>JARBWK010000002.1:80437367-80591186 GCA_030556195.1 Anolis apletophallus
AAAACAGCCGATCAGCTAATTGGACTGTGAAATGGACACACAGCTGATTGAAAGTAAGCATGAATGGAGAGCCAGCAGAACTCTCTGAAAACTCTTTATTTAACATTGTAAACACTGTAACACTGTAAACAGAGCTGCAATAAATAATTAGAAGAAGGGAGAAATCCAGCAGGTTTAAAAAAATTCCCTTCGTTATGCGCTGATCCGTATATGTGAACATGCAAATATGCTTGTATTTATGATATGTGCATGTGTGCAAATATGTGTATCTCTCTCTCTCTCTCTGTGTATTCTGGTGGATATCCCTCGTCCACCCTCCATTTTATTCCAAGACACAGAAGAGAGGCCAGTAAAAACGGTGGGGGAAAAAAAGCCCTGGACTGGCAGGTCTGTGGGAGGACCTGCTCTGAGGTCTTGTTGTTTTTATTTGCCCCTCTTTTAACTTGTGTTTTGGTGCTGCCTGAAAATGCCCTAAATGTGATGGTTCTTTCTCATGTTCTGTTTCCTGATCCCCAGCCCAACACATGATTCTTCTCTTGTAGATTTTTCAGTAATAATTTCCTTTGAAGATTTGGAGCAGAGGGGTGAATCAGACCACCACCCTAACATCTGCCAACAGTTTTTTTTGCCTTTGGAGTAGATATCAGCAATTACCTGCTCACTGATTGCCAGCAGGAGGAACCTCTTTTCCTTGGTGCAGCTGATGCTTGGGAAAGTAGTTGGGTAACAGTTATGATCATAGCAACAGTTCTACAATTGTGTCTATGTGGGAATCATGAATATACGAGGGTTGAATAAAAAGTAATGCCTCCACATTTGTTACTTGGGTTTGGATGGGAATATTTTAATCAAATACAGAAATAATCCTTAAAATGTGCTCTTTAACTACCACCATTCACTTTTCCACATAATCATCAGACAATTGGATACATTTCTGCCAATGATGAACAAGTTTTCTGAAGCCGTCACGGAAGAAGTTGACACTCTGTTTCCTCAACCAGCAGCTCACAGTTCTCTCAACGTCTTCCTCAGAAGCATAATGATGTCCCTGTAGATCTTCTTTCATTATCAGGAACAGATGGAAGTCAGATGGTGCTAAATCTGAACTGTATGGAGGATGCTGTACGGTGGTGAGATCAGTCTCTGAAGTTCTGCTGTGTACCCAGCATGAAATAATATGCAATCCTTTATTTATAAAGTTCCTTACATATGAAGATAAACTTGAAAGCTGACTCAAATTAATTCTCCACACAGCTTTCTTGGTTTTTTTTATGTATGCTTTTGTTACTCTCTGTCTCATATCATTAATTCATACTTATTCATTCTCAAGACAGATCATGCAACAATTAGTGCCATTATACATATGAACAATTAAATCATATAGAACAATTCATAAGCATTGTGCTATTATACATGTTAGCATATCAAATGTGGCAATTCATACATTCAGATCCTGTAATGTAGGCAATTTATATACAAGTACATCATTTAAATCATATTATATGCTTTAGTCTTCAATAACAGTCTGGACATTCCCCAATATAAACCATAACATAATATTATAACCTTTCTTTAACTAAGGATTCATAAGTTCTAAGACTTCTATGATGTTCCTCCCCCCAAAGGGAGCAATGGACTGGAAGCTTCAGTCCTTACTTAGGAGTCAGTATGGTATGGCCTCAGTATTCTGATCCTTTTTAGCTCTGGTAGATACTGGACTCTGAGTAAGAACCTTAAAGAAACATTAGTCCACACTAATCATGTAAGGAAACCGAAACAGCATGTGGCCAATCCGGGAACGAAGAGATGTGGGCATTGTTCCATCTGCGCACAAATAAATACCAGCAAGGAAATCCAAAACAAAACGACAGGCAGGATTTTAAGGCTACGCCAAGAGATAACATGTGGCTCCTCGGGAGTAATATATTGTCTCCAGTGCATTTGTGGGTACCATTACGTGGGGCAGACCCAAAGAGAATTGAGGACAAGAGCCATGGAACATCGATCACGAATTAATTGTAAGTCCCAGGATTCTATACTCTACAAACATTTCTTGCTAGCCAATCATCCCCTGGACAGTTTTACCATTTTTGGCCTTGAAAAAATACAGGTTCACCACAATGCAGATATCAGGACAGCATTACATAGAGCGGAATGCAAATGGGCCTTACTCCTCTCCTCTGAGGACCCCACAGGGTTAAATGACCCTTTAAGTCCACAAAACCTCTTAATCTAATCAGATGACATGAGCTACACACTATTTAAGGGAAGCCAGAGTGCTAACTCATTGCTGATTCCAGCCCCTGGGAACTCACTACAGTGGAGAGATGCACTGAACCAGGAAAGGTATGTGCCTATATACTTGGGGAGAATCTATCACCATCCATGCCATGGGACTTGCCCTTACAGTTTTTTATGCATTCCGTCTAGAGCCAAAGTAAAGAGGAATAGTTGGAACTCACCGCTGCAAGGTCTGTGGCCCAACAACAATTGCCCTGAAGAAGCCGCGTTCATAACGACGTGAAACAGCCCCACGGGTGCCCACTGAAGCCCTGCCGTAGGCAAGGATCCCCACACAGGAGGGGATACATATTGCCCAGCCACAAGCGAGACGCGGTTCCAGAAAGAAAAAAAGCTGCTGCTGCATTGCAGTCTTTAACTGAGGCATACGCCTTTAAGAAAGTACCTCATCTTCGCTCCAACGCAGCTTAGTTGACGACGCCGAAGGACAGGAGGAGAAGAACCCAGGCCCGCCACGGACAGACCCCAGCACTGACCGTAACCGGAGACCCCTCTTTCCCACACCCGGTAAAGTGTCCGGAACGGGAGGTTTGAAC
Organism: Anolis apletophallus; assembly: GCA_030556195.1. Lineage (NCBI taxonomy): Eukaryota > Metazoa > Chordata > Lepidosauria > Squamata > Anolidae > Anolis > Anolis apletophallus. The sequence continues at coordinate 80,440,205 of JARBWK010000002.1, forward strand.
ACTGAACGCCCCACTAGCAAACAGTCAGAAACAGACCTTGAAGCGACAAAGGCTCAGGAAGCATTTTAGCCCAGCGGATTCACTTCACATTCATACATCGGGCTGAACTCCCGCATCTAGCGAGGGGACAAACAAGCGCCCATACCGCTGCATATACATATCTAGGACTCAGTGAGTAATATAACAAAGCATCAGGCTACTCAGAGTCCAGTATCTACCAGAGCTAAAGGATCAGAATACTGAGGCCATACCATACTGACCTAATTAAGGACTGAAGCTTCCAGTCCATTGCTCCCTTTGGGGAGGGGAACATCATAGAAGTCTTAGAACTTATGAATCCTTAGTTAAAGAAAGGTTATAATATTATGTTATGGTTTATATTGGGGAATGTCCAGACTGTTATTGAAGACTAAAGCATATAATATGATTTAAATGATGTACTTGTATATAAATTGCCTACATTACAGGATATGAATGTATGAATTCCCACATTTGATATGCTAACATGTATAATAGCACAATGCTTATGAATTGTTCTATATGATTTAATTGTTCATATGTATAATGGCACTAATTGTTGCATGATCTGTCTTGAGAATGAATAAGTATGAATTAATGATATGAGACAGAGAGTAACAAAAGCATACATAAAATATACCAAGAAAGCTGTGTGGGAATTAATTTGAGTCAGCTTTCAAGTTTATCTTCATATGTAAGGAACTTTATAAATAGAGGATTGTCAGGGCTAGAATCTCTATGCCTGGGGCCAGAGACAGATCCCAGCCTGCCATGAGCCTACTACTTTCACCTGAGTTGCTGAGTCAGAGAGAGATGACTCAACCATGAACTTTGCTCTATTTTTTGCAGTTGAATATACTGGGACTATGACCTTTGGTCTAGATAAGACTCTGGGGTATGATGTAATACCCAGGGAATTCTGGGTAATGCAAAGACTCACTGGGATTGCTGAGTCAGGATGCAACCCTCTCCAGGCATTGCATGGGGGAGGGATTAGTATATAAGGATTGTGGTGATGGGAAGCGGGTGCTTCAGCTTTATAGGTTTTGTGTCTTCAATAAACTACCACTGGAAGAAGCAGCAGTTCTGTAGCGTCTTTACTGGAAAGCATTGAAGTTCCTGACAGAAGCTGAAGCCCCTGAAACTTTCCCAGGAATGGAGAGGTTTATGCAAGAGGCGGAGGAATATGTGGAAAGCTGGGATTATGTTACTGGAGCAGTCCATGAAAGATGTACTTTGGAATGGGGGTGGAATACTATGGATGAGGTTGGCCTCCCTAATCGGGTCGGAGAAACGCGTCAGCATGGCGTGTGGCTGCTCCAGAGGGACATATTCTTCGTGAGGGATCCAGGAAGCTTGTCATGTGGATCCAGTGCGACTCCAGGGTGCAGCTGCGGCGGTGCACAGTAAGTCCAGAGAGGCGACTCGGGGGAGTGAAACTACTGAGCCGAGTTCTCCCTTTGCATCCCAACACCTCCCAAGTGGAGGTGTTGGGATGCAAAGTTGCGGCTTTGGAGAAGACATTGCAGCGAATGTCCCAGCAGATGTTTAAGAACCAAGATTCTATGTGGGGGCCGCCTGAGGGAGGCGATTTTATGCGTTATTCTTGGATGGACAGTGAGAGGGTTGAAACCCATCCTAGATCTCCTTCGGGGAGTGTGGGGGTTGATGCCCAGTCAGGAGTTCCGCGAGGAGCAGCATATGGTGGTGCCAGGCTGAGAGTGGTGAATGAAGGGGTTTCAGTCCAGCCTAAAGCTGTAGGACTGGGAAGAGGTATTCAGGTGCCCAAGAGGGATGGATCTGGAGGATGGAGACCCCAGCCTGGTGCCCAGATGCCCGGAAGAGATGGAGCAGGGGAATGGAGAGCCCAATTGGGGGTGATGTTCGTCCCAGGAAGGAGCCGCTCCGTGTGGAGTTTGATGGTGAGGCATGTAAAGTGGCCTTTTGTGGCGGCAGTTGGCGATCACATGCAAGATTATGGACACTTGGACCCAAGTGAAGGCAGCAGAGTGCGTGCTGTGGGAGCTGTGCTTAAAGGAAGAGCTGCGGACTGGTACGTGCAGTGCCATGATTGACAGGATCCATGTTTGGGGACATTGAGAGGGTTTCTTCGGGCTGTGAAGAACAGATTTCGTGACCCACTGGAGAGAGTAAAGGCCAAAGAAGCTCTGAGGGGGTTAACGCAAGGCAATAAATCTGTAACGGAGTATGCGGAGGAGTTTATGAGCCTTGCGGGCAAGGTAGCGGAGTGGTCTCAAGCAACCCTCCTTGAACTATTTAAAGATGGATTACGACGAGAGTTGTTGGAGTGGTGCCTTCATCGTGGAGACCCTGGTGATGTCGATGGATGGATCCAATTGGCTGGTAACGTAGAAGGTATTCTGGCCCAAGTGCAACGGCGGAAGTCGGCAGTAGGACCTACGAGGCGATTTCGGCCAGGGTCAAGACGTGTAACCGGAAGCGAGAGCCAGCGGAGTAGTGATAGCGGAAAGCCAACTGTGGGGAAAGGCTTGTGTTACATTTGCTCTAAGCCGGGACATTATTCCTTCCAATGTCATCGAAGAAAGTTACCGGATACCAAAAATGTGAAAGTTGCCCGAGGTGCCCTGGGTGAAAAGATGGAGAGTGCGGATGGGGTGAGAAAAGGGGCCCCAAGTATTGTTTGTAAAATCGAATTGGAAAAGAAAGGAAAATATCAAACGCATAAAGCATTGGTGGATTGCGGGTGTTCTGAAAACATTATGTGTCCTGGATTAGTTAAGGATTTGAAATGTGAAATTCAGGAATTACCAGCTCCTGTACATTTTGCCCAGTTGGATGGAACTTTTTGTGGGAGGAGGGCCCTTTCCATTGGGAACGAAAGGGTTAAAGGAAAGGTTGATACTTGGGAGGGGAGCTGGATTGTGTAGTGGCTCCTGTTATGGAACATGAAATTATATTGGGATTGCCTTGGCTGAGACAGGCTGATCCAATCATAGATTGGAAAGCAGGTACGTTAGAGTGCCAGCCTGTGGCGAATGGTGGTGTGTATGTGAATGAAGAGAAGAAAGGAGGTGAGCCACAGATTCCTGAGGAATATATTGACTTAGCAGATGTGTTCAACCCTGTATTAGCCGACAATCTGCCCCCAGTCAGGAATGTACAGTGCAAGGTAGAACTGAAAGAAGGGGCAGTACTCCCTAAGCCAAATATTTATCCTATGTCTGAGAAGGAGAAGGTTACGTTAAGGGAGCAGATAGATGATTATTTAAAGAAAGGGTACATCCAAAGATCGGAATCCCCTATTGCAGCCCCTGTTCTCTTTAGGGAAAAGAAAGATGGGAAATTAAGGTTGTGTATCGACTATAGGGGTCTTAATGCGATAAGTACCATTAATTGTTATCCATTGCCTTTAATCAAGGATCTATTAGGGCAATTGGGGAAAGGCAGGTATTTCACAAAGCTGGATATTATAAATGCCTTCCATATGGTGCGGGTGCGAGAATCGGACAGGTGGAAGACTGCTTTTTGTCCCTTGGGGCTGTACGAATGGGTCGTCATGCCTTTTGGTTTGGCCGGGCCCCGGTATATTTATGCAGTTGATTAATGAGGTGCTGCACCCCCTTTTGTATAAGGGGTGTATGTTTATTTAGACGACATTGTTGTGGTTTCACAAACCAAAGAGGCGCACGTGCAGTTAGTTCGGGAAGTATTGGAGAGATTGAGACAGGCCAGATTGTTTGTTAAGTTAAGTAAATGTGAATTTAGCAAGAGCGAAATTGACTTCCTGGGATATAGAATTAGTAGGGAGGGTGTGTCCATGGATCCAGGTAAAGTGGCAGATGTGTTGGCTTGGGAAGCTCCTAAAACAAGGAGACAGTTACAGGCTTTTTTGGGGATGGCTAACTTTTATCGGTCTTTTATTTCCGGATTTGCTAATATTGTTTTGCCTCTTACAGAGTTGCTCAAGACAAAAGGTAAGGGTGAGGCTAGGAAGGTGAGGGCGCCTGGTGCCAGGTTGGGTTGGACTGTAGAGTGTCAAAAGGCTTTTGATTCTTTAAAGGTAGCTTTCACTAAAGGTCCTTTGCTTGTGCATCCAGATCCAGCAAAACCCTTTGTGGTACAGAGTGATGCTTCCGCTTGGGCATATGGAGGAGCTTTGTTACAGAAGGACGAGGAAGGGGTGTTGAAACCCTGTGCTTATTTCTCTAAGAAATTTGGGGAGCAGCAAAGGAATTGGCCAGTGTGGGAAAAGGAGGCGTTTGCTATTCGTTATGCTCTGCAGACGTGGAGACACTTTTTGGAGGGGGCAGTTCACCCGTTTGAAGTGTTAACTGATCATAAGAATTTGCAATTTCTTAGGGAGCCCCAGAAGTTGTCTCCTAAATTGTTACGATGGGCCCAGTATCTGGCTAGGTTTAATTTTGTGTTGAAGCATATAAAGGGTAAGGATAATGTGGTTGCTGATGCATTGTCGCGTTATCCTGCAGTGGGGCCAGATCCTCTTCCAAGTGTGGGGAGAGTGTTCACAAAGGACCAGTGGGGTCTGAGGGTGCAGACACGAGCACAAGCGAAGTTGGAAATAAAGCAGGAGGATGAGGAGCTGGAAGAGTGGGTAAAAGAGTTTCAGAGGTGTTATGAGAAGGATGATTGGTTGAAGGCCCATGAGTTGGAATGTAAAAGGGTCAAGGGATTGTGGATAGTTCGGGAGAAATTGTATGTACCAGCGGAGTTAAGGAATAGGGTGTTGGAGTTGTTCCATGACCACAAGACAGCAGGGCATTGGGGATTTACTAAGACTTTCTTTGCAATCAAAGCCCGATATTGGTGGCCAGGAATGAGGACATCGGTAAAGAATTATGTGAGTAGTTGTGAGGCTTGTGCACGGGGAAGGTACCTACTGCTAAGCCCCAGGGATTGATCCAGGTGGTGGCTACTCCGGTGCGGCCATGGACACATATTAGTACCGACTTTGTGGGGGAGTTGCCCCCTAGTAAAGGATATAGGTATATCTGGACTGTGCTGGACATGTTTTCAAAGCAAGCCCATTTTATACCGTTAACTGGCTTGCCTTCGGCAGAAAAATTGGCTAAGTTATATGTGCAGCATATATACCGGTTACATGGGTGTCCAGAGCAGGTGCTTAGCGATAGAGGTGTGCAATTCACGGCGAAATTCTGGGATAGGTTCTTGGAAACCTTAGGAGCAGACCAGAAGTTGACAACTGCTTATCATCCCTGTTGTAATGGGGGGGCAGACTTGTTGCCTTACGCTGAAGTGGCTTATAACGGATCTGTGCACTCATCTACAGGCAGGACTCCATTTTCAATTGTATTTGGCCAAGAGGTTGTTCCACTACCAGTTGGTATAGGAGTGCTGGAGGATGATAAGGAGAAATGGTACAATAGAGCTCGAGAAGAGTGGAAGGAGGTAACTGAGGCGTTGCATAAGGCACAGGGGTTGCACAAGCGATTTGGTGACAAAAACCGACAAGAAGGTGATGTGTATAAGGAAGGGGATTTGGTATGGTTATCCACTCAGAATTTAAAGTTGGGGTTACCTTCTCGAAAATTGGGCCCAAAGTATGTGGGACCATTCAGAGTGGCTGAGCGAGTGAATGAGGTGACGTACCGATTGATATTGCCAAGGGCCTTGAGGAAAATTTATTCTGTGTTTCATTGCAACTTGTTAAAACGATATGTTAACCCAATTATGCCAAAATTTTGAATGTTGCTTTGTCTTCCTCAGGGGGAGGAGGAAAGGTGGAGGAAGGCGTTATGTCAGGGCTAGAATCTCTATGCCTGGGGCCAGAGACAGATCCCAGCCTGCCATGAGCCTACTACTTTCACCTGAGTTGCTGAGTCAGAGAGAGATGACTCAACCATGAACTTTGCTCTATTTCTTTGCAGTTGAATATACTGGGACTATGACCTTTGGTCTAGATAAGACTCTGGGGTATGATGTAATACCCAGGGAACTCTGGGTAATGCAAAGACTCACTGGGATTGCTGAGTCAGGATGCAACCCTCTCCAGGCATTGCATGGGGGAGGGATTAGTATATAAGGATTGTGGTGATGGGAAGCGGGTGCTTCAGCTTTATAGGTTTTGTGTCTTCAATAAACTACCACTGGAAGAAGCAGCAGTTCTGTAGCGTCTTTACTGGAAAGCATTGAAGTTCCTGACAGAGGATTGCATATTATTTCACGTTGATAGGTTTGCACTGTAAGCCAATCTTTATTTGTGTGTACCCATCATGCACAGATCTTCCAATAGTCAAGCAAAGCAATAATGTGACCCACATGTTCTTGTGAAATGCCAATTATGCTTGAAATTTCTCTCTGAGTGATATGCCGATCATCCTGAATCAATCTGTCAACCTTTTGTTTGTGAAACTCGGTGGTTGCTGTCACAGGACTTACTCGCCCAACAATGTACAGTACTCACATCAACACAATCACCATAAACAGCTTGCATTGTCTGATGAATCTCCTTTGGGGTGATACCTTCTGCTGTCAAGAATTCAATGACTTCACGTTGCTTAAGTCACATTGACCAATCGTCTATTCAGGGTTCCATACTTCGCGCTTTAACAACACAACCATTCAATGCTAATGCTTCCCGCCAAAATGGAACTGTAGAGGAGAGTCTACTGAACAAGCCAGTACCTGCCGCATACCAGTACTGCCATCTGTTAAGACGTTATGAAGTTGGAGGCATTACTTTTCATTCAACCCTGATAGAACAGTTATGAATGAGTAGCTCCAGGCTATGCATTGGTAACTGTGATACGGAATGGTAGTTTCTGTTAACCTATAGCCATTTTTGTTTTTTTGTACAGGATTGTTGGGGCTTTTTTGTATAAAACCAAGTAATCTCATACAACCCCTCTCTCCACTTTTAGGAATAAGATTGCTGCTATTTTGTGCAAAATTTTTTTTAAAGCAGTGGTGATTTAAAAAAAAGAACAAAGTGCAGCAATCCTGCACAGAACCCGCATGTCATTAGATTTTTAAATGCAAAAAAATTGTTGTGTTTTACAAAAAGCAAAATTGTCATGTAAGGACCCTATGTATGCACCAGGCCCTTTTTTATCTGGCTTTGTTTCAGGGCCACGATGGATATCAAAATCCATGAATGCTCAAGTCCTATTATATCCAGTAATGCAGTAAAATGGTATCGCTTGCATCAGGGCCGTAGCCAGGATTTTGATTCGGGGGCTGAGTTTGGTTCGGGGGCTGAGACTGGGTGGAAGAGGGTCTACCCTAGCAAACCTTTTGTATTGTTATCCCAATAACCCCATGAATGTGGGATATATTGAGAATGGTGATCCGATCATGATATGAATAAACATAACAGTTTAAATAATGTACCAGTAAGGCCTTTTCGCGGACCACCCTGAGAATTTCGGGGGGAGGGGGCTGAAACCCCCTAAGCCCCCCGGCTACATGCCTGCCTTGCATAAAATGGCAGAAGGTTAGCTTTTTGGATTTTTTGTGAGGGCTGCCATGGATTAATGAATCCATGGATATATAATCAGTGGGCATGGAAGGCCAACTATATTTCTGCTAGGAATCATATCCTGTAAAATGTGAAGATGAGCAAATACTTGGTAAAAACTGCAGAAATTTTGCCACTGCTATTTTCTCTATCCTGAAAAGGAAGTTATGGTTTTTAAAATATATTTTTAGTTCCCTTGACATTGGTGGGGAAAGGCTGGATATTTTTCTTCATATTGTTAAACAACATATGGCACCAGTCTGCTCTGTCTTTGCAAGTCTTATGCTTGGTTTTTCAAGGCTTAAGCACAGCTGTGGTCTCTCTCTTTTGGGTGAACGAGTTTTCCCTGTGTGCTGGAGCTCTCTTCAGGTAGCCTCTGCTGGACTAGTGGGGGTAGCATGTTGTTCATACAGAGTTCTAATCTTGTGCATGGCTCTGTTTGTTGTTGTTGAATAATTAAAAGTCCACTCACCATGACAAACAGTGTGTCCCTTGCCAGGACAATGTTGTCCCACCCCAAATAAACACAGGGAAAAAGATTTTGCTTTAGGGGGATTTAGTCAGATGGATTAGTGAAAAAACCTGTAGCACTCATAGAAGATTAGCCAGGCTTCAATCCAATTTGATAACTAGGATGCAAAAACAAAAAAAGATGGCTAATGACTGAAGGATGAATAGTTTTGTGTTTGTATGAAGTTAAATTATCTGAAATTACAGGGAACAGAGTGTTTTAATATGGATTTAATGAATACTTGGCCTGGGCATTGCCAGGTTTTATTTTATTTTTTCTCCAATGACCAAAAATGGATCTAATGGAAGGTGAAAAGTGCCAAATAGACAGCTGCAAACCCCCCGTGTTTGCTGACTGTTTAGCATATACAGCAAGAACTATAAAATGGCAAATGGATGGTACACTTTTTTATCCCATGCTTCAGCATTGAGAGGAAGAGAAGCCAAAGGTTAGCTTAGGTTGCCTTCACAATTTTATTTGCTTGTTTTTCATTAAGCATATGTGTCATAATACAAAACTGTGGCATCTTATATCTGTCCATAGGGATTTTAGATTATTCTTGCCCAGGCATTAGGCCCATTCCATGTCTTACATGTCAAATTTGAAAAGGAAGTGAGGTTACATGTAACAGTAAATTCTCCATCAACTTGTCAATACACCTTGGAGCCTTCTAAACAGGCACTAGAATGTGGAAGTTACTAGGTTAAAAGGGGTGATTGTACCTAAATGATGCTAGAGGTAAATCCGCACTGATTCAAAGCAACGGATAAGAACATAAGAAGAGCCATGCTGAATCGGGCCTCAGCCCATCTAGTCTAGCATTCTGTGTCACACAGTGGCCCACTAGTTGTACACAGGGATCTCTAGCAGAAAGGAGGGCAAAACCCTCCCCTGCTCCCGACCCCCCACAACCAGTACCCGGGGGAAATCCTGCCTGCCTCCATCAACACAGAGGTGGCACTTGGATGTCCATTTCAGTAACTACTGATTCCCTTGGTATCCATGAAAAACACGTGTTAAATAGGTACGCTTAAATCTCGATTTCAGTCAGAAAATGCACATCTTTGCCTCACAGTATATCCCTGCAGTTATTCCAAAACTTATGTCCATCCCCCCGTCCCTCCCAGTAGACTGCTCCAGAGCATGTGCACTTTAAAAAAGCCTGAAACAGCTGATCAGCTGATTATTATAATTATTATAATTATTATATTTCCTAACTACCTCTCCTCGTGTCTTGAGGTGGGTTACAACATTGCTAAAACACATAATTATTTAAAAACACTCCATAGAAATAGATATTAAAACATATTTCCATAAAATACATATGAAAAGACAAAAAACAAAAGTTAAACATAGAGTTGATTTTAAAATTAATCATTAAAACTGATTGAGCTGTCAAATTAACACACAGCTGGTTTAAAGGAAGCACAAATGGAGAGCAATTAGAACTCTCTTTATTTTTAATTTTATAATATTAAAGAGAGCTTGAATTTACAATTGAGGGAAGAGAGAGGAAAGAGCAAGATCCATTATGCACTAGACTTCATATGCGCACATGCAAATCTGCCTATGTCTCAGAACATTTCTTCCTAAAATGCCCCTTGTGAAGAAGTCTGGACACACACAGACCACTCCTTGACTCTTTAAAACTGTGTGGAAGGACTGCCACCAAATGTGAACAGGTACAAAATGCCTCATACTGGATTCACTGTGGACGACTGACCACTGCCACCAATACTCAATGTTTTGCTTTCTCTTTATTATTATTAACTTGCTGCCACCATTTGTCAATGCTTGACCACTAGATGTGAGGGTCTTGCAACTTTAAACAATATAACACTGGGGGTTTCCCCTGATACAGTTACACACAAGTAACTACTTAATACTGGGTTACTCTCAACCCTGGGACTAAACTCTGTCCCACACACTTGGGTTTCCCTCAACCCACACACAGAACTGAACTGCACTCTGCAGCTCCTACAGACAGCTTGCAGCTTCAGCAACTGCTAATTCCCAACTAACTCTGCTCACAGCAGCTGGCCAACTGACATTCTCCAACTGTCAAAGTCAAACTGAACATTCTAAAGCTAGAGTGGCCTCTGTTGTCATGGCAGCAGCCTCTGCTTACAGCTTGCTGCTGCGAACATTCCACTGCTCACTCTCTGCAGCTTTTAAAGAATGTTCCTTCTAAATACATAAACAAACATGTGATTAACATATAAATAACCACCTCATCACACCCCTATTACAACAGGATTCGACTTTATTATCTAGAGCCTCTTTTGGAGAACTATACTCACCTAGAGAACAAGGAGAAACTGCAAATTCTCCTACAGGGTTCAGATAAAAATTCTATTTTAAAACTGACTCTTTGTACGCAAAAAGCGCTGGCCATTCGTGAGAAGATGAAAGCAGAGAGCTCTGACATCACTCCCATCAATGTAATTTAATATGGATATGTTTACTAGTTTTACTTACCCTTGTCCTCTCTCAACATTTATTCACATAATTAATTAATTTTTAATCTTTTAAACAAGAAGTTTTGTAGATAGGAGTGGGTTTAGCACAATGGTATGTAGGTAAGTTTTGTATTCACATTGGCATTTACTGTATGTATGTGTATGTTCTGTATGATTTGATATGATCAAAATTGACTAATCAATAAAGAATTTATTATTATATTAAGATATTCACATGTGTGCATATACAATTGAGTGATTTTTTTAAAAAAACCTTCCGTTGAATGTTCCCCATCCACACTCCATCTTGTTCCGAGGAAGCCTGTGAGAATGGCAAGGTACCCAATCTCGGAACTAATAGGTTTGTGTGGGAACCTGTATTCTGTGCCTGGGATTTTTTCATCACATTCTAAACCCAGATTTTCGCACTGTCTGGAAGCACCCTTAGGCTATCCTTCCTGAATCTGATACCTTCTAGGAAAAGACTGAGAGAAAGAAGTTGGTAGCTTGAGTAGGCTGAGAGTGCATCTACACTACAGAATGAATACAGTTTGAAACCACTTTAACTGACATGGCTCATTGCTATGGAATCATTGGACTTGTAGTTTCATAAGATTTCTAGCCTTCTCTGTGAAAAAGTGTTGATGCCTCTCCACATGGTGTCAAACTGCATTAATTCTACAGTGTAGTTGCACTCCAGATTAATTGGGTAGGTGTAGCACTTAAGTTTATGAAAGCTTATGCTACTAATTTCTCCATGTCAGTCTCAAAGCAACTTACCTACTGTACTTACCCTCCAGGTGTGTTGTTCCATCAGATGTTTTCGGAAGGGGGGGTGTGGATCTTCTGTCAATATGGCAATTGGCTAGTGGTTCTGGGCACTGTAGTCCAGAAAATGTATTTCCCCCATTTTTGTTCTCCCTGGCTAGATAATGTGGTGGGTATTTGATTGCAAAACAGCTGAAGGGCACCAGACAGGAGAAGAATGCCTGAGGGCTAATGCTGGTCTCATGAGTTAGACCAAGTTGCTCTTTGGATCCTAACAATGATATTTAAAGCTCAAAATATGTTCAGACTGATTTCCATGGGAATTAAATTCAGTGGCTCCGTGAGGGCTGTTTTGAATAGGCTGTTGCTTTATTTCGATATAGATTGCCATCGCTGCCCAAAAGTACCTGAGGCAATGTGCAATTTAATTTTTTTCAAAAAAATTACAACTATAAAACACAAATCCAATAACATCGAAAGAGCTGATGGTAACAGAAGCACAGTTAAACAACAGCACAGAGAGACATTACTCTTTGCAGCTATCTAATATAGTGTCTGCTGTATAATGTAATCTTTCACCTCTTATGGCAAAATGTTTTTAAAACAGCTAAGCTTTTATTTGTGGCCAAAGAACGGCACTGGGGAAACAATTGGGTGCATTGTCCTTGGAGAGCATTGTTGATGTGGTAAATTAAAACACAATAACCAAATACCCAATATTTGCTTCTCGCTCCTCTAGTTTTTACTTGCTTGAGCTACACAGCAAAACTTCTAGTCTTGAGGAATGCAGAGTGATGTGATGATTTATTTCTTTCTCATATCAGGAGCGAACCAAACAGTTGTATTGTATTTAAAACAAACAAAAAAAAACCCAACCAAAAACAAGTGACATATCCTTTATTGTTTTACGTATTCTATTTTTTACAGTGAACAATGGTAAAGTGGTTGCCCAGGGTCTTATGACTTTGTCACACCAACCTACTGTGCTGTAACAGTCATTATAGTGTAGATCAGTGTTTCTCAACCAGTGTGCCGGGGCACACTAGTGTGCCGTGAGCGATCATCAGGTGTGCCGTGGGAAATTGGAACCTCCAAGAGGGGAGGGGGGAGAGTCTAGTGTGCTGAAGTATAAAAACCCTAAGAAACCTACCTCGATAAAGGCACAAAATTACAAACACCCCCCCCCCCGTTGTCTATTTGGTCTTTCCCTCTCCGTGCATTGGGAAGGCCCGCCTCCCTATCCTCAAGTAGAGACCTCCTCTTGCCTCCTGGGGGTTCTGTGTGGGAAGTTTGGCCCAGTTCTATCATTGGTGGAGTTCAGAATGCCCTTTGATTGTAGGGGAACTATAAATCCCAGTAACTACAACTCCCAAATGTCAAGGCCTATTTCCCCTGAACTCCATCTGCGTTCATATTTGGGCATATTGAGTATTCATGCCAAGTTTGGTCCTGATCCAACATTGTTTGAGTCTACAGTGCTCTCTGGATATAGGTGAACTACAACTCCAAAACTCAAGGTCAATGCCCACCAAACTCTTATAGCATTTTCTCTTGGTTATGGGAGTTCTGTGTGGGAAATTTGTGTCTTTCTGCCAGGATATCTATGTTGTGTTCATAGAAACAGGTCCAGGTTTCACACTGAGTGTATAAATACATTTTAAAAACATATTAACTATATGTATTACTGTGTTACAGTGTCATTTTGATTGGTGATGCGCCCCAGGATTTTGCAAAAAAACCCGAACTATTTGAAAGATCTTAAAGCCATAAAGGGGCTTATAAATATTGATTTATGTAAATAATTGGAAATATCTCGACTGGATTTGTAAAATGAGAGATTGTAAAAGTTATGGAAAATATCTAAGCAATATTAGTGAAAAAGATGGGAGGATGGAACTGGAAGTCTGTAATCTTATGTGACGCTCATTGTCTGGATGGGTTATGGATGTGGTGCCTTAATTGATGCCGGGTTTGTCTTCTATGTGGTGAGGGTGGATTGTTGTTTGTTTTGTCATCAGTGTAATTATTTTATCTTTTTCTTTTGGAAACTAATAAAAACTAATTTTTTTTAAAAAAAAGGTTGGGAAACACTGGTGTAGATAATGGATACTTACCAAGTTGACCACCTGTAATATAGCATCTCTCTTTAATAGTGCATCTATGCCAGTTTGCCAATCCAAGGTCCCATAATGTCTTCTGCACACACTAATAACCCTGCCTTCCTTACCCAGTGTGCCTTTCATTTCAATTATTGTAATTTTTAGTGCAATTATTCAATTTTAGCATAAGGCAAGGATCAGTGAACATAAGAGGGAGAGGAGAAGAATCCTGCCCCCTTACATCACATTATTGCTAGCATGCTGGCACAGAAGCAGAAAAGACTCATTACTGTCAGTAGTGGAAGCATAGTAAGATGAGGAGCTATTGATTGGTTTTACCCATGAATGGCTAGGGAGGGGAGAATCACTGAGGCCCCATCCATGCAGTGCCCATATCCAAACAACGCCTCCAGTAAAAGAAGATTAATATGAGACAAAGCAAGAAAACCCTGCTTTGTCCCAAATTACTTTTATACTCCATTAGATCCAGGCCTTCCTGAAAAGCCTGGGTCTAGTGGAATATAGGTTCCTGTGGGGACAGGCCCACAGGTAGTTCCAGGACTACCTGTGGGCCTGTCCGCACACCCATATTACTCCTTTTGAGCACCTGGAGTCCAAAGATGCAAGGTAGTGCCCACCTCCATCCCCCAAACCCTTAAAAATAAAAATAAACTTACTGGGAACCATTAGACCTCTCTTCAGCCTGATGAAACATATCAATGATGTGCAAGAAGATGAGGGAGTCAGGAGCAATTCCCCTCCATCCATTTCCTCGTGTGTCATTGGTATGTCCCATCAGGCTGAAGAGAGGTCTAATAGTTTTTATTTTATTTTAAGGGTTTTGTAAGTGTATTTGGGGTGGCCCCATGGCAATGCGGAAGTTACCATGCTGTTATGGGGACAACCAATAGAAAAAACTTGTCCCCCCCGGGGGGTGGGTTGTAGACTTCAATGTGCTTTGAAGTGGGTTTACTTAACCCATTTTGAAGCAGGTTAAATGTATGCCTGGAATCACCCTGAGGGGTTGGTCAACCATTAGTGGGATAGACACAATGTCATATGGTAGATTATTGTCACCAAAAGCGATGGTCCAGCTGCAACACTGGTTTGCCTGCCTCATGTAATAAACCCCTTAGGCAGAGAAAATCTTTCACATTACCCCCTACCTAAGATTCCTTTTACCTGCCTATGCCAGACTATGTATAATAATGCTGGGAAAAGTGGAAGGCTGTGGTAAAAGAGGAAAACTGTAATACAAATGGTTTGATTTATAAAAGGAAGGTACAATACTGAGACCTGAGCAGATCTGCTGATGACTGGGGCTTATTGATACTTTTCATTCTAGAGCAGGGGTCCTCAAACTTTTTAAACAGAGGGCCAGGTCACAGTCCCTCAAACTGTTGGAGGGTTGAAATATAATTTGAAAAAAAAGAATGAATTCCTATGCACACTGTACATATCTTATTTGTAGTGCAATTTTTTTTACAGTAATTAAATGAACAATTTTAACAAATATAAACTTATTAGTATTTCAATGGGAAATGTGGGCATCCTTTTGGCTGATGAGATAGGGTTTGCTGCTGCTGCTGTTGTTGTTTGTTTTCAAGTCATTTGAGACTTAGGATGACCTTGAGTGAGGGTCGAGTAAATGACCTTGGAGGGCCGTATCTGGCCCTCGGGCCTTAGTTTGAGGACCTCTATTCTAGAGTCACTATACATTGAAGTGGACTTGGTTGCAAACTATAATAACAACAAAGTGTGGACTGTAGATGTATTCTTTACAAGCCTAGCTATTCATTCACTTATAAATACCTAAAACGATTCAATCTTTGAAAAATTAGTGGTTGAAGAGAAAGTATTCTAGTGGGTTGCATTTGACACAATGGTGCACCCCAATATTTATTTATTTATTATTTGGACTTGTACGCCGCCACTCCCCGAGGGCTCGGAGCGGCTTACAATATTGAAAGTCAGTGTTTCTGTAGCCCTGCAAGAGGCTAAGATCAGTGATGGTTAAAAAAAACAACACCTTCCATCTAGGCAGAGTTCAAGGAGGAAAAGGGAGAGGCAGCCAGGCATAAAAATACTTTGTAAAAGGGAGTTTATTTGACAGAGACTTTGTTACCTGATGTGTGTCTCTACAGATTTTAAAGCAAAAGCATTACTGTTTTCTCTATGATTATCACAACTTCATTCTGAACTGCAGGGGTGCGATTCATGCAGTCCTCCACATGTTGTCTTAAACGCCCACTATTCTTCCCATTTTCTCATGCTGGGACAAGAAGAACAACAATAATTTGGAGAAAGATTTCTACCTTTACTTTATTGCAAGTTTGAAATCTAAATGCTCTAAAGTGTGTCCTCCTACGCCGAAGGTTCTTCTTCATGATGGAATTCTGCCATAACCTTCTCTCATGCTGGAGGCCTTAACAAAGCAATCAAATAGATCTTGCTTATTTTAATGACTCTTTCAAAGACAATATCTAAACTGAGATATGTATATTTTTCATATTGAACTAACACTGTCAGTAATTGTGGGATGTTCACTCTGGCACTTGTAATTTCAGCACAAAATATGCTATTGGATGTGCCTTGACCACACTTATTTAATTTATATCCTTCCCCTTTCCCAACATGGGATCCAAAGTTTTGAACAACTTTTATATAACTAAAAACTTTCATACAAAACTTAAAAAATAATAATCAAACTTCAATTTTTTAAAAAAATTATAAATAGTTTTAAAAATACATAATAAGATAGAAACAACACAGCTCTGTCTTTCACAACATCCTAAAAACCAAAGACTCCTTAAAATGGTTTTTAACTGAGGCCATTAAAGAACTCCAGGAATGGTGAGGAATGCGGAAGGAACAACAAGGGACACTGGGAATGCTGAGAGATGAGGAGTGCGTCAGCTCCCCCTGGTGGCCAGAGTTTGCCTCTGTTCGCCTATATGTGTGTATGTGGAAACGGCAGGGATTGTCTGCTAAGTATGTGTACCTGTAATCCGCTCTGAGTCCCCTTCGGGGTGAGAAGAGCGGAATATAAATAAAGTAAATAAATAAATAAATAAATAAAATAACTGCTGGGAGAAAGACAGCAGGGAAGAATTCAATATGACTTTGTGAGCAAGAGAGTTTTTCGGCCTGGGAGCAGGTCTGTCTTTAATGGTGGTGAAATCGAGAAAAAAAAAGTCAGTCTCATATAAAGAGATACAATTTATCAAATGAGAAAAGCACATGAAGGAGTCTGTCTGTGGGTAATCCCCTCTTTAAGCGATACTCATAGTAGCTTAATTAGAATCACAAACTCACAGTGGACTGTCAATGAAGGGTATCCACAATTATAGTACTCTTGACAGATGGGTATCCAATCTCTGTTTAGAAACATCCATTCAAGAAGAGTCCATGACTTCTGAGGGAATCTATTACCATCAGCAAGTTTTTTCTAATGTGCAATATGATGTATTTCCCCCCAAAATGGGTCTTAATTACTATGGCAGAAAAGTCAAGGCTTTTGCTTAGCTTGCTTTAGATTAGCTTTTGAAGTTATAGTTGAGATCATGTAATATCAGATATAACTACAGCTAGGGTGCTCTAATCCAGAGCCTTTTAAACTATGGATAGGGACCCCACATGGGGTTGTTGTAATTGTTTATTTGGGTGACCTTTCCTTCTTTCCCTCACATACGCTTTTCTGCCTTACCTTTTATGCTGCATTCGCATGGAGGTTCCCCTGTCTTCCCTTCTCTTCCCCATGGGTCATGTAAACATTTATAGGATAAACAGGGGTCACAAGTCAAAGAAGGTTAATAACCCCTGATCTAATCTAATAGTCATGTCAAATGATGCCCCCCCCCTTTCAGCCTGGCTGCACCCCAACTGAAATGTTTCAAGGCAGTGCTGATGTGGGCACTGGGAAATGATATCTGCAGCACTCTCATTGTCAAAGGGTCATGTCATGAAAAGGTAGCTGGAGGGAGAATGTTATAGTTTCTCAGACTGCAGCATCTCACAGACCTGGCCCTCCAAAGATAGTCTTTTGGGGTCTTGTTTAGTCACCGGGAGCCCCTGGTTGAACAGTGGGTTAAAGCCCCGAGCTGTTGAGCTTGTTAATCAAAACGTTGCAAGTTCGAATCCGGGGAGTGGTGTGAGCTTCTTCTGACAGCCCCAGTTTCTGTCAACCTAGCAGTTCAAAAACATGCAAATGTGAGTAGATCAATAGGAATTGCTCCGGTGGGAATGTAACGGCACACCATGCAGTCATGCCAATCACATGACCTTGGAGGTGTCTACGGACAACGCTGGCACTTCAGCTTAAAAATGGAGATGAGAACCACATCCCAGAGTCGGACACGACTGGACTTCATGTCAGGGGAAAACCTTTACTTTTACCTTAGTCATTAACTGCAAACTTCCAGTTTGTAATCTTGCAACTACTGAACAACATGTTGGCAATTATTTCTTCCTCCTCCTCATCTTCCATTTGCTTCAGATCCATGTCTTTTTGTCCTTCTTTTACAGTACTGCAGTGCACAAACTTTAAGAATTTAAATCACAGTCATGGCAGCATCCTTGGGAACAGCCTCCATAACCGATGGACGTTGCAGGACATCCTTCATTTAGAAATGCAGAATTGAAGGGCATGTATGTTTATATGAAATGTCAGCTGATTAATCTGGGGTACAGAAAATGAAAACCTTGCCAAAGCAATTGCTAAATAAGGTGAAGGCCAGGCAGATAAAGGACAACGCATTGGGAGAATGAATGGGCCAACACAAACTTCTTGTCGATTGCTAATAGTGTGGGATTTGGATAGGGACTATGTCTCTGGGAAGCTGAAAATGAATAAGAGGACAAATTTTGAAAGGATCAATGAAGAATTAGATTGGGTGAAAACAGAAGTTTTTGAGCTGTAGCATGTAACATTTGTTATAAAATGCTTTATTTAGTTCGTTTTAAAACATGTTATCAAACAACAATAACCCCCTCCCCTTATTGCCCCTCTTTCCACTTAGCAGTTCATACAACAATGCAGAAGGGGTGGGGGTGGGGGCCTGGAATGAATTCTTATTCAAACTTCTACTTTCCTACAAACCATAACTCAATAATAACAGAGTTTACAAAAAAGATAACACAAAAATCCAAATTAACCCCCCTTCAAAGTGCACTTATACAATGTATTAACAATTCTAGTTTGTATTTATCTGGACATCTAATGCCTTTTCATCATTGACACATTGAATAAAAGGGTATCAGATTAAATAAAATACATCTGATTTAACTTTTTCTTTATTCAGTAAAATTTTCTAAGACAATATATCCATAATGGCTCTTTGTACCATGCACCCAGGATTTCTCAACATTGACTATGTAGGCTGGAGTGGTGCATGACTTGATTTACCACTATCAGTGAATCAGTACAATTCATCAGGTGTGCTGGTATTTAGACGACAGCATGCAGTGTGTGATTTTCGGGGACATGCAGCCTCCCCATGGTTTCAAAATACATTAGGTCAAAATACATAACCATGCTAAATTATTATCCCACAATCTAGTTTTTGATATGATGGGGTAGCAATGTCCTATGCAGGTTTTGCAACCACAAATCGGGGAAAAAATTGTAAGGGTGATTACATTGACATTTCATGTTGTTTAGAGGATTAGAGTTGAAGGACAAGGCAATAAAGATCATGGAGGTAAAAAGTGAAAGATTAAATGTAATTGGGCTAATCGGTTGTTGGTATGTATTTGTGTATTGTAGCTAAAT
Organism: Anolis apletophallus; assembly: GCA_030556195.1. Lineage (NCBI taxonomy): Eukaryota > Metazoa > Chordata > Lepidosauria > Squamata > Anolidae > Anolis > Anolis apletophallus. The sequence goes on from JARBWK010000002.1 coordinate 80,459,307, forward strand.
ATCAGGGTACTACAGTTAGTCCACATTCTTGAGAGTGAGGGGCACAGGACCCTCACAAAAGTAGAAAATCCACTGAATTAGATGATCTTTCGGGTCATTTCTAACTCTGTTATTTTATGCATGAAGCAGACCAAATATATTAGCTTGTCTTAGTTCCCACCAGGATAATTGATAAACATAGATTGGCTTCTTTCTCTCTTTGTTCAATTCTAGTCCTTTCTGCAAATGAGATATTAAAGGATGCTAAATTCAGGCAAGTTGATTGAAAGCGATGCTCAGAATACAAAACTCAGCAGAATTTGAAGTGAATATTGTTAAAATTGCATTTTCTCTTGTGACTTTTCAAGATTACCATGTTGAAATGAATGTATTTAGTGTTTTGGTGTTTTTTAAAGCCGGGTATGATTTATATACTAAATTAAAACTCTATAATATAAAATGTTGATTTCTAAACGGAATACCATTAGCTGCCAAATGTACATTATGGTTACAAAGTGTAAAACATTATTCATTTTTAATAACAAAAGTATTGCTTCCCAGTGGCAAAGAGGATATTGAAAAGTCTGCTTTCATCTTCAATATGCAGGGATACAACTGGCTTATTTATTGCCAATAATAAAGCCAATTGACCTTTTCCCATAGGACTGGAAGAACAGCCTTTTAGCAGTTCGTAATAGCTATTTCTGTATTGTTTTTAAATTGCTGCCATACTGTGTTCCTTTTACCTATGTAAACCGCCCCGAGCCGTTGGGAGTGGCGGTCTATAAGTCGAAGAAATAAATAAATAGTAGAAGCTGCTTTAGTAAAAAGAACACAAATATACAGAAAACTATTGGCACTTTTATGCCCACTTCCAAAACAGCAGTAAATTTTCCAAAATGGCACATGGGATTTTTGGCTGCAGCACAATGACCACATCACTTTTAACCATTCAGCAATGTATACTTTTACACTATAGGGAATTAGCACAACACAATTTATGGTGGGACACGCTGAAAGCATAGGTACATTGTAAACCTTTGTGGTTGAACCCAGTTCAGTTATTATAGGTTACCTTCAAGTACCTCCAGCATATAATCAGGAGCCAATATTCAGCTGGTGAACTAACAATATTCAAAACGCTTGTTAGTTCACTCTCAGTAGTTTCCCAAATTATCAGGGTATATAAAAAAAACTGGCCACATTTTGTTAATGAGTATTGCATGCCTTTTGGTACAATAAAATAATGCATCTCCATAGAAAATGCAAAATTTTCAATTGACTTAGTCCTCTGTGATTTGTTTTGCACAAATGTTGTATTTAATTAAAGCAACAAGGCCATGAACCATCAATAAAGGCACAGAAATTGATCAGACATCAGGGTATTCATGTAAAACAGATCTGTATAGGAATGCATTTTCTTTTTCATGCAGCTCTTCTGCAGATAAATTATTATTCTGGAGAAATTTGAATGCATTCTCTTAAAGTAGTTGTATCCCTTGTGAATTACTATTTTAGCCTAATGGGTGGGGAAACCCTAAGGGAATGTACCTTCTAGTTGAATTCAGAAAGAGAGATTGTGGGATCTGGAGAACTTCTGTAGATGTAAGTGCTAAGGATGAGTCCCCTTTCACTTTGGATAAAGTAGTGGTATTTTCAGTTATTCATTTAGTATGATAGAAAAGAGAAAAAAAACCCTCCATGATGCGATTTCTCTATTGCATTTGCATCTATGTATTTTGTATTTTTAGGGCTTTAGGACAGCATTTAAATGTTGCAATACTACAGAGCAGCACAGGTAGAAGAGTCCTGCAGTCAAGTCCAGCACTGTCATGCCATTGAGTGCATGAGGCTTTTTGGAGGGTGTGTATATGTCAGTTCTATTGTGAGAAAGCTCTTTAGCCTATGCCTCCTCCCAAAGCGCCATGAGTTTGCAATGTGAATCTTTGCTGCTCAGGGATAACAATGTCCTTAGACTACCTTCATATAGGGACTTTTTCTTGCATATATAATCTGCTCCCCCCCCCCCCAAAAAAGATGCTGAAATTGTCTTAAGGGACGAACTGGATTGGCGCAAAATTGATGAGGCTGGTTTAATGTGTAATGTTGATTTGTATAGTTTTAATTATGCTGTTTTTATCATGTTTGTGTATGTTGTGATTTTATTGTATTGTTGGAATAGCCTCTGAAAGGGGCTGAATGTAAGCCACCCTGTGCCCCCCTTCTGGGGTTGACAATGGTGGGTTAGAAATATAGTAAATAAATAAATAAATATGTGTTTTAAATATTCATTATTGAATCCAGAAAGAGGTACATAGGCTTATGAGTAATATTCTGCTTAAAAGTGAAGCTTATTGTCTGCTGACAATTGTGAGCCTTTATTTGCCTATGGATTTGGAGTGATGGGGATAGCAAGAAGAATTTCTCAAGGAAATGTGGTCAAGACACATTTCAAAGCTGAAGACATATTTTTCCAGAGCCCTTTAATTCTAATCATCATTACTTATCACAGTCTAGCTATTTCCTTGTGGATGGTAAATGGTCAAGATGCCTGAGTATTTTTCATTTCAACAAGAAAGGTCTTCATTTTGCTTATTACAAAATTTCCAGTCTGTGCACATCTTAGTAGATCAAATCCAAGGTCTCACTGTTACAGGTTTTATCTTGATTAAACCTAGCCATAAATGAATACATTCTTTTGACAATTTAGCACATACCAGACAAGACACAATTGCTTCTATGTATATCTTTAATTGTTATGTTTTTTATTTATTTTATCTTTCTAAACTGCCACATTGGATGTAAGACAACACTATTCCGCTGAGGGAGATACTTGCCATCTAATTGATGCACCCTTATTATTCATGAATTGTATTAGATTATATTTTTCTCCACAGGTCTTATGGAGTTGTACATAATTCTCTCTCTGGCCATTTTATCTTTACAACAGGGCTTGAAGATTGTTAAGCTGAGAGATAGTGACTGGCAGTAAACTTCACAGCTGAGTTAGGTTTTGAACTAGGATTTCCCTAAACAATATATGACATGTGGTATTTTAATAGTACTATGGGAAGAAGAGGAAGGTGTGTCAGGATTTGTAATGAAAACAAAATATGTCAGTATATCCAAGTACTAATTGTAGAGTCAGAATGACAAGGCAAGTTGTCTGTTAATCCAGCAAGGTATCATAAGGCTAGAATATAATAAATATGAGGAAAATGTAGTTGATATTCTAACAAAACCACAAACAACACAACAACATAACAGTTTGGTGGTTGGTTGGTTTGGGTTTAGTTGATGTACAAATATAAATGTAATCCAGTGAATGGAAAACTGAACATTTGTGAAGTGTACATTTACATTATATTGCCAAATATGTATGTAACATATGAATTTTATATGCATATGAAGGGGGCAATTAGACTATATATGGAAGGGGTGTCAGGATTTGTAATGAAAACAAAGTATGTCATCATATTCAGGTAAACTGCAGAGTCAGAATGACAAGTTTCAGAGGTTGATGAAACTAGAGTGCAATGCCTGACGTCTGATGCAACCATGCTACAATGTTGGGCTACCATGGATGATGCAATAGAGTATGTGAATGGTCAGATCTAATATAAAAGTGGGGAAGCTAGCATAATGACTGGGGATGAGTGTTTATGCCGGTGTTGTTGTTGATCGTTGTGGACAAAGAAGAAGAGAGGTTTACGTGGGAGAATTGCTGTAAAGATTGCTGAGAGGAGAAGAGAGTGAGAGGACTTGTTTTATCTAGAGCTCTGCATGTATGTGTTGCTGAAACTGCAAGATAAAAGCCTTCCTAGTTCCAAAAGAACTCACAACCTATGAGGATGCTTGCCATAGATGCAGGTGAAATGTCAGGAGAGAATGCCAGAACATGGCCATATAGCCCGAAAAAACCTACAACAACAAAAACAACAAAAACCTTCCTGATTGTGGAAAGAAACCTCTGCTGTCCTTGCCTAAGTTTGCTGTTCTGATCAGGTACTACCAGGTTACCGAGAGACTTAGAGCACTTCCATAGCTCATAGATTGAGCATAAAATATTTCTAACAAGGTGTGCAATCTAGCCATGCAATATTGTTAGACAGTTCTATTATCAAAAGCATATCTCTGGACAGAAGGTAATTCCTCTGACACCTGCAAATCTTCTTGCTCCTTTTCATTTCATGCCTTGTCATGCCTTTTACTCCCTTGACATAAAAGGAAACATGCATTATCTCCCACATTCACATCAGGGCTTTGTTCCTGTTCTACGGATGGATAGACTGCTCCTACATTATGTCAACACAGTTTGTTGCATATATTATCTCTTGCATGATTGAAGAGGGCTTAAGCATCGAGTAGAAGCAAAATATTGAGTGAGTAGGGAAAGGGACAGAGAGAAACATACGTGACAAGAATTAGGTTCTTACAATAAAATACTTATGCTTTCTACTTTCTTTAAATCATTGTCAAAAACTGTTGCTGAACTAAACAGGCTACAATTTTGCTGATTCTGAGTGGCAGTATGAGATTATACATATTAAATACTCATTTTCTAACATTGTCATAAGCAGGAAAAGATGTCTCTCTGTCTCTGATATTAAAAGGTATCATAAACATTTTAAAGTTATATGAATTTAAGTAATATGTAAAGACTTTCTTCCTACATGACTATATAGCTTATTTTATGATGTCATAGGTGCAGAGTTTTAACTTGTTTCAGAGCATAGGTAGGTAAACTGCATTCTTTAAGCCACATGTGGCTTGTGTACCCACTTTTTGTGGCTTCTGAAGCCCTGTATCAGTTTCCCAAAGTCTCAAACCCTGTACCTTCATTTTCAAAAGGTCTGTTGCTGCTGCTATTGTTGTCGTTAACTGCAATTAATTCAACTTCGACTTATAGTGACCCTATGAATGATAGACCTCCAACCCACCCGGATAACCTTACCAGGGATAGCAGTGGCAGCAGAAGTGGAAGTGGCCCCTGGGAGGACAGGGTACCCGTGCTGATGTGCTGTTGGTTTGGATGGCAACCTGGACTTCAAAAAGGGTTTCAAGGCTCTTCTGTGCTGTACATGGAGCAGAGTACTCTGGAGAATTTTGGCTGGTGTAGATGCAGCTGGTGATGGGAAGTGATAAGACATTTTCTCCTATGTGACATAGCTGCCATGACCTTCAGACCTCCACTATTTAAATACAACTTACTAACCACCTCATCACATTGAGAAGGGAAAGCATGGGTGACTGTCCCTTTAAGAGTAGAGAATCTGCCTCTTGATCATATTCATATGTGAGAATTTTAAGAGCTGGCAATATATTTATCTTACATTCCTCACAAGATCAGTATTATTATTTTTAATCAGGAGAAACAACAATAGCTGAAAACCAAGAGATCCCATGCCCTGCTCAAAGCTCCTTACATTAAAGAAGACTGACACCAATTTAAAACCATATGTTTCCATGGAATCCTATTGTTCTGCCCTATTTATTTATTTACTGCTTTTCTCCCAAATCAGAACTCAACCCTTGAAGATGTGATGAGCTTTGTGCCTCTCCAAGCTTGAAAAGAGGCTGAAGTGTCCTACGAGGGGGGAAATTTCTCAATGTGATGAGGTCGATTGCCAGAGTTCCCTCCTTTCAGAACACTTCTGCCTCTTTTCAACCACAGAAGGCTATGCATGACAGACGGAAGTACTGGTAGTTTAACTTAGGAGATGAGCTCAGTGCCTCTCCATGCTTGAAAAGAGTCCAGAGTGTACTATGACTGGGAAATTTCTCAATGTGATAAGGCAGTTAGTTCCTTGCTTCATATTAGACTGATTATGGTAGTTAAATACCATAATCAGGGTGACAAAAGGAATAGAATTGCATGTTTTAAGTTCAGTTGTAACACAGTTATAACAAAATACTGCCCTGTTGTTAGCCTACTGGTATCAGGTTATATCATGCATGGACAAACTTTGGCCCTCCAGCTGTTTTACACTTCAACTCCCACAATTCCTAACAACTGGTAATTTTCTAGGAGTTGAAGTCCAAAACACCTGGAGAGCCAAAGTTTGCCAGTACCTGGGTTCGATAGATGTTCTTCCTCTGAGTAGGGACCATCTGTCTAGTTGGCTTCTGAGCACATAACTGTAAGGATGGCCTCTTTCGCCCCAGGGAGCAAAATGTCTTGAATTATCCTTGGAGAACCAGTGGGATTTACACAAGTGACTGAAGTCAAGATCCCAAATATATCCTTCCCTGACATGACAATTCCTATTATCTTTGGTTTCTTTCCTTTTTTTTTCTCCAGGGGAGTGTCACGAAGGATTTTCTGATGCAATTCATGGAGCTGGTGGTCGGAGTGTGAGTGGCTGGGTGGAAGAAAGATGACATTTCGGTGGAAGCGCTTCTATGTCCCAAGGTGTTTCCTTCATAGAACAGTAAAGGACAACAAGAAGAAAGGACAAGCAAGCCCAACATACTTTCAGTATTATTTCTGGCCTACCCAGCCAGTTTTAACCATGAATTTTAAATACGTGTCCTGTTTTAATCTTTGTTCTGTGTATTTTAATATGTATTTTTTAGAAATACATTGTAATGTGTATCTTTTCTAGAAACCACAGACATAAGGAGAGGGAGGTAAGAAAAAGAATTATTATTTCATTGAAAGAAAGAGAATGACAGTGATAGTATACTACCAATTACTGTATCAGATGGTGTAAGAATTGAGTTGTCAGCAAGATTTTTTTTTACCAAAGTAGCTTTGGGGGCAATATAGAAGTATCATGATGATTCATTACACAACTCGTTAACTAAGGTTAGGAACTGCAGACATTATTTTTGTTCATTGTCCATTTGATCACTACTAGCAGTTGCTGCTGAACTTGAAAGAACATGAGTTCAGGTGATGCTATGTGTACTTGGAAAGTAGAAAAAAGTCTTCCAGTTGAAACCTTATAATATCTGCATCTGTCTTACACTACAAAGTGAAAATCATGGTACGAAATTTCTTGTTAGATTTTAAAGTGGAGTAGATCTGCTTTGAAATGACATTACTCTTTACTCATGTCATTTTGTTTGCTTTCTTAGCAAAAAAAAATAAGAGGAAGGGGAAAGCTAGAAAAGGGCAGAGAGTGAAAATGAACTCATCATAGGAACAGAAAGAAAAGAAGAAGAAAGCTTATTATAATTCCCACTAGACATTCTACTTGACACACCTTCTGAAAGCAATTCTGCAGAGATGAATATTATACAAAACTCAGTACTTTTATTTCATATACCTCAGTAAAGATGAATGAAAATGCAGGCAGAGATTTACCATATGGCATTTCTCTCAAATGCTAGGTGGATACTTTTCTTACTAGAGGGAGACAAGGCATTAGTTTAAGTTTATGTGTTTCATTCTTACTTTCTACAACCCCTTGGAACTCTGTGAACTCTTTAGGGTAATTTTTATCACTAGTTTATTAGTAGCTTATGAGGTACTTTTATAGCCCTCTCCCAAACATCTTTGCTCAGTCAAAATTTAGTATTGTGGGGCGGAAGCCTGAACTCCATCCTGATGACGGTTCTGTAAAGTATCCAGTGAATGATGTAACATTTTATGTCATATGTTGGTTTACATGATACAAGTATTATTAAATGAAGCAACAGCTTTACATTAGAATACTTTTTAATATAAGAAAAAAAGTATTTGCATGGCTAAAAGACTTTATTCTGTAGCTTTGCTCTGTTTTCATGTTGTGCTTGAAATTTGCCAATAGCCTATCCTACTTTCTTATAGGGACATAACTAAGGACTTTATCACACAAAAGTGGCAAACAAGCATTGAGGCAGGATTGTTCTCTATGGTGACACTTCTTATTTCATAGTTCTCATTGTGCAACCCATTGCTGGTCTGTCATCTTTCATGGCAAACTTGTCTCCTGCTATTGATAGGAAATCCCATCAATAGCCCCATGGTGCAATTGCCAAGTGCAATGATCTTCCAATCTGCTGGGCTGGATGTTGGCACAGAAGTGATGTCAGGGTCTGGATTGTCCTGATCTCCCATTCTTCCCCATTTCTTTTGCTGTAATTAATTAAATTAAATTTATTTTTTAATCTTTTAAAACTAAAACTTCATGCAATTCTCAAATTACTACACACACACACACACACACACACGCACACACACACACCCACACATACTTCTGAAGTTTTTAAAAATAAAATTGTGGAAATTTGGGAGGTGGAGTCCTGCTGCTGTCCAGAGGTGTGGCTGTGGGATCATGGAGCTGCAAATTGTCCCAGTAATGTTATGCTTGGACTGATGTGATAGTGAGGGTCATAATATTGGTATGTTGCCACCATCACTGGTCACAGGAATGTCACAGGATAGTGGTATCATGTGATAAAAATCAAGCCTTTTTGTGAAAAACATTGGTTTTTTGCACAATTGTGACATATTTATACCAAAAATTTGCATTTTACACAACACAGAATGTTTTCCCCCAAAACATAGTTTTTCCCAGCCCAAATTAATAAATAACAAAAAAACTCTTGTGCAGGAATGAGCAACATCATGGTATTTGATAATTTTTGCATTGTGAGTGAGAAAATTTACCAATATTCTTTGCACTCCCAGTATACAGCATATTATTTTACCATTTTCTGTCATACTCTAAGGTGCATATATATGTGTGAAACATAGACTGGGACCAATGAGCATAGGTTTTGAATATTTCTCACCCCAGACACTTCAGCCTTCAATAAATCTCACCAAAGGGAGAACAAGCAGTTGAGTTGGACATCCAATCATTTGGTACAAATGGGTGGTCTCTAAAATATGTATTGGGAGGAAATTTAAGGAGAAAGGGGCTTCAGAGGGAAGGTTTGTGCCTCTCCTACTAGGCCTCTGTGTTCTTAATTTCAAATTAAAAAGATATTTGTGTCTCAACTGTGTCACCACAGGACTGGTGGATTATGTGTATTTTTGGCCTCATGTAACCTCACAATAGCATTTTGTAGCCCCCCAGCGATTCTCAGTTAAAAAACCTTAGAATAATGGAAAACCACCCATCCAAATACCTCCAAGAAACATGAGTCTCCCACTAAATGGCATTTGGCTTTGCAAACTTTTCTGATAAAATTATTTCATTTTCAAGATCTGGAACTGATGACCTAGTATTGTTTTCAGAATAGCAATAAGAGACACTTCATGACATGCAAGATTGAAAATTAGGTAGTAACCATTAATACATTGGTGCTCTACCTAAATAGCAAATGAAAGCACCAGTTTCATTAAACATAGTCATTAGTTTCTCTGTAAAGTTAACATATTGATATTATTATTAATAATGATATAATACATTACTTAGATTGTAGGGTTAAATGCAGAAAACTGTCAAACTAACTATTTGTAAGCAGACCTAAGAGCTTTTGAGGTTGAAGAGTTCAGTACAAATATTCTAAACAAATAAATGATATTGTCCACATCTGTTATATGAGGCACACATTTCTGTCTTTAAGAAGGACTCACAACACAACTTACATCTCATTCAGTCTATATAAAAAGAGTCTTTCCAACTCTGAAATAGTGGTCATCCCTTCTTATATAAGGGTCACATTGCAACACTACCTTCTGGTCACTTTGGAAGATAGGGTTGCAATGTGTCTCTTATATTATAAGGAATTGGTCCAGCCTGCTGTGGTCCAAAACGGTGATGACTCCTAGATCCTCTGCAGTAGTCTCATGCATTTAGCATCTGATGCAGATGTTTCCATCAAATCTGGCTTTAAGGCTGAGATACATATTTATCTAATTATATATCTGTTTCTGGACATTGGCAGAAGTAATGCTAAAGGGGGAAGGTTATTATTATTATTATTATTTCCATCATTTCTGCCCTGCTTCTTCTCAACCCCCGAGGGGGGACTCAGAGCGGCCTAACAACTGCAATGATTCGATGCCACATAGTATACATATAATAAAAGCAAACAGTTAAGAATAAAATACATTAAAATACAGCTAGAATTAAAATACATTAAAAATACAATTAACATTAAAATGCATCGTGTACATTCACAACAGTTAAAACAGTATTCCATCCATAAGCATTAGGTCTTGTCCACCAGATTGCCATCTCAATCCAATCAAAGTGCCGTATCGTGCTAAAGTGCAAAGGTTGGGGTGTGTGTGTGTGTGTGTGTGTGTGTGAAGCTATAGGTAGAAGACTGGTGTGTATTTTTCCCAATGACTGTTGATACTTCTGAAGAAATGTCATCTTTAAGGCTGCTTTGCCTTCAGTGTGATTTCAGATCCCTGCTGGGAAGGAGAAACAGCAACAATCAAAATAGCAAGGTGGAATATGTGGGCAGAAGAATTGTCCAGTACCCCCTCCTACAAGGCCTGATTCTTCACAAGAGATGCTGTCTTAATAGCATGACTGTTTAAACAATCCCCCCTGGTAAGCATATGCACTTTATGTCCCAAACCCCTGCATTAGGGGATGCATATACACTGTACAATGAATGCAGTTTGACACCACTTGAACTACTATGGCTCAATGCTATGGGATCCTGTGAGGTGTAGTTTGGCAAGGCACCAGCAATACTTGGCAGAGAAGTTTAAAGACCTTGTAAACCAACAACCCCCATGATTGCAGAGCATTGAGCCATTGCAGTTAAAATTGTGCCAACCACATTCATTCTACAGTATAGGGGCACCCATAGGTACCCAAAGGGAGCAGATTGAAAAAGAAGTGAGATAAACTACCAGTCCAAAATCAGTGTTGTGAACAGTGAAGCAGTAAAGAGATTTTGCTTAGACATTGGGAAATGTTATAAATGGAAGATACATGTATGCTCCCTTAGGACTGTGGCAAGGATGGGGACAAAGAATATGCTATATGCTCAAGATTTTGCCATCACCACCATAATTGAGAGCCATTAATTCAATTAAATCAGCATTGAAAGCCTCGCAGGTCACATAAAATGACATGGTGGGCCACGTTCGGTCCACAGGCCTTGTGATTCACATGTGTGCTCTGGGCAATCATACAATTCCCATTTATGCTAATAGTGGGTGAGCAAAATGCAACCTTCTAGATGTTACTGGATGATCCATCAGGTCTGGCAGTGTAGGTGCTGATAAGGGGTACTGGGAGCTATAATTCAACAACTTCTGAAGGGCCACATTGTGTCTACTCCAATTTAAACAGTGTATGTACAGTGTTTTGCTTCAAAAATAAAACTATTTTGATGGTTTGTCTTTAAAGCTTTGGAAGCCATTCTCCCACAAAAGTGACATCACTGCTTCAAAGTCCATTGCTCTGTTTGCTCAAGATTTCTGTTTTGTGTAGGTGTATTTTTCAGGAACACAACCTCCCTTCCAAAGACTGGTAGCTCCTATGTCCAAATGGGAACAATTAATCATTTAGTTCACATTTAATAGGAGCTATCTAAAGTGTGAACCAGTGTAAACTACATAGTGTAGAATTAATAATTTTGTGGTGTGAGCATTATTTGATTGAAGTACTGTATGTGAAACAAAGAGAAAACAGGAGCTCAGATATTTTTTTTGGCTAATTAGCACTCAACATGTTCTCTATTCAAACATAGCTGTAGCTTTTCACCCAAAGTTTTATTACCACTCTCAAAGCAGCTGTAATGTGGTGCAGTCGGAAGAGTGGTAGTAAAGTATATTCATTCTTTAGAGGACTTAACAACTGTAGCTCAAATAATAATGCAGTAAAGATGAGCAAATGACAGTAGCACATAATAGGAAAGTTTCAGAAACAAGTGAGCAGCAAGTGTGTCAAAAATGTGTCAAAACAGCACATTTCAAAAAGATCAGCTAACAGATAAAAGCACCTACTGGATGATCTAGACACCTTAAAATCTGCTGCCATGCACATTGTCTCATTAATTATAATTTCGCAAGAGTTTTTTTATTTTGAGCACTAGCCGTCTGTCACCTAATGTGCACATTTACACAAATTTACTGTGTCCATTATTGGAAGTAGAATAGAAAGTGAATCAGGGACATTCAAGTGTATTATTTTAGCATTAACAATGGTAGGCAGCTGTATTACTCTGAAAATGCAGAGTGTGTACATATGTGCCTTTAACCAGCCTTGTTCAGAAATCTTTCCAAAGGGCAGTGTATTTTCCAACTATATAAAACTGTGAACCATAGATCCCTCTGCAAATGCAAATGTTAAAGGCAGCATCCCATTTAAAATGTTGGAAAATCTGTGCTGATTCAGTTGGTATCAGATGTCCCTGGGGTATTAATCTTTAATAAGCTTCACAATAGGGTCAGTCTTAGGTCTTCTAGCAAGGTGTGCTACTTCCTTTTCCTTATTGATTTTTTAAAAAGCACAACTGAAATATGCATTAATACAAGCAGTTATGAGGTCCTTAAGAAATGAATGCATATTTTTTCTTTAAAAACTGAAAATGCATTTATTTTTATGGACAAATCCTGCAAGTTACAGTGCAATTCTACATTTATCACTGTATTATTACTGTACAGCAAATGGGAAGCAGCATGGAAGCCCATAAGGATCATAGTGAGCACTACCAGATCGTACACTTGAACATTTCACAGTCACATGTGGCCAAGCAACATCAAAATGTGGTCATGATGGAAGAAGTTACTAATGAGGTAGAACACACAAATGAGAAGACATTGCGGTTCGCTTTTACTTGTGGCTCATGGGAAGGGCAGAATTCATTACCCACTGAGTTCTGTACTAACTACTTTTGCACTTTGAACTCAGTTTGTAGCAACTGAAGTAAGTCAAGGACAAAGTAGCTGAAAAAGTGGGATGACAGAGAATTAATTAGGTGTCTCTGCCAAACTGGGACAGTTTGTATATTTGCAAGAAAGATAATACTGTGCTTGATGAATATTGTGCTTGAATAATCATATTCTCTTCCTGCAAAATAGGAATTCTAGGAATTGGGAGTGTTGTCCTACATGGAATCTCAGAGGGTCATATCCCCTTCCCATTGTTCTCCTTACTCTCAGAAACTTGCAACCCAAATAGTATACGTGTGAAATAAAATTGTTTTCAGTTGCATGAGAAGGATTGGTTAGTATTTTCAGAAAGTATACTCATGTATATGTCTTAGAAATTTTATTTGAAAAATCAGTCCAGAAAAATGGAACTGACTTATACAATGGCCAATATAAATATTGTAACTTAACTCTTCTCAAAAAAGGAACAACCCCTTCTCTGACTTGAGTGATGAATCTTGGGAGAACCTTTAAGAAACACCACCCACCTCTTCTCTCCTCCATTGGCAACACCTCTGGCATTTTTGAATGTTTGGTCTACTAAATTTATTTATTTATTTATTTATTTATTATTCACTCTTATATACCACTCCTTCCAGCAGGCTCGGGGGCACTATCCTTTCCCCTCTTCATGGGATGACCCTTGATCATATCAAACTCCCTAATTTTGCCCCTAAAGCCTGCCCTTGACTTATACCTGAAACTGCACCATTGCACCATTGATGGTTTCTAAAAAAATAATAATACTATGCTATGCTATTGAGGTTATTGAAAAAAACTTTATTTTCACTGTGATAGTGTCTATAAATTGACAAAGGTCATAATTAATATGGATGAAAGATCTGTGCAGTAAACTGTTGCCTACTTAGTAGATAAAGAGCTTATGGCCCATGGTATGAAGGTCTCTTATTTGATTTATATCTGTCTCAACTTTATTAATAATTAACAAACTTCCATGTTAAAGAAAACACATTTTCCTTCTATGGGCCACCATTAGGCCTCTCCAAAGCTTCTTGGAATGTGCCAATGATGCACCAGGAAGCTTGGGAGCAAGGAGGGGATTGCTACTGCCCCCCCTCACACATCGTTGGTACATTTCAGGAAACTCTAGAGAGGCTTAAGGGTGGTCCTGTAAGGTTTTCAGTTCTTTAAGGCTTTCTTTTGGGGGGGGTGAGGGGGGCAGCTTTGGGGTCGTCCCATTCCAGCATGGTAGTTACCATGCTGGAATGTGGACAGGCCCCCAGGAAAGCCTGGGTTTGGGGCGGGGGGGGGGTAGATGTCCAGAGTATAACCCGCCTCAGAAGCGGATTTAATGTCTGTCTGGAACCACCCCTACACTGCCATATTATCTGCTTTGAACTGGATTATATGGCAGACTCATATAATCTGATTTGATAATCTGGATTATACAGCAGTGTAGAAGGGACCTTAGTTACATTCAACTGAGTAAGTAGACTAGCCATTGGACTCAGGTATTTCTACTAACCATTGGATGTAGACAATTTTGTTTTATGTACTAGCTTGACTGAGATGAAGGAAGCATTGTAAGGTTCTGGAGCCAAAAAGAGATATTGTTAAAATGAACAGGTTATTTTTCAACTATCATAACTTTAAGTGGATTGACTTCCATTGCTCTGGTTCCTTAGGACTGACCTCGTGATAATATACAGGGTGGAAACTTGTTTAATTTTTTTTGAAAGCTAAAAATGACTATTAATATTAATAGATCATGATGATAATTTGAAGTAGGTTAACAACAACAACAACAACTTTATTTTTGTATCCTGTCTCCATCTCCCTGAAGGGACTTGGGGTGGCTCAGATATGACAAAAGTGCATAAAACAACGCATAAAGTGAACACACAGTACAAAACAAAAAAGTAAAACCAATAGCATATAAAACAAAAATTTAAAACTCAGAGCAACACCCAATAATCTATGGTGACTTCTGCTGTAAGACATGGCAAAACAAGACAAGGGAATGGGATGAATTGCAGTGCTGTGTCATTCATTAATTGCAGATCATTGGGCCAGACATTCTCAAAGGCTTGTTTAAACATCCAAGCCTTCAAGTCCCTATGGAAGCAGGACAGTGTGGTTAGACATGTTACATTTTGTTATAAAATATCCACTGAGGACCCTTCCACATATAACCCAGAATATCAAAGCAGAACATCCCACAGTATCTGCTTTGAACTGGGTTATCTGAGTCCATACTGTCATATATTCAAATTCAAAGCAGAAAATGTGGGATTTTATTCAGCTGTGTGGAAGGGGCCTGAGTGAAGTAAAGATGGCTTCATTATTGTGATAATGGCTTCTGCGGCAGTGGCAGAAGCCTAATAAATAAAGGAAAATAGGACTACACAATAAAGAAATTAAGCAGTAAATACTGATGGCAGTGTTGTCTACAAAGTGCTCATGAATATTCATAAAATAGCAAGAAGTGATTGCTAGCACACAGCACTACCCCTTTGCAAATAACAATTAGCAATGAGGTTGTAAAATGGATGCAAATGTGCACATTGGTGAGAGGAACTAAGAAGTCTTGATAAATTGAGCCTTTGTGTATTATCCAACAAACTGGCCTGTGAATCAGATTGCAAGACAAAGATAAAGTCCCTGTGAAAGATGCTGGAAGTACAACTATTCAGTTGCAAATATGGAAGGGTCTTTAGAAAACAAAAACAAAAAAACCCCTGTTTAGACAGAGGTCAGATCTGGGGATGTACACTGTGAAAGGGAAAATCTTTTCTGACATTCAGCAGTGTTGGGAGACTTGCATACAGAAAGGCAAGTCATCTTGAATTTGAATCCTTTTGCTTCCCTCCCGCTCCCAGAAGAATATCAGACTATGGGAGAGTAGCCTGGATGGATGCCATTCATGGCAGATTCTTTTGTGGCAGGGACCCAATAGGCAACCTCTCTGTGATGAAGGGACACTGTAGAAATGTGCTACCAAGGAGCATGAGATGGGATGGGGATGTTTATTTATGCACTGGGTGAAACACACAATATAAAAGTTGAAGAAAAGCAAATTTCCAGTTCTTAAACAACATCCCACTAGGGAATATTAAAGAGGATATATATTCTCTTAATTTTATTATACAGTACAGGCAGTCCCTGAGTTACAAACACCCAGTTTACAAACAACTCATAGTTAAGAATGGGGGTGAATCAACAGGAAGTGAGAGAAATCTACCCCTAGCAAGGAAAATTCACTCCTGAAAGAGTTATCATGGGGAAAAGGTGTCTCCAACGAAGCTTTATCACCAATCCTTATATCCACAACAAGCATCCCCCCCCCTAAAAATTATCACAGGGATAGAAAGTGAGGTGAAATCTTCTGAACAGAGGCACAGATAGCAAAACAAACACCACAGGGGTGTTAACCCTTCCCTATGCTATCCAAGGCAATATATACAGTATTTGGCTGGAGTTACACTGAAGAAATGTACCTGTTCTGATTTAAAAACCGATTCAGCTCAAGAACAAACCTACAGAAACCACCTTATTCGTAATTTAGGGGCTGGCTGTATTCACAGGACCAGGACCTGTGGCTTCATTTATCCATGTCTGACAAAATAGGTGCTCCAGCATGATTCTATGGTGTTCTTAAGCTTGAAGTTCCTCATTTCAATAGGATTCACTATTATCCACAGTTTAACGGATCCACATTAAACATATCCCCTATGGATATGGGGATTATACTGCATATCAAATTATAGTAAATTGCTTTTTAAAATATGACCTCACCATTTAACCGAAGAAGTAGAACTATGCAATTCAGTGTTTTCCTTCCTTGGTATCGCTTACTGATACATATTTTCACATATCTGCATATTTATGTGCCTAATTAATTGCAATTTTGTGCAGTTCATAGGCAGAATTCTGTATTGTCAAATTTTTGCCATAGAATAGAGGTTAAGGCAGAAATAAAGAAGACAAGATCTTCAGTTCCTCTGTACTATTCACCCTTCCAAAAACCTATCCTTTTTATTGCTGAATAAAGAGTCCACAGTAAGTCTGTGGCTACCACCAATCATCCTCTCTATTTTCCTCGCTATCACCATTGTTCTTCTCATTTTGTAACATAAATCTCCTATTTTGCCACCTCGTCCTTCTTCCCCTTGTTTCATTTAATTATGTCTGACATCTGCTACTCCTCTGCCATGGTCATACCTTCCTATCTTTAAGAATGATGGTGACTTCAATGTGGTTTGCATTTTAGTATCAATGTGAATGTGAATTTTGTGATGCAATTCACTAAAAGAAATCTGCATACAAAATCTATGCATTAAGGCAGGGCTGTCCAACTGGCGGCCCGGGGCCCGTATACGGCCCCCCAGCCCCTTCCCTCCGGCCCCCTAAGCTTTTTAATAAAAAAAATCAAAAAATAAAAAAATAATATTTTTTTTAAAAAAACCCTACTTCCGGGTTCGGAGGAAGTATCGCGAGAATACGCAATCCACATGGGATTTTGCTGTCAACGTGAGATCACGCCGGCGTTGACAGCGAAATCCTGTGTGGATTGCGTATTCTCACGATACTCTTCGGCTACTCTACTACTGGATCACTGAGGCCCACAGACGCGATTAGGACCTTCTTCGACTCAGTCGGTTGTCGCCTCTCTCGTCGTCCGGGTACTCCTGGATCCTGAGCGTTTGGAAAAGGTAGGTCGAAGCAGGGGGCTCCTCAGGGGGCTCCTCATTCCCTCCCCCCATCTCCCCTCATGTATTAAATATAAAATTAAATATATTTAAAGATGAAATAAGGGGAGATGGGATACATTAAAATAAGGGGAGAGGGGAGGATGGAATTAAATGTATTTAATATTAAATTAAAATAAGGGGAGAGGGGAGGATGGAATTAAATATATTTAATATTAAATTAAAATAAGGGGAGAGGGGAGGATGGAATTAAATATATTTAATATTAAATTAAAATTAGGGGAGAGGGGAGGATGGAATTAAATATATTTAATATTAAATTAAAATAAGGGGAGAGGGGAGGATGGAATTAAATATATTTAATATTAAATTAAAATAAGGGGAGAGGGGAGGATGGATTAAATATATTTAATATTAAATTAAAATAAGGAAATATATTTTAATATTAAATTAAAATAATTTAATATCTTATCCCTGCATTTTATCTCAGTAAAAGATTATATTTGACTGTATGGATGCCCCTTTTGAATGCCCACCCTGCATTTTATCTCAGTAAAAGATTATATTTGACTGTATGCATGCAGGGGCGGGGGCGGAGCGAGGGTGGAGCCGGGAGTGGGGAGGGGGCGGGGGCAGACCCTACGGCCCCCCAGGTCATCAGTGACCGGAATTCAGGCCCCTGGGCCGGTAGAAGTTGGACAGCCCTGCATTAAGGGAAATCACATACAGCTGAGCTGCTGAAGTTGCTGACAGAAAGGTTATTGGTTTGAATCTGAATAGCGGGGTGAGCTCCCTCTGTTAGCCCCAGCTTCTGCCAACCTAGCAGTTCGAAAACATGCAAATATGAGTAGATCAATTTGTACTGCTTCTGCAGGAAGGTAATGGCACTAAATGCAGTCATGCTGGACACATGACCTTGGAGGTGTCTATGGACAATGCCTGCTCTTTAGCTTAGAAATGGAGATGAGCACCACCCCCAGAGATGGACACAACTAGACTTAATGTCAAGGGGAAACTTTTACCTTTATGTTTTTATTTAAAAATGTGATTACTATGGGGAATTGTATACAGTTGGCATTTTTGTTTGTTAGAAATGCATAAGAAATGTCATACAGATTTCAACCAAAAAAGTGCAAGCTGATATGGAAAATAGGATAGAACCAACACTATTTTTTAAAATATGGATGTCATCAAAATGAAACAAAGAGTAGAATCCTGTTAGTTTTTCACACACATGAAATTATATTTATGGAAATGGTTTTACATTTTTGTCTAATGAGGAATGGGTGTGTATTAATGTAAAGACTTCACGAGCAGAATTGTTCATGAAGCATCAGATGGTTTGTGGTTTCACATTGTGCATGGTTTTGCACTGCACATTCAGATTTGGTTGTGTCTTCAGCAAATCTAAGCAAATTAGGAGACAAAGCTCCATGTGTTGATAGATGGTCAAGTACACAGGAAGGTTGCACAATTTACTAAAGAGACAGCATTGTGGGACTGTAGTGTACTTTTGTGATGTTCCATCTTATTGATGTAGGATGTCATCCAAAGTGATTAATCTCTTTCTATTATCTATTGCTGCTCACATGTGTGCCTGTTTGTAGTCTGTTTCTGTCTTGCCATAGATGTCTATCACTCTCTGATGCAGTTTCCACCCTTCTCTTCCCACACAGCTATCTTGCAATATCCCAAGATCATATTATGTTAGTCTGTATGCCTTTCTCTGCTCTCTGAGTGGCTATTGTGAGCTGAATGATGCTCTTATGTTGAATCCTACCCACATGTTCAAAAGAGAAAAAAACTTTCAAGCAAATATTTTTTTCATGTCAGGAGCTACTTGAGAAAATGCAAATAACTTCTGATTTGTGATAAGTGGCCATCTGCAAGGACATTGCCCAGGGGATGCCTGGATGTTTTGATGTTTTACCATCCTTGTGGGAGACTTCTCCCATGTCCCTGCATGGGGAGCTGGAGCTGACAGAATGAGCTCAACCTGCTCTCCCCTGATTTGAATCGCTGACGTGTCCATCAGCAGTTCTGCTGCCACAAGGTTTTAACCCACTGTACCACCAGGGGCTCCCCAGCAAATAAAATGAGTCATGGACATTTTCTTTCCGTCTTTCTTCATTTTGCATTGCTTTTGTAACTGTTGTTGTTTCATAGAATGTGAACCCAGGCAAACACAGTGAAAGATGCTGCCAGGGAGGATACTCTTTTGATGGCCTCCATGATTAGACACCAGGAGGTTTTACATGACAAGCTGGGATGGGCACTATTTTCCCCATGTTCTCTTCCTTACAAAACAGCGGGGATGAGCTGAGTTCCCCCCCATTTTATAATGTCCTACTTTTAGACATTTCTTCCTTCAGTACAAGTTGCTAAACTATTATTCGCCTGTATTAATGTCACATTGTATTCCTCTCTCCATTGTACAGTGTGGCCTATTCCCTGCTTTACTTGTGATGTAGCCCGCTATCTCTACAATGGCTAAAGACTAGCATTTTCTGCTCTTCAAAAACCTCCAGGTTCCACTTGTCTCTGTGCCTGCTGCTCACATTTTTTTATCCTCCATTACTCAGTTTATTAAATACAGTTATATACTTCATGCCATGATCATTTCACTCCTATCCTTAAAACTCTGCACAGGTGTTCTGCTACTGTCTGTATCAATTCCAAACTTCAAATGTGAATTCTGAAGCTCTCTACATCTCTTCCCTGCTCTCCATGAACACCTTTTGGATCTCTTTTCTTGGCAATGGCTCACTGACCTCTTTTTCATCTCATCCTCCCATGCCTGCATCTGTGTCATCTGCTAGGCTGCTCCTTGTACCTGGGCTGGGGGTGTTCATCAGACACCTTCTTTTTCCTCTCTCAAATGTCACTTCAAGGCTACTTTGTTGCTTTCAGAACCGCCCACGCTTTGCTCTACTCTCATGTCCACGGCCATCTGATTCTCTTCCATCCCACTCCATTCTCATCTCTTTCTTCATTTCTGTCCCTTTTGTTTAATGCAGCCCATAGATAGAGAACATTGATTGTGTAACTTTTGTGCCATAATTATAATCTCTCTCTCTCTCTCTCTCTCTCTATATATATATATATATATATATATACATACTGTATATATAATATAATGTAACAAGTTATATAATAAACTATGTAACAAAGTACTGCAGAGTGGACTTTACTGTTTTTGGATGCCGATTCATCCCCACTGCCCCAATGCTCTCAAAAGGGTATGGGGATTGTTGCAACATATTTAACCCCTTGCACATTTTGCCACATTTCTGCCACTTAACTAACAGAGCTTATTTTAAAACAGTATGTGAACAGGAGGGAACTTCTAACTACTTTGCTAAATAGTCTTTCCCATCTTATAACATGGCAATAATGCCCCCTATTCTGGGGGCAAAATTTGATTTTTTTTTGTTCTTGTGGTGTCACATTTGTGACTCTCCAACATCTATAAGGACCGAGGTTCTACAGCAGCCTTCTAGCCTGCTTAAAATATTTAAAATATTTTTCTGGTCCATACAAATCTCATATGCAATCAATGTCTTCTGTCCTTGCTCCCTCTTTCCTTCTATTGATCAGATTCAATTTTCTGCTCTTTCTATTCAATTTTCTACTTGAGCCGTTCATTTCCACATATGTCCTGTTCTCTCCCTCCACTGTTTCTCCCTTTTCTCTCTCTGCTGATAGGATGCATATCATGTTATGAATGAAGAAACATACAACTGTATAATTACAAATTTGACCCCCTGCTCCTACCTTAATCCCCTGCTTTGGTAAATGTGCAAGTGGTTCTTACTTTTCCTGGTTTGTTTTTGGTTGGGATTGTTTTGAGTTGTTTCTCTCACTATTGTGTCTATTTCTGTAAATTCAGTGGTTTACTCACACATAGAAAAGCCCCCCCCCCCTCAAATGTGTTGAACAATGTTATATTTTCCCTACACATTAGTAGTTTGAAGGGGCCCTGTTAACTAGTTTGTATGTTTTCAAATCTCATTCCAATGAAGAGATTTGAGAGGGACTTTGAGGGATAATACAGTTGGTGTGCTAATTAGGCTGTAAGGCTATTCCTTTTATTTGTGAGTAAGCTACTCTAAACTTTGTGAGACTTATTTTGTAGCAGAGATGTCTGGATTTTTCTGTTGTTCCCTTCACCTTTGTATTACTGAGTGAATGGCTCTCCTATTCCTGACATATTAGCAAAGGAAAGCAAAAAAGTAGAAGAGAATTTTGCAGGTACTGAGTGCTATTGTACAGTATCTCCCCGTTTTCATTTGTGTGAATTTCTCTTATGTCTGGTTTTTTCTTTGTTCCACAATTACATAACACTTATACATTTCCCAAAAGGAATTGATATTGTAGGAAACCTTGGAGCTGTCATAATCACACTGAAATTTTGTGACACATTTGCCTAGCATCATACTGTGGTATTTAATAACTATTTGTTGGGCACACATAGTTATTAAAAGAAATCTCAAATAGTCTTCCCATGGGATAACTCCTGAAGCCGTACGTGTATCCATATAAAACTTTCCAGGGATCTTACCCAAGGACAGCATTGTTGTAGGTTTTCTCGGGCTATATGGCCATGTTCTAGAGACATTCTCTCCTGACGTTTTGCCTGCATCTAGGCAAGCATCCTCAGAGGTGAGGTCATTTCTGCAGTCCTTTGAGTCTGAGAAGAAATCATGTCAGTACATCATAAACTTCAGATATGATCAGTGCACAGCTGATCAACACACAGTCTTCACAGAGTGAGGCTCCACTGGTGCCATAGTTAACACGATGACCGTGGCTTCTCGATCTGTTGCAGCCTTCTTCCGCCTTCACAGCCGTTGTAACATGTACCTTGTTATCCTCCACCTGTTCTGCCGTTGAGGTCTCTGGGTCTTCGGACCTAGTGGATACATATTGGTTTGAGTAGGTGCTCAAACCAAAATCCACTATTTCTATGCTAATGTGATGGTAGTGGAATAGTAGGCTGGTGTGATAAAATCCTACATCTAAAGAGCAATATAGTGATAACTATATTGTAATCTCAATATTTACCTCTGTTATGCTACATAAATTGGAACTTGGTGTAGCTAACAGGTGTGTACTCTTGGTGTATTATCTAATAGGAAAAATGAATTGAAATCATCAACATCAACCTAACTTATATCAGGTTGATCCTGTCAATCCACACATTTGTGCAAAAGGGATGCTATAGAATGAATGTGCAGTAATAAATTCATTAACATATATTCCACACTACTTCTGTTTTTACCAATACATAATTGCATACATCTTCTAAGTGGGAGTCAAAATGCTTATATTGATCCAGTCTTATCCAAAGAATCCAGTGGGATGTAGAAAGAATAAGAATGAAATGCAATAATCTTACCACCTTACTTTTTAAAAGGTTCATTTTCTCTTAAGGCAAGGACTTAGGTTAAATAAGTTTATCTTATAGTAAGATAAATCCTTGTCTTATAGTATTTCCTTGCTTCTCAGAAATGAAAACTATATCCTCTTTCTGGAGCCATAGCTGCTAAAAGTCATATATGTCTCTTGTCTGGGAAAACTGTACTTCTTCACTGGGACCTCAGATGGATACATCCTTCTAGTTCAGGTCCTGAGAACCTGGAAGAGTGGTTAGGGCCAACATTGATCATGACACTGCCTCTCACCACTCCTCAAAGAGGCAGATGCCCACTGAATTTGCCACTGTGCATGGCAAATCTCCCCACTATTGCCCATAAATTGTTCCTCAATGTGATGAGATCCTAAGAAACAGATTGGCACTAAACTCAAGGAAGCTGGGGCAGAGGCAATCACAATTTCTCTTAATGAAAAAGTCCCAGAACTTCAATCTTGCCAGCTCTGCCTTGACTATGAATTTGGTCTTGAACATTTAGTATATCCGGCACAACTGTACTATTTAGCTGCGGATATTCAATGATAATAAAGTCTTGCCTTGATTGACTATTTTCTTTATTTTGCATGTAATCAATGACTGGCTATTGCATTTCTTCCAATCAGTTTGTTGAATTGACCTTGCTGGTAAGCAAAGAGTGTATCAAAAGGAGTTAACAAGCTCGCATAAATGTATTACAAGTAACATAAACAAACCCCCGCAATATGTATCAATAGAAAACACTGTATTGGTACACATACAATAGTACTATATACGTAGAGTGATTCAAAACACAAATATTAAAGGCGGAAGCATTCCCTCGTCTCTCACATGAATAAAGTCATATAGCATAGTATAAACAGTCAGGGCAGTAGTGACATGTGTTTGTAACCCAATAAGCAAACCTCCGTGAGTAGCAGGAGGCAGTCCTGGAGAGGCGATAGTCAAGGAGGGGTCACCGCAATGCCAAGCGGCTCGGAAAAAGCCGCGCGGAACTGCGGTGAAGATGCTGAGCCGTGTTCGAACGGGGCGAGCTGGTCGGCGTTCGCCGGAAGAGGAGCCAGAAAGCGAAATAAGGTTTGCGACAGCGACCGTCGTGCTACAGGGTGCTGTAAGTAACAACGCGGAACCCACAATCAGGGGAGAGCCGGGACAGTGCCAAACGGCCAGATTTTCTCCTAGGCGCCAGGGCTTTTTTGCTGTTTTCACGTCTTACAGACGCTTCATCAGGGCGCGTCGCTGTATACAGTAATCTAAAAACAATACAACAAAGATAACAACATCCAGGAACTGGCTAATACAGAGATACAAAGACAAGCACAGTATCCATGGAGCGATCTGCATGTAAATACATACCTAGATATCTGAAACAAGGAGCATCACAGGTAGATCAGTCTTATGGCTGAATGCAGCAGGTAACAATGCAAACAGATAGCAGATATAGGGTACAATACAGGTGTAGGTTATTACATCAACAGTTGTTGCAGGGAAAGGGAATCGTTAAGACCGCAGGGCGTTTCACTTGTTAACAGGAGGGCCCATTTCTTTTCAGCCTTCAGTAATGATTGAGTAATGTTGCAATGCGGAGGGGGGTTAACCCTTTGCAGGCCATACACTTTGAAACTGTCAGGCGTGTGTTTCATTTGAAAAAAATGGCTATAGAGAGTAGAATCCTGAGATAAACACCTAATTCTCGACTTATGTTCATAGATCCTGGTCCTTAGACATCTAGAACTTTGGCCCACATAGTGAAGCCCACAAGGGTACTCGAGAGAATACACAGTTCCAGCATGGGCACAGGTTATTTCATCCCTAAGTTTCAATGTTCTCCCAGTTGTTCTGTTAGTAATACTGGTGGATGTATTGATCTGGGCACATATGCCACAGTGAGCACAAGGTTTGGTACCTGGGTTGCTGGTCATGGTCATAGTTCTAATAGAATGGTTGGTGTGCACCAACAAATCTTTGATGTTAGCTGAGCGTTTATTGGCAACCATGGGAGGTTGCTCAAGGCCTGGTATAGCGGCAATCATGGGCCAAAATTTCCTCACCTTTTTGGTGATCTGATTAGAATGTGGGCTCAGTGTCATGGGCCAAATGAGCCGGGTGGTGGGTCGTTTAACTGCTGGAGCAAGCAGTTGGGATCTATCTATGAGATCAGACTTTCGTTTTGCTGTGCAGAAGATCTTAGGAGGATATCCCCTGGCCTGCAGTTTGGCAGTGAGGTGAAGGGCATCTTGCTCATATTGATTTGTGTATGAAGAGTTTCTTTTGATACGAATGTACTGTGAGTAGGGCAGACTGTTTTTAAAGGAGTAGGAGTGAAAGCTATTATAATGGAGGAGGTTGTTTCGATCTGTGGGTTTGTAATATGTTCTCGTATGTAGTCTGTTGTTGTCTTTGTAAATGGTCAGGTCAAGAAAATTGACTGACCGAGTACTGGTAGTAAGGGTGAATTTAATGTGGGGATGCCACGAGTTAAGCCAATTTTTTAAGGTCTGAATATTAGTAGTAGGTTGGGCCAAAATCAGTACATCATCTATGTACCTCCAGTATTTCAGAATTTTGGGCCGTATGTGGTGAGTATTGGTGGAATGTAAATGAGTGTCCTCTCGATGGTTCATAAAAATCTTAGCTAGTGTAGGAGCTATGGTGGCCCCCATAGAAATGCCGCCGCATTGCAAGAAGAAATTCTCGTCAAACTGAAAATAGTTATAATCAACGATACAATCGAAGATTTCTGCCAAAAAATGTGTGGGAGGCTGACGTGGGGGTCTGGTGTCTAATATGTCTATGATCTTCTGGTCTTGTGAATCTTGGGTAGTCGGTATAGACGGGCGATTCTAGGGTTAGATTTGATGAGGAAATTAGCTGTCTTGGGGTCTATATAACCCATGGCTTCTGCATCATGGATTACATTGGAAATTATTTTAGAAAACTTGGTGGTGGGGTCGGATGGGATAGCCCTGTAGTGCCTAGTGTTGTTCAGTTGGGAGTGGGCCTCTGTAGTGTAGTCAAGGCGATTAAGAGCCACAATGGCCCCTCCCTTATCTGCTGGTTTAAAAAGAATTTCAGGGTGGTTACCTAGGCGTTGCAAGATCTGAATTTCTTTGTTGGACAAATTGGGGTGTTTGCGATCATGAGTATGGTCTAGCTTTCCAACCTCACGCAATATAGTCTGTTCGAATGTGCGTGTGGTGGAAGAAGTAGATGGAGGTGTAAAAGAACTCTTGATGTAGAATGAGTTCTGGGATATCTGGTTGGGTGTTTCTGTGAATTGGGAAAAATGTTCCTTCAATCTAATGGTCCTGAATAAATGTGCTAGATCATGTCGAATGGTGGTATCAGAACAATGAGGTGTCCCAACAAAAGAAAGACCTTTGTTTAGAGTTTTAATTTCAAAGTCATCAAAAATGTAGTCAGATAGATTAACCACTAGGTTTTCTTGGGGTTTCTCCCGGCCCCCAAAAATTTACATTTCTAGAGCCCCTGGAGCCCCTGGAGCCCCTGCCTCTGTTATCCCTGTCTCGTAAGTTGTAGTTCTGTTTGGATCTGGTATCTTGTGGTGGGTCAAATTGTGTACTATTGTCCTCCTCGTCTGATCTGTTAGAGGAATTAGAATAGATAGATTCATTGGAGAATCTGCCAGACCTGGGGATGGAGTGGTAAAAAGATTTGTAGTGCCAACTATAGATTTTATGCTTCTGGTAATCTACCTCATCCCTTCTGAACTTTTTTATTTTCAATTTCCTAAGCTTTTGATAGAGAGTATCACATTTTTTCTTGATGTTATCAAAGTCAGTGTTAGTTAGAGTGGACGCAGACTGGGATTTGATTGAGGCAATATCAGTATGAAGGGTTTGAATCTCTTCAGATGCCCTCTGGATCAAGAGTGTTAAAAGATCAACAGAGCACTTGACAAGTATTGCTTCCCATTTGATGACAAACTGGTCATCATCCTCATAATTACCAGGAGCTGTGGTCATTCTCAAGCCCCTGGGAATCAGACCCTGTCTGATATACTCAGCTAGAGTGTCAGCATTGAGTTTCACTCTAATCAGCCTCTCTTCTTTACTAGTGAGGTCCCTGATAATGTCTGCGCCTGTGTCTGGAAGTGGAGCTGCTCCTTCCTCTGTATTAAAGAGGCCATAGCTCTGTATAATGTCACTTCTTTGTGCCTCATCAAAAGCATTGAAGGCAGCCGAGGTTGCCATAACCCCACTAGGCCAACGGGCCTATAAACAGCTGAATACAAGGGGAGGGGGGGGGTAAGCAAAGAGTGTATCAAAAGGAGTTAACAAGCTCGCATAAATGTATTACAAGTAACATAAACAAACCCCCGCAATATGTATCAATAGAAAACACTGTATTGGTACACAGAATTGACCTTGCTTTCAACATGTGGCCTGCACTTGAACAAATTTAGACTTAGAGTTAACTGATTCAATTTTTTGGCTACTTTGAGTCGCGGCTACCTTCTGTTCTATTTGGGATCATGTGGCACGCAGAGAGGTTTCCCTGACAGTCTTACCTGTTAGATCACCATAATATTATTTATTTATTTATTACTTAGATCACCAGAATAGATGGAAGCCATGATGAGTCTTACACAAGCTGAGTCTATTTAATGGGTCAAGTGCCTCCATTGCTCAGTTGTGTCTGGCTCTAGAGAGAGGTGCTTCGATTGCTGCAGTCTATCAGATTGCCTTGCTGCTCACTTGCTCACGGCTTTAGCTTTTGTCATGGCTCACTGAATCTAATTTTATTTTTGATTTTTCTAGATGTTCCTAGATTATATTCTTGATTTTTTTTATTTGGGGAAGGGGAGTTGGAAAGTATGGATGGGTGGGTGTGCTTTTCTTTTAGGGTGGCTTTGAGCGTTGAGTCACCCGCTAGCCTTTACTAAAGCCTTTAGCTTTTTCTCTTCTCTCTCCTCCCTCCTCTCTTTCAGAAAGTACTTTTAAAAGATTATTGTTAGTAATAATTACAAGAATTCCAGCAAATAGCAAAGCCTCATTCTCAGAAAAACCTACCTACCTAAATCTACCACCAAATACCTAATAATTTGTTCCCTTTGCAATCTCATCACAAATTCTCTTGTTTGTTTTATTGTATTTCTCTCTGCGCTCTCTGCCTTCTTAAATTCATTTAATAATAATAATTTGGCTGTTGCTTATAATAATAAAACTTTTGGGCTTCGGTGGAAGCTTTGCCAAGCTAACAGAACCCATTGTCTCTAACTCCAGCCTCCATTAGGACATAAAATATTATTATTTGTTGTTATTATTTGTTATTATTGTTATTATTCATAAGAATTGTACCAGCAAAACACCACCAACCAAATTTCTACCAGCCTTCTTCTACCAATCCTATCATTTGCAATCTCTCTGCCTTCTTAATTTCATTTAATAATAATATGGTCACAGCCAGCAGCCCCATTCCCCATTTTCTCCAGTTGCCAGCTGCCTGTCTGTCTGACCTGAAGTCATCCTTCTCCCCTTGTTCCCTGAGCCCCTCTATTGTCCTTTTCTGTAGCTGCCCCCACTTTGTCTTTCTGGATCAGTAAAGCTGAAGACCTGCTCTGAACCACTGACTTAAAATAATGTAATATATTCCAAAAACAGTGTTTCCCTCCCAAACATGGCTATATTTCCCACAATACATTTTTAAAATGTTTTTTTCCCCCAGTGAATCATACAGGACTGTTTTTTCTAATAAGGCAACATGTTGCTTGCTTACTTGCTTGCGGATAGTGGGCTGCTGGCCTCTTTCCAGTATGTTGTGAGAACAAGAAATGCAAAAGCTTCAGGAGAAATTGCTGGTTTTTTATATTATTAATAAAGAAAGTGTAATAGTGGGCTGTGTGGTGTGGAAGTGCATCTTTGATATTTGGCAGGAAAGAATGGTTTCCTGCTGCTGCTCCTGGAGAAGTTACAGGGTGGGGCCAGTGGGGGATTTTTTTTGGGAAATTTTAAAGGAAATTTTATTTCTAAAACGAAAAGAAAAAATTAAAAATCAGAGGATGACCCAAACATTATGAAACTTGGTAGGCTAACAGTTGTAGATGTGTCCTCCAATTTTCATCCTGATAGCCCTAAAAATGACTGGAAGGGGAGCCCATAAAGCCCCCCCCCCCAAATTGCTGCTAAAGGGCCAGATCTTGCCACATTTTTGGCTGCAGTCTGAAAATGGCTTTTTGGACAGCTGTCTGTTTTTGGGAGATGCATGAAAACAGATCCTCAGGTGCACTGAACATTGGATCGCAGAAATGGATCGCTGTTCAAGTGAAATGATCAAGCCTAGTAGCTACATCTCTGACAGGACAGGCAAACATTTTAGTGAATTCAAGCAATGTGTATCGGGGTGCCCTGTCAGTGTCCTGTTGCAGAATGGGAATTCCTGTTTCAAGTGTGAATATTTATTTATTTAATTAATGTATTATTTGTCACGTTTCTATCAGCCCGAAGGCGACTCGGGACAGTTTACACAGGCAGTCTCTGCCCTCAATACTGTTAGAATTGATAGAATGTACCATAGTAATTAAATGTTAATTTGTGTATGTATATCTTTAAGTGTTATGTAGAGTGGGAAGTGACGAAGGACACCTGGCCTAAACTTCCCTCAGCGTTTAGTATAAAGCTTTGTTATCTAACCTTGGGTGGGGCTCTCGAAGAGATTGTGCTGAGAAGTGAAGTGGATTTGTTTTGTGAGTAAAGAATTGTTTTATTTTGAACTCCCGACTCAGCGTCCGGGTTTATCCAAGTTTCACAACATCAAACATCCGCTGCAGAGAATTTAATCTTAAAATTGGTTATGGGCCCTCTGCCAAGGAGAAAGTTTTATTAAGTTTGTTTTGAAGCTTAAAGTTTTTGGAAAGGACGCAAGGCTGTATCGGAGCTGCTGCAGAAGAGTTTTTTACTGCTGGGAGACGGTGTGTTTACACAGAAGAAGCAGTGATATCTGCACAGCGGGGCGTGCTGGGACCCTGAAGATTTATGGTACTGGGTGTGAAGCCATAAAGCCACTGAGTCTTGTGAGTAGCCAGATCAGAGGGGAGATTGCCGGAGGCTATAGGAAAAATAGCTGGGCTGAATTTCGGGTGCAACCGAAGATCTTCCAAAGGGGAAACTGACTGGGTACAATCCACTCACTAAATAGAGAACAGCCATAAATACATGATGAGCCTTGATGGGAAGAAGATTGCCAGAAGTTTGCTGTGAGTAAATTGTGTTGAACTACAGAGGCTGGGCTGTGAATCCGAGAAAAGGAGATCTTCTGAGTAAAAGTGGAAATGTCTACACGCAATCCACTTACAGAGATGGCAAATGGAATTGACCATAACTTTAAAGAATGGTCTGAGAGCATGGAAAACCTACAAGCCAGAGGTGAGCTGCAAATTGATAACTTTGTCCAGTGTGTGAAGTGCCTACTGACAAAGGAGAAATTGCACAATGCCATTGCAATATGCAGGAGCATTTTGGATGTAATGGAAAGAGTGTTTGTGCAGAAAGATGTGAACAATGGTTGCCAGCCTGAGGGGAAAGCAGAATGTTGCCAGAGTTGCCAGGCTGATGTGGAGCCATTGAAGAAGCAGCAAGGAGCATGCAGGCTTGAGGAGGAGATGCCAAGGCTAGAAGGAGCAGTACATGTCCTTAGGCCTGAGGAGAAGCAGACTAAGAATATGAAGATTGGCTGCCAACTTGTGGAGCATGCAGAGGAAAGGCATTGCCAGATAGAGCCGTTGAGAGAGACAGACAGATGCAAGGAGCAGCTGAGAGAAATGGAGCCTGAGGAGCATACAGAAAGATGCCTGTATCACCAGGCCGTAGGGAAGCAGAACCTGTCCTTGAAGGAGCAGCAAGGAGCATGCCAGCTTGAGGAGGAGTCGCCCAAGCCGAGGCTGAGAGACATGGAGCCAGTATTTGCCAATGTGTGTGTGTCTGCGGCAAGGAGGTGTTTTATCTGCAATTCAAGGGAACACCTGGCTCGGGATTGCAAGGTTAAGAGAAGCACAGCAAGAAGGTGCCATATTTGTAAAAACATTGGACACCTGGCCGGGAATGCAAGGCCAAGATGGAGGTGTCTGGAGGAAGAAGGAGAAGAGAACGTGATGATGGATCTTCAAGTCAACCTAGAGTAAGAGTTGCTGCAGTGGGAAGTAACTCCAGTAGAAGCAGTAGATGGATTTTAGACTCTGGAGCAACTCATCATATCACTAATGATTTGGCGAATTTGAGAAATGTGAAGACTTTATATGGATCATCATTATCTCTTGCAAATAACGCAGTACAACTGTTTAACAAATTTGGAACTTGTTATATTTCTTGTTTAAAAATGTACTGGCAAAAGGTTTTGTTTGTTCAGAAATGAAGTCTAATTTGTTGAGTGTAGCTGAGTTAACAGAACAACAGTACAGAGTGTCATTCAAGGGAATATACTGTTACATTTACAACAGAGAAGGAAAACTAGTTGGCAAGGGTGTAAAACGTAATAAAATGTATGAAATGTTTGAGAAGGTCAACGGTTTTTGTGTAGAAGACAATGTGGAGGTTATGTGTGTTGGTAGTACAATTCAGCATGACAGATGCTTACATTTGTTCCACAGAGTAATGGGGCATGCTAGTATGGAAGTTTTGAAGAAGACATTAGAGTTATGCCCTGAATATAAATGAAACAGTGCTTTTGTGATTTGCAATGCGCAATTTGCGATAAAGTGAAAACTGTGTCTCTAAATTACAACAAAAGATCAAAGATAAAAGTAACCAATTTGTTTGAGGCAGCACATGTTTGTATAGAAGGTCCTTTTGAGAAAAGTGTTGGTGGTTCACAATACGCAATGCTCTTTGTAGAACGTTTGAGCCGATTTTCATATGTGTATTTTTTGATGACCTGTCTGAAGCAAAAGAAAAATTAACAAGCTGGTTGAACTTGATTGAAAATGGATATGGAGTGACATTGGGTAAATTGTTTTTTGATAAAGGAATGGAAATCTGTGGTGCAGAGCTAAAACAAGTGCTAAGGAATAGAAATGTAGAATGTGTTAACATTGAAGAGTTAAAGGGAGAAGAGAGTGTAGCATTGAAGAAAATGCAAGCATTGAGAGAAATGGAGAAATGCATTCTAAAAGACAGCAAGTTCTCACAAGTGTATTGGACGGAAATCCTAAATACTAGCAATTACCTTATGAATAGGTTGTGGGATCAATGTATACAAGACATTCCTTTTAGAAAAATGTATGATCGCGTCCCTTGTTACAAATATCTCAAAGTGTTTGGTCAAAAGGCAAAGATGGTTTTGTCAGCAAAAGAAAGAACCAACAAGAAAATAAAACATAAAGAGGTGAAGTTCGTAGGATATGCAAGAAATGGTTGTTATAGGTTATTGGATAGCCCAAACACAGTGAAGTTCTCAAAACTAGCATATTTTAGCAAAATGGAAGACTGGAATGAAATTCATTCAAATACTGAAAACCTACATGGGATTCCAGAAGAAAAATGTAGCGGGACACTCAAAGGAGGGGAGAGTCCATCTAGTGTTGAGAGTCAGAAACAACAGATAGTGAGGTCTAAGTTTGTATCATCCTCACAGAGTGAAGGAAAGAAAGAGAGTTGCAGTACACCTGAAAGAAGACAGACAGGTACACAAAAGGTAAAGACACCTACATCCCAAGAAAAAGTTACATCTAGAGCAGTTAAGCAGGAGGTGAAAGAAGAAAAATATATGTTAGAGCCTTTTTATCACAACCAGGAAAATTCCATAGAGTTCCTTGTGGAGATGATTGACACTGATGATTGTGTCACAGTCTATGAGTTAAAAAATGTGTATTATGTTTAAAAATGTGCAGTATGAGATGTGTGGTGCGTCTATATTGTGTACAGAGGAATGAAGTGATATCTTAAAGTTAAAAGGTTCTGCAGGAAGTGATTATGTTTGTGATGAAGTAATCCAGAAAAATATATATGTGTATCTGTGATATATGAATACTGGATGTAAAAGTTAAAGAATACATTAACAGTGTAGAATGAAAAATTAACATTTAAGAGGGGAATTGTTAGAATTGATAGAATGTACCATAGTAATTAAATGTTAATTTGTGTATGTATATCTTTAAGTGTTATGTAGAGTGGGAAGTGACGAAGGACACCTGGCCTAAACTTCCCTCAGCGTTTAGTATAAAGCTTTGTTATCTAACCTTGGGTGGGGCTCTCGAAGAGATTGTGCTGAGAAGTGAAGTGGATTTGTTTTGTGAGTAAAGAATTGTTTTATTTTGAACTCCCGACTCAGCGTCCGGGTTTATCCAAGCTTCACAACATCAAACATCCGCTGCAGAGAATTTAATAATCTTAACAAATACAACACAGCAACAAGTCACCCCCCCCCGAAAAAACATATAATAACAATTTAACAATTAAAAACATACAATAGGACTCAAGTCACATTGGCCACTGTTTTGCAATGGTCCCAGAAATATAGCTACATTTCTGTTCTACTCCTGAGAATACAAGCATTGTGCAATGCTGCAATTCACCTTTATGTGACTGTAAGTCAGTTTACAATGACATAAACAGGATTACAGCCTTAATGGTATGGTGCTCACCTTGACTATAATCGAAATATCAGTTTGAAACTCATGCAAAAGTTCCAAGGTTTTGTGACCTCTCTTCTATGCCAGGAAATACAACTCTGTATAATGTTTCTGCAGCTGTCATAGGTTTGTAGGACAGGGCAGTTAAGGTCTTAATTTTCAGCTAAGGGGATTTGTATGATTCACTATGTATACAGTTGTTTGGATCAAGCGGATTTATGTGTTTAAAATAAGTGAAGGAAAATTTGAACTTGTCATAAAAACATGATTAAGTTATGCAAAGGGATCTTGTTGCACTTTAGAGTTTAACGGGGGAATGAGGTTGGTAGCATAAGCTTTTGTAGACCTAGGCTCCATCTACACTGCCATATATTGCAGTTTGAACTGCATTATAATGGTCAATGTAGACTCAAAGGATGCAAATTTTACTGCATTGAACTGTATTATATGAGTCCATACTGTCATATAATCCAGTTCAATGAAGCTAATCTGCATTCTGAAACTGGATTATGTGGCTGTGCAGACAAAACCTAAATCTATTTCAAGATGCATGCTGATATTCCAGATTAATATAGTATTGCTTAAATTCTACCTGCAAAGAAAATGACAAATCATAATGTGTATGCACACAAAGAATTGTAGGATTTTAATGACACATGTGCATGGAAATGTAAGGTAAACACATGCAGGAAAACTTTTCAAATGCCTTCAAGTTGTTTCTAATGTATAGGTGAACCCATCATAGGGTGTTCTGGAATGGAGAGTTTATGACTCACCTAATATCACCCAGTAAGCTTCCTCAGTCCTTAACAACTAATTCTAGATGATACAATAGTGTCTGATTTTGGTTTTAAATTGTATATGTTTGGTGTTAATAGTTTTGTGTTTTTGTTTTGAATACTCTGTATATTACTTTCATGTCATTGCAAGTGTGGAAACCGCCTTGAGTCCCCTAGGGGAGATAGAGTGGTGTGTGTGTGTGTGTGTGTGTGTGTGTGTATATATATATATATAAAATATGAGCAGGGAATCAAAACTGGTCTTCAGATTTAGTTCAATGCTCAAACCATGACACCAAATTGGCCCTCTCAGAGGTGAAGTCTCTGTGTGTGCTGTAAACCATCAGCGAATTGGTGGCATAACGTAGAAATTTCAGATAGCTTCTGCAGTCCTACACCTGTTTGTGTAAAACATCAAAACATCCTGGCGTCCCCTGGGCAACGTCCTTGCAGACGGCCTATTCTCTAACACCATAAGTGATTTGTAGTCTCTCAAGTTGCTCCTGACACAAAAAAAAAAAATCAAGTTTACTGAATGTCAGTGGAAAATGCCTGGGAAACTGCTATTTTTACAATCCTTGGTCCCTGGAAGCACTGGCATTGTTTATTTCACATGTCTTACCTGAGGGATCAGGTTTCGAACTGCAAAAAGCATCTTTCTTAAGACAGTGAATGAAAGAGCCATCCAGCAAGCATCTCACTTGTGCCTTGTGTTTACCTGATGCTGCCTTGATTAGTTTTATGTGTGATGGCTTTATGCGACCTAGTGCTGCACAACTCTCATTGTTCAGCTAGTCAATCTTAGCTTCTTTTCAAAATGATTTGACAAACTCTCGACACTCCTTGAGCTTTGGTTTTATTTCTTAGTTCTGAATCACGGCTTTAGCTTTGGACTTTATTTCTGCTTGGGTGTATTTTGGACCACAGTATTGCGACTGACCTTCGAGCTGAGATTAGCCTCTGGGCAGCTACTGCACTCTTCCAGATTCTATCAGAAAAGGAGAGAATTGGAAGAAACTCTGTGAGCCAAATGCACATCTTCTCCCATAGTGAGTTTCTGACAGTAATTGGAAACGTCATAAGCTTTAACTTCACAGTAGAATGCAAAGCAAACCTTTCCCAAATGAAATGCAGAATTGTCTAGGTGTATTTAAATGAAAAAAGAATGAAATTGCTTTGGGAAGATTAATTTTTAGATAGGTGTAAATTGCCTGAATTGAATTTGCTCTCTGTTATCACTGGAGTCGACATATTGTACCAACAGAGAGTCCAAAATCCAATAGTTCAAAAACTTATATTATAGGGAAAACAAAATAGATATGGAAATAATCTCTTAATCTGCAATTTTATTGGCTAAGATGTATCATTCCTACTTATATGTCTATGATTATTTTTTTAAAAATTAGAAAGTGTACCTTCCTGCCTCATCTTTGTGTTGTTCTTAACTTAGAACTTAAGCTTTTCAGTTGTTGATTGTTCTGAAAGAAAAAAATATGTTTACAAAGTAGTAAATTTTAAATTTGGAAAACAGAAACTAAAATGAAATAAGTTGAATCAAAGAAAGAAAGAAAGAAATCTGTTCTCTTGCATACTTTTTGTCTGTGCACTGTAATTACACTCATGCAGCCTGTGGCCTGACCAATGGGAAGATCAGGTAGGTCCCTGCTTATATTACATACCAGTAGTCACAGAGGCAGAGAGAGAAAGCAAAAATATAATTAAGTCATAGACCAACAACTTGCAAGATGAAGAAGGTGTCTAATAAAGGAACATTTTAAGTAAAACCCTCGACTAGTCTGGAAAGAAAGCAATACATAACTAATGTTGTACAGGGTTTTTCTTTTTAATGAGACATTCTTGTGAGTGTGCACTGGAAATAAAGATTGTAATTATTGGGAGGCCATTTCTGAATTTTGTTAAATGCTGCATGGAAGGAAGGATAGGTCATTAGGCAGAGTGATGTTGCCATTTCAGGAAGTAAAATTTGAAAGGATGGAATTGCTGGTTGGTTGTTGGAAAAACTAGTGGTGCACTATGCACCTTAGCATATACCACCATGTTATCCTCAAGTGTTGAAGAAGCTTCTGTACCATTAATGTTGAAATAAGACTTGACTGCAAGGACTTTATGTCAAGGGGCAGGAAAACTGACATTGCCGAGCTGCATGCATCCTGCTGCTGGTATGCCTCCTCCCTGTGATTCTTCTGCCCCTAACTCTTAATGGGTAAATCCTATCAATAGCTCCCAATCCCACAATGTACCTTAGTGCAATGGGTTCCTTCCACTTTTGCATTGCTTACAGTAAAGTGATGTCCAAGGTTTTATCTCATGTTTAAGGCAATTGTGGATTATATGACATTTGCATCCCTCTTACATAAGCAGGTCATTAAACAGACATCCAAGCTGGCAGTTCTAGAGGTAGAAGACAACCCCTTATCATTTCAGACCAAATGTAGAAGATTGGTAACAATATTGAAAAGCTTTCCGTTGTTAAAACCAGTTCTAGCAATTTCTCATACGTGGCTAAATGTAAAATTAAAAACAATTAGTAAATATTCTATAACATTATTTTCAGTTAATTTTTAAATAAGGGATTCTGCTTTTTAAACATCTAGGCTTAATTGCATTTGTTAGTCCCAACAAAAGTTGACTCAAAGAATCAACGATAACTCTGTAAGTCAACACTTGTGAAAGTGCCATGAATCATAAACATAAACGTATATCTGCATATTTCAGTAGCTAATAATAATAATAATAATAATAATAATCCTTTTTTATATCCGAGTGGGACTCGGGGTGGCTTAATTAAACACAGTACAAAGACCAAAGCAAAAATAAAACATAATGCATAAATGGAAATATCAAAAACCTATCATAAAATAAAACACAATACAAAAACCAAGGCAAAAATAAAAACATAATACATATATGGCAATATCAAAACCTAACAGACTAACATAACAATAACACAGTAGAATGACAGAAGAATACATATAACAGAATGCATTCATTCAAAGTTATGTGATCTTAAGGTTGTTTTTAATAATTACAATTATTTAGTTTTCATTCAATAAACATTATCATAGAATCCAGTCTTTATAAAGTTTGGCATTGCCAATGGAAAGTTGTAATAAGTTATGAGAATATTAAGGGACCAAGAAATAGCTATTAAATGTTCTGTTTGGAAAAGAAAAAAAAATAGAATGTGTCCTTAAATGACACATCTGTCTTATATTCCACTACATTTCTGGCTTTTCTTTCAGGAGAGCAATGGAGGACAAGGATATTTTAAATTCAAAAAGCATATGTTCTATAATTTGGTGAACAGATTTGAATAATATCCTTATGAAAGACCGTTTTTAGGATCTTTTTTTGTTTTGCACTGATGGGAATGTAGATCTTCAGTTGTTACATTACAGCAAAACTTCACTAACTGTCTAGATTCAGTTTATTCCAGTGATGGAGAGAGTACATGTTTTATGTATGACTGGGTTATAAATAGCATGCAAATGTTACTAAGGCACCACATGGCTTTGCTATCATGATGAATGTGATTTCCAGATGCCCTAAAGCATTTCAGCTACAAGCGTCATGGAAATATGATGATACTGTGTTTTGATTTTATTCCATTTAAACAGCTGGGGTTCTTTCACTTCAGGCTAAGGCACATTTTGACAGTGTATCCTTTGCTTTACAATAATTATCATACATCATGAATGGTGAGGTGAAAACCACTCAGCCTGCTGTGAGGCATTGTATGAAAAGGGAAACATAAGGAGATATACACAAACTAAACCAACAAAGGTAGCTTTAAGAAGACTGCCAACTTCAATTTTTCTGACAGGTAGAAAAGGCAGGCAAAGTTTCATATGTAGGCTTGGCTGATATTTATCATAGTTGGCTGCTTGGGCTATTTTTGTTTGAGGGTTTTCTGGTTGAAGAATCTAAAATGAGCTCTTGCTGGAGAGGACCCAAGATTTATATACCCCAACAGCTTATTTCCCATAGTGGCCAGCCAGATGTGTATGAGCTTAGTCAAAGAAAAGTGGAGTGCTTTTCATATGAAGACATACTCCTAAGAAGATGATAATCAGAGTTCTCTTTAAAACAGCAAAACTCATTCCAGTGCCCTAATATCTCTTCCAATTATAGGTCTGCCTTTAATCTCCACTGTTTAGGAAATTTACTGCATGTATAGATTTGATTCCATATTAATTGTTGTTTCCATATTATTCTAATTCACTTACTAAAATAGTTTATTTGAATGTCTTAAATCCAATTACACAAACGAGTCTGGAACGGGTGCTTAGTGTTGATGAAATGAGATGAGTTATAAATTATCTAAAAATGTTAAAAAGGCTTTCCTAATCATCTTTCAAGGCAAAACCCAATTGGAAGAGTGTGTTCAGAAAAAAAAGAAGTCTTTTAATATAGTAAATATTTATCTGTTTCTATTAAAAAGAGGGAAAAGAGACGGCTAGAGAGCGTGTGGAGGGAACTCCGTGACGGAGCCTCATTATCAGCTTATAAGCTTTTCAAAGATGCTTATGAGCGTGCTGTCAAGGCGGCCAAAAGTATCTATTTCTCCGCCGAGATAGCGTCTGCTAGCTCACGCCCGGCCCAATTGTTCAAAGTAATTCGGTCCTTGACGACGGTTCCTACTGTCCCAAAAACAGCGATCAGGCCCTTACAGCCGGTGCTTTTCAGAGCTTTTTTGGACAAGATATTGAGCCTCCGCCGGGATCTTCCGGCCACGGTTGACACAGTAAGGGAACTCGAGACCCGTGGCCCTCCGCCGGCCCACCCTCGACCGGTTTCGGCCACTGGACGCAGATGCTGTTGATAAGTTCGTGGCTGCTTCTAGACCTTCCACCTGCTCCCTCGACCCGTGCCCCTCCTGGCTTGTTAGATCTTGCCTGGAGGGGTTACGTGGGCCTCTGTTGAATATCATAAATAGCTCCCTTGAGCAAGGAGTCTTTCCAGAGTGCTTGAAAGAGGCGGTGGTAGCTCCATTACTGAAGAAACCGTCGTTAGACCCTGCGGTTCCCTCCAACTACCGACCAGTGTCGAATCTTTCGTATCTGGGGAAGGTAGTTGAGAGGGCAGTAATGGAGCAGTTGCAGTCCTTCTTAGATGATGCAACATGGCTTGACCCCTTCCAGTCCGGCTTCCGTTCGGGGCATGGGACGGAGACGGTCCTGGTCTCCATCACAGACCAACTCCGCTGCCAGCTCGACCAAGGCGGGTCTGCGCTGCTCGTGTTATTGGACCTCACGGCAGCGTTTGACACGGTCGACCACAAACTCTTGATCCACCGCCTGGCCATGGCTGGAGTGAGGGGGACAGCCCTTAAATGGCTGACCTCCTTCCTCCACCAGCGGTCTCAGCGTGTGAGGAGGGGTGGAGTGGTCTCCGAGGGCTCCTCATTAGTTTGTGGAGTTCCGCAGGGGGCCATTCTTTCCCCTCTGTTATTTAACATCTACATGCAGCCGCTTGCACAGCTGGTGCGGAGTTATGGGCTTGAGTGTCACCAGTACGCTGACGACACTCAGCTCATTCTGAGGGTGGAGGACAGGTCGGGCCCGTCCCCCGATAATTTCCAGCGCTGCCTCGAAGCCGTTACTGGATGGCTGCGAGCCAGTAGGTTGAGGGTGAATCCGGCGAAGACGGAGATCTTGTGGCCAGGTCGCCCGGGCGGTGGGGATGTCCAGCTTCCGACCCTGGACGGTGCGGCGTTATGCCCATCGTCTTCCGTGAAGAGCTTGGGGGTCCATTTGGACTCCCAACTGACCATGGAGACCCAGGTCTCTGTGGTCAGCAAGATCGCCTTCTTTCATCTCCGACAGGCGAGGAGGCTGGCCCCCTACCTGTCCCGGTCCGACCTGGCCACGGTGATCCAAGCCACGGTCATCTCGAGGCTTGATTACTGTAACGCTCTTTACGTTGGCCTTCCTCTGTCGGTAACCCGGAAGCTCAGGCTGGTGCAGAACACTGCCGCCCGGCTCCTGTCTGGCTCCCCAGCAGGATGCCATATAACACCCATCTTGCAGGATCTGCACTGGCTGCCTATTGAGCACCGGATTGCCTTCAAAGTGTTGGTGCTTACCTTTAAGGCCTTACACGGCCTGGGGCCAGCGTATCTGAGGGACCGTCTCACCCCATATTTCCCTTCTAGATCACTTCGCTCGGAGGACTCTAATCTGTTAGCGGTTCCCTCCGCTAAAGTGGCCAAAAGAACTGCCACTCGTCGAAGGGCCTTTTCGGTCATAGCGCCGACATTGTGGAATGCCTTGCCGCCAGCTACCCGGGCTACCCATGACCTGCTCCCGTTTAGGCGGGCTTGCAAGACTTACCTTTTCCGGCTGGCTTTCCAGGTCTAGGTCAAGAGCGGGACCCCTCGACAACGCTGTCAGACCGCTTGAACTATTTTAATTTGGGTTTTTAATGCTGTTTTACTGTGCATTTTTATCTCGTTTTATATTGCATTTTAGTGTGCTATGCTGATTGTATGTTGTTTTGCCCCTGGCTGTGAGCCGCCCCGAGCCTACTTGGGAGTGGCGGCATAAAAGCCGAATAAATAAATAAATAAATAAAAATAAATAAAATCTAATGTAATATTCAATTTTCTGGTCTGCTTATACAAAATTAAAATGATCTCATCATATATGTTTAGTAGTGTATTTACGATGTTTTATAGTATTCACCGTTTGCAAGGCATTAACCAAGTAGCCCTAATTAGAACTAATCTATTAAGTCTATAAAAGCTAATCTTCACTTTGAAATGCAGATTCCTTTATTATTTGCTCCTTATTCAGAGAACCAGGATGTTCTACTGAAAAATGATGGCAGCTATGGTTGTTCTTTTGTATGCTTTGAAATTCTATGAAATTAAATAAGGG
The DNA here is from genome assembly GCA_030556195.1 of Anolis apletophallus. Taxonomy (NCBI): domain Eukaryota; kingdom Metazoa; phylum Chordata; class Lepidosauria; order Squamata; family Anolidae; genus Anolis; species Anolis apletophallus. Next base: position 80,500,404 of record JARBWK010000002.1, read on the forward strand.
GCCTGAGTAGGACCCTTATATTTTGAAATTTTTCACCCCTATCTGATTCTTTTCAGTCATTTTAGAGACTGTCACAGTCCATGTGTAAAGATCTGTAGAGTAGCAGAGGAAGAGACACATTTGGGAGCAGGACATACATACTCTTAAATACCCTTTCCCCCACTTTAGTCCTATATGTGTTCTTTTACAGGAGAATGCTAATAGGATGTACACCAGCTCCAGTTTGTGTCTGAAGAAATACTGTAGTTACTTATCCCTCTATGCCCTCTGAAGACCAAAAACATCTGTGTAGCACAGCAGTTCCCAACATTTCTGAGTCACAACCCTATTTGATCAAGGCAAAGTGACCCATGATCCCAATACATTAAAACAAGGCTTTTTAATAGAGTAAAGGAAAAACATATTGCAAATAGTTTTTTCAGTATAATATAATTCAAAATAATGTTAACTTACAGCATATTTAATGTGATGATTGAAATTGTAACTCAATAGCAAGCTTAAAAATTAACGATTGAGTTTTTGTTAATTCCAGCCTCATGTCATTCTCAACATTTAATCTTTTGTTTTGGTTTTCAACTTTGAAAATCTGCTTTCACAGAGATATGAAGAAACAAAGAGGAGTAAAACATGAAACATAAGCATGATGACATTTAGATAACATGATTTTTTTGTTTTCCCTTTAAAAAAATTTCATAGCTCACCACTGCCTAGAAAACCCATGGGTTGGGACCCACTGGAGTATTACAATGTTTGTGCCAATCAGCTCTAACTTGCCAGCAGGACTGTATTTTATTTCTGATCATAATGCTTTTGGGACAGAGGTCAAAACAACTGAACAAATGGTATCAGCTGACCAGGAAACAAAAACAATTTCACGCAGCTTTTCATTCACCATTATGCTTTAAGGACTTTGTCATGTGAAGCTGATATTCTACAGCAAGCATGCAATCACCGAAAGCAACTACACACTGACAAGAGAACTCTCATTATTGAACTTCTCTTCAAATGTATAATAGTGCTGATTTGCTAATCTATGATCCAAGACTTACTTCCATGTATTGTTATAACCTGCCTGCTCACACTTCTGCTACTCAGCATTGTTTTTTACTTAATTAAAAAATAACTTTGCAGAAATGGTAATTTTGAAAAAGCAAATTCTTACTGTAAATTAAAAAACAAATAATTCAGGAATAGCAAGGGGGAGAGAATGAATGGGAGAGGAGGAAAATCACATTGGAACAATATGAATTTAAAAAACCTGATATTGTTTAATCTGAGGGAATCCTTCCAGTTATCTTGAGATCTTCTAGCACAGGGCTGTCCAACTGGCGGCCCATGGGTTGTACACCCCCCCCAGCCTGTTGGACACGGCCCCCACTCCCCTCCTGAAAGAATTTATTTAATTTTTTTTAAAAAAAATTAATTTTTTTTTAAAAATGGCAGCCGGGGGGGGGGAGGAGGCGGTGCAGGGAGGAGGAAGGGAGCCAGCTCCTCCTAACTGCACCGCCCCCTCCATCCCTCTCTCAGCAGCGCCAATGCAAACCGGTTCGCATTGGCGCCGCCAAGAGAGGGACGGAGGGGAGGGGCAGGGAGGAGGAAGGGAGCCAGCTCCTCCTAACTGCACCGCCCCCTCCATCCCTCTCTCAGCAGCGCCAATGCAAACCGGTTCGCCACCAAGAGAGGGACGGAGGGAGGGGCAGGGAGGAGGAAGGGGAGCCAGCTCCTCCCTGCCTGCACGCCCCCGTCCCTCTCTCGGCAGCGCCAATGCAACCCGGTTCGCATTGGGCGCCGCCGAGAGAGGGACGGAGGAGAGGGGCAGGGAGGAGGAAGAGAGCCAGCTCCTCCTACCTGCACCGCCCCCTTGTCCCTCTCTCGGCGGTGCCGATGCAAAGCGGTTTGCATTGGCGCCGCCGAGAGAGGGACAAGGGGGTGGTGCAGGGAGGAGGAGCTGGCTCTCTTCCTCCTACCTGCACTGCCCCCTTGTCCCTCTCTTGGCAGCGCCAATGCAAACCGCTGAGAATCGGAGGGTGGGGCGTCCGTTCCTGCTTCTCCAGCGCTCCAGATCCATCATTATTTGAGTCCACAGTGCTCTCTGGATGGAGGTGAACTACAACTCCACAACTCAAGGTAAATGCCCACCAAAGCATTCCAGTATTTCTTGTTGGTCATGGGAGTTCTGTGTGCCAAGATTGGTTAATTCCATCTTTGGTGGGGTTTAGAATGCTCTTTGATTGTAGGCGAACTACCTATCCCAGCAACTACAACTCCCAAATGTTCTGGAATCTGGGGGATAGAATATTAAATGGATTGCTTTATTAATATAATTTTGTTCTGGGGATATAATATTAAATATCCAACCTTCCACCTTTCTGTTATAATTATATTTAATTCTATTTTAATTAGGGGGCAGAGCCGGGGGCGGGGAGGGGGTGGAGCTGGGGGCGGGATGGGGGCGGAGCCAGTGGAGGGGCAGGGAGGGGGTGGAGCTGGGGGGCTTGGCCCCCCAGGTGATCACTGACCAGAACTCAGGCCCCCGGTCTGGTAGAGGTTGGACAGCCCTGTTCTAGCACAACATTATGGTCAACACCCACTAGAAATTGACCATAGATTGAACTTGTAACTGTAGAGGGACAACAGTATTGCAACAATTTTGAAAACTTCTAAACAATTTGGGTTGTGGGGCAGGGAGAGTGTGCTGACGACTAGTACTCAGGACATTTGATAAAGGGTTATTTTTTTTCCAAGTATCATAGTGACTGGCACTATTCTTCTACCCATTGGTTACATTTGTGTATTTTTCCTAGAAATTTTCCAGGAACTGGAACCATTGGCTCTAGGATCAGAACTGGTCGAAGGACCATCACTATGAGTAACACTGCTCGAGATGACACATGTATATGTGCACACATAAATGCGCACACGCACTGCAGATGTTAAAGATGAAATATGCTTGTTTGCAGACTGTATTTTTTGCTTTATGTCATGCCTTTGATTGCGTTGTGAATGAAGAAACTGTATGATATAGCTTAAACGTTCTTGCATTGTTTGGAATCAATTTCCCTTTATACTTAGCTACTGAGGATCACTTACTTTCTATGTCTCTAATGCAGTATTGTTCTTGTAGGATCACAAATGAATAGCTACAAATCTACATGTATGGTTTTACAAGGAGATACTGGAGTAACAGCAGATTCAGCTCTTTCCCTCGTATGCCACCAGATGTTTGAGAATAAAGGCTCAAGACTCTCTTCCACTCTCAAGGAGTTTTGGCCAGCAACCTGCAAATGATAGCGATTAGCTATAAAATGGACAGCAATAAAAATGTAATTGAATCCAGTTGTTAATCAAGTTCCTTTAATGATTTTGTTGTTTTTATGGTTGTATCATTGCATTATTATTATTATTATTATTATTATTAGCAATTGATTTATTTTATTTATTTATTTATTTATTCGGCTTTTATGCCGCCACTCCCAAGTAGGCTCGGGGCGGCTTACAGCCAGGGGCAAAACAATATACAATCAGCATAACACACTAAAATGCAATATAAAACGAGATAAAAATGCACAGTAAAACAGCATTAAAACACAATTTTTATTGTCATGGAAGCCCGGGTAGCTGGCGGCAAGGCATTCCACAATGTCGGGCGCTATGACCGAAAAAGGGTTTCTTTTGGCCACCTTAGCAGAGGGAACCGCTCAGATTAGAGTCCTCCGAAAATCTAGAAGAAAAGGGGTGAGACCCCTTACGCTGGCCCCAGGCCATGTAAGGCCTTAAAGGTAAGAACCAACACTTTGAAGGCAATCCGGTGCTCAATGGGCAGCCAGATTTGAGTGCCCCATGTTTTTATTGTAAATGGTTTTGAGATCTTTAAAATGAAAAGCCTTAAATAGCGAACACATAGAAAACCATGAAGCACATATGGAAAGCCTACCTCAAAATCAATACAAACAGTCTATTCAGTTGCACAAAATGCAAATAAAATTACAGTAAATTATGTATTTGGTAAGATCATGCTGGTAGGCATAGGAAGAAGATATCTCTCAATGGTATGAGACAATGATAAAGTCACTGTTGGCACTACAATAATGTGGGTAGAAATGGCAGCAAAAGCTATCACGATCGGCACATGAAGCTGCCCTGCCAACTCTTGAGCTGCTTTGGAGCAGGCTAGAAAACTTTGTCTCCTTATCTAGACAGTGAGTCTTAATTTTCAACTCTAGGATGCCAATTCAGGATTGAATCCAGACCCAGCAGTTTTTGATGTCATTTAGCACACAGCCGTACAACACATGTATGATTGCTTCCTACAACTTTACCTGTCATGGCTCTTTTATATGGAATCCTGGTATCTGTTGTTTTGGAGATGCTTAAACTTCCTGCCAGAAAGCTCTAATTCAGTATTCTCACCAAACCACAGTCCTATCATTCCAGCAGATGGATTCAGGGCAGTTAAACTAGTATCAACTGCTATAATTACAATGCTTGAACACATTCTAAAAGTTATAAATTAAGTTCCAAAACACTTGTTTACAGCTTGTATTCAAATGCATGCAAACCTACACTCATATAACATATTTTGTTTACATAAGGAAACGCTTCCACAACAAGATGAGATGAGCAGTTGATTCCTTCTCAATTACTTTTGGATGTGGGACAAGAAACACTTAGGACTTCATCACATGGGTAAATTTAGCCATCATACGATGCCTCCAGCACAGTTTGGGGATGGGGCCATAGGATCCCATCAGACAAAGTACAGCTACTTCTGATGTAACCTCATCCCTGAACTGTGCTGAAAGCATTGTAAAAGGAAGTAATGGGAACACAGGAGATTTCCCATGTTCCCATTGCCAGCAATGGAGTGAGTGCAGGGGGAAGCTGGGCAGCGACGTTTCCCCCCATGCGATGGGGAAGCTAGCGATGTGGGTGATGTAGGGCAGTGTTTCCCAACCAGTGTGCCATGGCATACTAGTGTGCTGTGAACGATCATCAGGTGTTCTGTGGGAAATTGGAACCTCCAATACCCTTCCTTCCCCTTCTTGCCGAACACTTTTTCTTCTCCATGCGGGCTCCCTAGTTCCCAGCCTCGCTCTTCTCACGTTGCTGCTTCTACCAGCATTTTGATCCGAGTGGGCAGCGTGAGCATGTTCAGGAGGGAAGGGGGGGAGGGTGGAAAACATGGGGCGAGTCTGCGCAGTAGCACCTGCACAAGTCACGTCTTCCTCCCCCGAGTGCAGAAAAAAAAGTAAGTGTTCGGCAGGAGGGGGAAGAAAGGGCGCGAAGGGGAAGGGGGAGGAAGAGGTCTCTGACAAAAGCTGGCATGGGCAAACTTGGACCTTCCAGGTGTATTGGACTCCAACTCCCTCCATTCCTAGCAGCCTCAGGCCCTTTTCCTCCCCCCCCCTCAGCCATTTAAGCACAAAAGGGCCTCAGACTGTTAGGGATGGTGGGAGTTGAAGTCCAAAGCACCCAGAGGGCCGAAGTTTTCCGATCCCTGTTTTAGGGACCTTAAAGTGGTGAGCCTCCTTCCAACATTGTGATTCTGGATAGAAAACAAACAACAGCATACCATAACATTGTTTGAGTCCACAGTGCTCTCTGGATATCGGTGAACTACAACTCCAAAACTCAAGGTCAATGCCCCCCAAACCCTTCCAGTATTTTATGTTGGTCATCGAAACAGGCCCAGGTTTCACACTGAGTGTATAAATACATTTAAAATCATATTAACTATATGTATTACTGTGTTAGAGTGTCATTTTGTGTCATTTTGGTTGGTGGTGTGCCCCAGGATTTTGTAAATGTAAAAAATGTGCCCCAGCCTGACTCCAAGCAAGACCACAACCATGTTAAACTCATAACTCTAGCTAGGCCAGAAAGTCAGCCTCTGCAGAGGCCTCTAGTTCAACCAACGTTCAAGGACAGGCGTAGCATAGCTCCATCTCGGGCCGATAAGAAGCAAGGGAAAAGCAGAGTCGGGTTGCCTCCCTTCCTTCCAGGTGCAATCACTGATGAGTTGACATACCATCCTGATGCGGGAGGCATGAGAAAGCCCAGCCGGAGAGCTGTCCATGAGAACCAGTTCCGACGCAACTTGCGTCTAAGGATCAAAACCTTGTGGGGTCTATTTAAGTTAAGACCCAGAGATGTGCGGCATCTCGTGCAAACGGTCTGTTTTTGCCTCGCCACGTTCCACGTACTCTAAGTTCCAGCCTGGGCCGGTGGGCCTTCAAGCCTTCGTACTCAAGTATTTGCCAAGCCTTTGTTGCCAGAGACTCATCCAGGATTTAGCCCATTGGGGCGTCAGGACTATTTCTTAATTCATTGAACCTTTTACTCTTTGGACTATTGCATTGCAATACTAGATGCTGAGAGCATCAAAGGACTATATTTTTATCTCTTTACTTCTTTTCATTTATTCTTAATAAAGCATTTAATCACGGCTTGTCTCAAGTGGTTTACTGAGGGATCCTTCAGGTCTAAGGTGCAACACGTGGCTCAAAAAAGGTTGAAAAACACTGATGTAGGGTGTGGGTTGACGGATTCCCCTGGTGCCCCACGGATTTGCCACAATGCCTGGAGACCCTCTGCCACAGTTGCCTGTGTTAGGTGAGTTAATGTGATGGGGTTCTGTATCTAACTTAGCCAGAAAGTGGTTGTGAAGAGGAGCAGAGGGTGAACTTTGGCACCAAAATAATTAGAACAGAACAAGGAAGATATCTAAGTTCATAGATCTCCTGGAGAGTCTGCAAGTGGCAACAACAGATCAATTGAATGGTAGCAAGCTGTGTTATTGATTTTCCCACAGTCCTTTCCTCTTATCCAAAATTGAGTCTACTAAAAAACTGTCTCCCACCTGGAGATGACTCCTGGAAGCTGGATACTTGGGGGTCAGATTCTGAGCTATGGTAACCCTAATCCCTCCCACTGCAATGGCCAGTCAGAAAACCTGGGAGTGTTTAATAAACTCAATATTGGCACCATGACCTCCCTGAGATAGGTTTCCAAAGCTGAGAAAAATGCCACTTTAAAAGGAAAAATGAAAAAAAACACAAACAACATGCTACTAATAAACTCAGTTAATGAATGTATTGTTATGGAAAAAAGCAATCAGATAAATATCTGGGTCACAAACTGGTTAGGACTATAAAGGTTAAAAGCAGTATCATGCCCTGGGCCTGAAAGTGATTGGTTGACTGTGGAAAAGAGTGTTTATCTGAAGTATTAACCGAAAGAGCCTGTAGGTCATAAGCAAAATGAAATATGTGAAAAAAGAGTCCTGGAGCTGTAAAGGCTGGTGTCAGGGAAGACAAAGTAATGATGCTCAGCCGTGTTTCTTAGACAAGACAATCTAATGCCTTCAGGCCTTTTTGATCTTTTATATTTATTAATTTATTTACTAATAAAATTCCTACCACTCTTTTTGCCTCCCCCCAATAATCACCTCAACAAGGACAGTTATTTTTCATTTTAATTGCTTAGGGCAGGAATATCATTTTTGGAAGTTGGAGTGAAGATCTGCCTTCATCTGGTGCTCACAGAAAATGCCAGCAGTTACAAAACAACTCTGTGTGAGTTCTGCACATAATAAGTTCCAGTTGTGAATAGGTTTTGAAAACTGTGGTTTTTAAGGACTTTCTCATAGCAGGAAGAAGATTTCTGAAATTACTTGTTGCCTACTTTGAGAAGAAGCTTTATAAAAAAAGTATAATGTAAACACACCGTATCACTTCACATCATGGTGCTAGAGAGAAAGAGCCAAGCTATACTCCAGTTCTAGACTCAGGCCCCATTTACACCAATCTACGAGGGTTGAATGAAAAGTAATGCCCCCATCTTTGTTACTTGGGTTTGGATGGGAATATTTTAATAAATCAAACACAGAAATAATCCTTAGAATGTGCTCTTTAGCTACCACTATTCACTTTTCCACATAATCACCAGACAATTGGTTACACTTCTGCCAATGATGAACAAGTTTTCTGAAGCCATCACGGAAGAAGTATGTGCACTTTCATTTCAGCTGTCAGCATCCTGGGTACTCATCGTGCACAGATCTTCCAATAGCCAAGCAAAGCAATAATGTGACCTACATGTTCTTGTGAAATGCCGATTGTGCTTGAAATTTCTCTTTGAGTGATATGACGATCATCCTGAATAATCTGTCAACCTTTTGCTTGTGAAACTCGGTGGTTGCTGTCACAGGATGTCCAACACTTTGTTTGTCATGCAAGTCAGATGTTCCCACCTCAACATCTTTAAACTTACTAGCCCAACAATGCACAGTACTTACATCAACACAATCAACATAAACAGCTTGCATTCTCTGATGACTCTCCTTTGGGGTGACAACTTATGTTGTCAAGAATTCAATGACTGCACGCTGCAGACCGATTGACTGCGCAGGGTTCCATACTTTGCATTTTAACAACAGAACTGTTCAATGCTAAAGTGTCCTGACAAAATGGATCTGTAGAGGAGAGTCTACTGAACAAGCCAGTACCTGCCACATACCAGTACTGCAATCTGTTGAGGAGTTACAAAGGTGGAGGCATTCCTTTTCATTAAACTGTCGTATTATAATGCAGATTGAACTTCATTATATGGTCAGTGTAAACTTCTGTGCTCTATGTTCTATGTCTTTCAGCCATACTGAAATTGGATTTTATGTAGCTTTTGGAAATTTAGCAAGTCTAGATAATCTCATCAAAATATATCTAAATGTTTTAAATCTTAATCTCTGTCATATGTTTTTTTTCTGCATTTGACCTTGTGTAGTTAGAAGGAGCTTTATGGGTATTAATCTGGTAATCTTTCTTACAATTTTAGACTCCATGTGCCCTGCTTTGCATTTTGCATAGATAACACTTAAATATCCATTTTGTCAAACATTTGTATGTTTTATGGATCCCAATACTGATAGATAACTGCACATTTGCTCAGTTTTCAGTCTTTAAAATGCTTCTGTTGACTTGATGTAAAAAATTGAAATAGGAGTGGCAAATGTAAAACTGCAAACTGAGTTTTAAATGCAAAGATAACATTAGTTACCATTAGGACTGAGCTACAAATTATTTTTAGTGTAAGGCCAGTGAAAACTTGTTTTCCTATGTTTTATATGACAGTTCCCTCCCCCTTCCAACCCCCAATCTTGCTACTGGGAGAGGATTATTGTAGTCAGCATCTTTATTTGCCATTGGTAGCAATGCATCACAGTTGTAAATCTAGATGTTTTGTGCATATGTAATGGAAGACTCATGGGAAAAGAACAAGATTAAAACTGCAACATACAGCTGGTTGATAGCCCTATCTTTGATAAGACCTTGTTTGGAAATGTGCATCACCTTCCTAGAAATCCCCGAGGAACATCTGAGAAATCTATAAGAATTTCCCCCCTCTTTTAAATAAACTTACATTATGGTAAACCCTCTAGAAGAAATAACTGAGTGGCCCTATGGCTAAACAGAGGGATAAAAGAAATGGAGGGCAATGGAGGTAACCCCACACTTGAGTCCCTTCAAGTAATTTCTGACTTATGGCATCTGTAATTAATAATAATAATAATTTTATTTCTTGCCCCGCCTCTCCTCGTGGCTCAAGGTGAGTTACAGCACTAATAAAACATAAACAAAAACATAATAATTTAAAAACACTACATAACATACATACATTAAAACATACTTCCATAAAATACATTTTAGAATATATGAGTCCCCTTTAGGGGAGATAAAGTAGGGTATAAATATAACAACAAAAACAACAACACAAAAAACCAACACCAAAATACAGAAAACAAAAATTAGACATGTGGTGGAAGTTTAAAATTCATCATTAAAACTGTCTAGGTAGGCCTGCCGGAAGAGATAGGTCTTCACTTGTGTCTTAAATTCCAAACCTATCACAGAGTTTTCTGGGTCTGAAAGTATGTTACTCCTCCAGGGTCACCCAGTTGGTTTCCAAAGCTGAGCAGGGAAGCAAGTCCTGGTCTCCAGAGTCATAGGACCACATCTCATTGGGAGTGGGGCGGGGGTTGTCTTCTTCTTGTTTCTCTTCACTTTACAGATGGAGTTCCACAGAGCCCATCAAATGACGCAGGACTGCTTCTGGTAGATTTCATCTTTAAGGGGAACAATCGACTGCATTGTTCTCCCTGCTCATAGAAACAGATGAAACCAAGTATCTTAAGATGGAATGGCAACTGTTGCATTTGAAGGTGGGATGGAACTGTTGTATTTTAAGGTGGGATGGGAACTGGGGTTAAATTCTCAGTTTCCTTTCGAAACTGAAGGCCACGGAATGGCACACTTTTACAGCCTCATCACTCCAGAGCACTGATTCTCAAAGTGGGCGGTACCACCCCCTGGTGGGAGGTGAGGCGATCCAAGGGGGCAGTGGGAGGCTCAGGGGAATTTGGGGGGCGGTGAACCCCTTTAAGGGGGCGGTGAACAATTGGCCATTTGGTGAAAAGATTTTGGGAACCTCCTTCAAAATTCTGGGATTTGCAGTTTAGTGAGGACCATGACCTGTTTGGCTGAGAAGCTTAAAGGTCCTTCCCTAAACTACAAGCCTTAGAATTCTGAAGGAGGCAAAAACTGATCCATGCTCTAATATGATGAGGTCCTAAGAAGATGACCCCCCCCCGCCCAATGGGATGAGGTCCATAGTCCAACACTCAAACTATTACATCATGCTGGGTGTCAACTGAACTATCAAAAGGCAAATCTAAAAGTTGCATTGATTTTTGTGATACACACCTTTCACTATTTTAGAATACAATAGTATTGAGTCGCCTTTGGGCTGAGAAAGGCAGCATAAAAATGCAGCAAATAAATAAATAAATAAATAAATAAATAAATAAATACAACACAATAGCTCTTAAAAGCAGATCATAATCAAAATGAGTCTGCAATATAGCCTTGGAGGGAGCAGGGAAGAATATTTGTATATTGCTGACATCCTTTGTACAGACACAAATGAGTTTTGGTATCAAAAGGAGATTCTAGTACACACAGAGAGTAAAGTATTAAAAATAGAGAGGCTATCCAGAAAAAAAACCTTGATGCATAATAGGTGCTGAATCTGAGTATTTATATCTAATAGGAACCAATATGAGACCCTTCAGATCAGACAAAATACTTAGCTAGCCCAGAACCAATCAATTGCATAAGGACAGCTAGCTTCTCTTTCTGTACCTTCACCACTTGACAAGAAATTTCCTTCACTTATAATATGCTCTTCCTCACTAACCTTATTTCTAAATCCAGAAATACTGCATTTTAACTTTTCCTCACAGGAACATTGCTCCATGTGCATGCCTTTTTTGTATCTTTTCAACTTGTATAACATCCTTTTCAAGATGTAGTGATCAGCATTCAGTATTCCAAATGTAGTGGCACTATAGATTTATAAGAAGAATTACAATAGCTGTTTCCCCGCTTAATATAACCATCTTTTTGTGTATGTGGAGGACTTTGTTATAATGCCAGTGATTGTAGTGGTAGAAGAGTTATATTGTGTCAATCATTTCATAGACATTTTTCTCTACTGCAATGGACTCTTGAAAAGCATTCAAGCAACACTACTGTTGCTATTGTTGCTGCTATAGTAGAGCATCAGCACAATGAGATATGTTGCCATTTTAAATCAAGGAGTCTACAAGAACACATCACTTAAGACTTTGAAGAAGAAGGAACAGGAGTCTACAAAAATTATTACATTGGGCTTTGGAGATGAAAGCACAGACATTCATGTTCCATGTTTCTTGAATGTGCCTGGACTGTGTCTTGGTTCAGAAACCCTCTTGTGCAGCCCTAATTTAAATAACAAAATTAATGACTCTAATTAATAATTTAAACAACATTTCAGGAAGTCATGCTGGGGCATGCGACTGTAATTCTAGCAATAAAGTATTTAATATTATCTCTCTTAAACTGAACCTTCTAATAAAGCTCACATCTTATTGAAATGAATAAGTATTATTTTATTTAATTGGCAAGGCTTTCAGCAGCAGAACATCTCTGGGAGGCCAGTGTTGGGCATTACGTCATCTCCAACACAGCAAGCCACATTTTGAACTTTTGAAAAGTGACGAGCTTTCTAAAAGCAGGCCATAAAAATCACAGCCTTTGCATATCATGTGTGTTTTCAAATGGGGAACAGATTAGCAACTGTTCCCGAGCTACTCATCATATCCATTTTCTTTGGTTTTTAAAAATGAAGTTTAATGAATTTATTTACCTTACTGTTGGACAGGGAAGCCGACATATGTAGATTTTGAATCAGGGGAATAGATTTGATGTCTAAAATTTCTAGCATGCATGATAACAATATCATTTTGAAATCCAGAAAAGAGAGTTGCTAGACAATGGACCTCTCAGCCCATGTGTTGTAGATCAGCCAGTGTTTGATGGTTTTTAACTGGTGATTTAGAGAGGATTGTGGACTTTGCTGAGGCACAATGTGATGGGCTCCCAAGCCTGGGAAATTCAGGTTTGGGAAATGATGTTTCTTTCTGTGAGAAAACTGGCTCAGAAAGTGCTGGGCCTCATGGCCTGAGTGAAGAGGTGAGTGATAAGGAGGATTCTCAGGAGAAACCACCTGTAGGTACAGATATCAACAAAAGTCTTTGCCTACAAATCAGAGCCAAAAACAGATTATGCTGGTCTGAGAGATTATGTGGGAAAGTTGGGGAGAAAATTCAAGTGAGACATAATGCTTTCATGGGTGTCTATTAAACAACAAGTTGTTTACCTTAAGGGCAGTTCAGGCAACAATGTGTTAGTGAGAAGATAAGCCTGAGTTCTCTTGTTCTTGGTTCAAGTCAAGCCTTGGTTTTGGATTTTAATATCATGAAAGTTTTGTATGTTCTTGTTCATGTACTCCAGCCCGCACCAGAGGAAGAACACCATCATCCCCAAGTCAGCATAGGCAAATCTGTGCTTAAGTCCATTCAGCAGTTCACCTACCTGGGAAGCATCATCTCTTCAGATGCCAAAATTGATAAAGAGATAAATCACAGACTAGCAAAGGCATATAGTGCATTTGAAAGGCTTCACAAAAGAGTCTGGAATAACAAACACCTGAGGCAAAGCACCAAAATCTGCGTGTACAGAGCTATCGTACTCTATTCTCCTATATGGGTCTGAAACATGGGTCACCTATCGCCAACACCTACAAATCCTCGAACACTTCTATCAATGGTGTCTTCGCACAATCCTAAATGTACACTGGACTGACTATGTGACAAATGTTGCTGTCCTTGAGCAGGCAGGGATCACCAGCATTGAGGCCATGCTATTGAAAACACAGCTGCGCTGGGGAGGGCACATCTCTAGGATGGAGGACCACTGCCTCCCTAAGATACTACCCTACGGTGAACTCGCCATGGGTCAGCACAAGAGAGGAGCCCCAAAAAAAAGAGATATAAGAACTCCCTGAAACAACATCTCAGGCTTGGCCAGATTGATCACCAAAGATGGTCCACCCTAGCCTCACATCGGGAGACATGGAGATGCATTATCCACAATGCTGCGGCCTCTTACGAGAAGACACGCCGAACAGGTCTTGAAGAGAAACAACAACGCAGAAAGAACCGCAACTTGGAAACAGCATCACCCAAGGAGACTTTCTGCAAATGGACTTGCCGTTCTCAGATTGGCCTTTAAAAGTCATCAACGCATGAGTCCTTCCTAAGAATCTTCGTTCGTGGAGTAATGCCAGAGAGAGAGAGAGAGAGAGAGAGAGAGAGAGAGAGAGAGAGAGAGAGAGTCCTGTTCAATTTTTTATTAGTTAAACCTTCTGGCTTGTGGACTTATAATGTACTTGTGATTTCTGGGTGTTCATGGACTTTGTCACCTTTGTAACTTCATGAGACATTTGGATTATTGTTTGCTTATCACCTGTTGCTAAACCTCTTTGGATTATATATCTTCTTTTCTTATTCCTGCTTTTTATATGCTTTTTGATGTCTTTTACAACAAACGGTTTGCTTATATTCCTGGACTCTTGTGTGGTGTGGTGGTCATAGGTGAGTCCAGGCCTGCAGGTTTCAGCGGTGACCAGGGGAGCATTCGCACAATTAAAACTTGTGTGCCAACTGCGCCTGTACCTTGGGAAGTCTGACTTGGCCATGGTAGTCCATGTTCTGGTTACATCCTGTATAGACTACCGCAATGGCTCAACATGGGGCTGCCTTTGAAGACTGTCTGGAAGCACCATATGGTCCAATGGATGACAGCCAGGTTACTAACAGGAGCGGCACTCAGAGAGCATACTATTCCTCTGTTGTGCCAGCCCCACTGGCTTCCAGTTTGTTACCGGGCACAATTCAAAGTGCTGGCCTTATCCTTTAAAACCCTAAATGGTTCTGGCCCAACTTACCTGTCCAAACGCATCTCCTCCTATGAATCAACTAGGATGTTAAGATCGTCTGGAGAGGCCCTGCTCTATCCCGCCTGTGTCACAAAAATGTTTGGCAGGGACGAGAGACAGGGCCTTCTCAGTGATGGCCCCTCATCTGTGGAATGCCCTTCCTAAAGACATCAGATTGGCCCCCTTGCTTTTAACATTCTGGAGGAAAGTCAAGACCTGGCTGTTTGATCAAGCGTTTGGAAATCTATAAGGCGGTGTAACAGACATAGGAATATGGAACAATTGGATGATGAGATTGGACCTTTGTTTTTAACTAGGCGACGGAAATGATTTATGTTTTATTGACCTTATTATGATTATATATTATATGTAATGTTTTAAATGTTTTAAAAATGTTTTATGTTGTTTGGGCATAAAACTTGCCTTTGTAAACCGCCTTGAGTTGCCCATGGGCTGAGAAAGGCAATATACAAATATAGTAAATAAATAAATAAAATTCTAAGAACCTGGAGGATCTTACTGATAGCTTCCAGACAGGTTGTTCTCTAGGCTTGACTGTTCGCTTAGCTTGGTTGTTGAACTATTTGGGGGCCTACAGGATATTGCTCATTAGTGAATGGGAAGTGTTCATGTCTGATTTGAAACCACATAAAGAAGATTGCTGGTCTGATAAATATAGAAGCAAGACTATAATGTATTCTCTTTATAGTCACTTTAAATGTGTATTTTGTTTAACTGGCTGTTTTTCAAAATAACTTTATTAATACTGGTATTTTGCTTATATGGATTTATGTTTTAAATTTGGCATAAATCCTATGGGCTGTTTGGCCATGTTCTAGAAGCATTCTCGCCTGACGTTTTGCCTGCATCTATGGCAGGCATCCTCAGAGGTTGTGAGGTCTGTTGGAAACTAGGAAAATTGGGTTTAAATATCTGTGGAAAGTCCAGGGTGGGAGAAAGTGTTTGACAGTACATAAATCCTATGGTTTGTCCTTACTACATAGTCTTTTCAGATCCCATACTGGGGAAAAGGTGGATTTAAAACCAAACCAAACCAAACAAAATATAAATGGGTTTAGCCAGGGCCGTAGCCAGGATTTTGATTCGGGGGGGGGTGAGTTTGGTTCCAGGGGGGTGAGACTGGGTGGAAGAGGGTCTACCCTAGCAAACCTTTTGTATTGTTATCCCAATAACCCCATTAATGTGGGATATAATGAGCATGGTGATCAGATCATGATATGAATAAACATAACAGTTTAAATAATGTACCAGTAAGGCCTTTTCGCGGACCACCCTGAGAATTTGGGGGGGGGGGGCTGAAGCCCCCTTAGCCCCCTCCCCGGCTACATGCCTGGGTTTAGCTCTATGTTGACCCATCACTTAACAACTGAGTCACAGGTCCTGCTTTAGTTAGAATGAATAGGATTCAGGTTTTTATCTTGTATTTTATTTTGTATTGCTGTTGTTATTAGCTGCTTTGAGCTTGGTTTAACAGAAATGAGAGATACCAGTGTCCATGACCCTATGTTGGGAAAGTTGTGCATACCATTGAAGGCATTACATTTAGGCAGGATAAATAAAATGCACAAATATAAGATGTGTGGCAGTACATGTGAAAATATTATAAGGGTGTTAATAGGCCAAAAGCTAAACATGAGTAAACAGTCTGATGCAACAGCCAAGAACAACAACAACAACACAACTCTAGGTTGCATCAACAGGAACAGAGTGTCCAGATAGAATGAAGTAGTAGTGTTGCATGATTCTGCTTTGGTCAAACCTCAACTGGAATAACGTTTCCAGTTCTGAGCAATACCATTCAATAAGTTGGAATGTGTCCAAATGAAAGCAACCAAGGTGATAAAAAGTCTGGAAACCAAGACTTATGACGAATTATTTCTGGAGGTGGGTATGTATACCTTGGTACTTGTATGGTTGGAACAGAAATCCAACTTTTGCAATCAACGAAAAGTGAATTGTGAATAGACATGTATGCAAAATTTGTTCCTACTGTTTCTGCTATTTCTTTCGTGTCTTCTGTTTATTTGGAGGCAAAAGTGGGAAGCCCCCTTCCCCCACAAAAATCTGCTCAACACAAAAGCCTGTTTACAGCCTGCATTTATGGGCATCCGAACTTGCCCCCTTGCCTTGTAAAGAGAGTATGTGTGTGGCGGGGTGTGCAGGCAGGGGTGACGGTGAGTGTGCAGGGCATGTGTGGTGGGGCATGTAGGCAGGCCTGGAAAGTATGAACGCCTGCCAGTGCCTACAGCCAAGTGTCACTTACTCTAGAGTAGAAACAGCAGGTGCCAGGTAAGAAGAATGCACACCAGGAAGGGAAGCCAGTGGGTGGGAAGCCACCCCCCCATAATGGTCTGATTTTTGGACCCCGAAATGAAAGAACTGAAAACAACCCTCCCAATTTTGGGAGGCTTACAAAAAACTGATTTGGGCCCCCCAATGAAAGCTGGGACATGAAACGGAATGAAGTTTTCCCTGAATGCTCATGTCTAATTGTGAACATAACCCTAATTTATACAATTGTTCACTCACAGAGTGCCAATTGGCTATAATAAAATAGCCAATGCTGCAATTATTTGCTATAGTTCTGTTCTTTGAGTATTTATTGTCAGTGTCATTTACTATATATTGGCAAAGACTTACACGAGATATCTCCCATTATCTACTCAAGAAAAAGAATGTCATATATTTTACTTCAGAGGCTACTCAGTACATCTGAGCAGCTCTGTTCTTCCCGTAAAAGTTAAGCTGTGATTTGAAATCCCCCACAGAGTCCTAAATATGTTGATGAACTCTGTGATCTTTCCAAGGCTATTTTTTCAGCCTACATTTAGATCATTGTTTCAGGTGCATGTCCTATAAAACCTTGATATTTAAATTGTGGAGAAATGCTTAGCATTATAAAGCCCAAATGAATTTATCCTGGCTCCTTCCTAAAATGGAAGACTCTGTACCATAAGGCAGTTTTTCATAGTTACTATGGAAATGTTTAATATGACAAGAGTATGGAAGAAGAGTGGAGATAAAAAAATCCAAGTATAGGAGAATAAATCTGCCTGAGAGAAAGAGTAAAATAAATTACTTTCCTAAACCTGCATTGTATATTATGTGATCTACCAAGGAAAATACAATCCTGATGAGAAAAAGATAAAGGCATTTTAAAATACTTTAAGTGCTAATAAAATTGCAAAATTATGCATGGTAAAGATGGAAGCTAGATACAGAATATTGTCTGGAAATGTGTTGGTGATTTATTTATGTGTAAACACCATTGTTATAGTGCTCCATAGTGAATCCCATCCAAATCCCATCACATGACACATTTTAGCATCCTAGGATGCTGCTGCCCCAGTTGAGTGATGGAGACCCACGTAGCCCATCAAACAATGTAGCAAGGCTCCATTGCTCAACTGGGTCGTCAGTGTGGTAGCTTGCGGCACTGCCAACATGGGAGCCTCCCCATGTTCCATTTGGAACAACAGGGCTACTGCGATGACACTTCCCCACGTGTGATGGGGAAGCATTTCTGCCAGCTGGGTGGGGTGTGGGGCACCAGGATTGTTCTCCTACCCCACCAATTTGTCACAGAGGCTGGTGGATCAGCACAGGGTCCTCATCAATGTGATGAGGTTCAGAGAAAAGATAGTATCTCTTCACATGATACATGCTAATTTATGACATTCTCAGATACAAGAGACAATAGTTTTCAACTGGAATAGCATAGAAAACAAATTCATACAGGATTGCAAGCATGAGCAAGATAAAGCCTTCACGCCTTGCTGGTAGACTTTCTATGCACCACTATGAGAAGGAGTATGCTAGACCAGATGATCTGTACTGGGAAAGGCTGTTTAATGTTCTTAACTAGGTACATATTTATTGTAGGTTTCCAATACACACCAGTTTCCACCTTGCTGAAATCAATGTTGGTAGCAGGCCACCAAAAACAAATAATGTGCCATTATTTTGGCAGCAGTCTCTAAATCATGAGTGAAAATCTTCCTGCTCCTCTCTATTTGGCTCCCTTCCTTGTCCCTCCTCTCCGAACCTGTTAGGTTTGAAAACAGCATTAAATTCACTTCTATGAAATATCCCTTAAGCTTAATGCAATATAGGACCAATGATTTTGTACACATATATGTGTACCTATGAAAGAGCATTTCCTGGATGGACTTAGCTGTGATGACCACCTCCTTGACCACTTTTTTGTGGGGTTCTTGTCCATGTCTGACTGACAAGCCCAGATGTTTCTCTGGAACACAATATAGCCCTTAGGCTGAAAGTCCTTATTCATTCCTGATCTAAATAGAAAGGGCTCATTCAATTGGGAGTGAGCTGGAATGTATTTGTATTCACTTTACATTCTTCTTCATAACTGTTGTCTTCTTTAACCTTATTCTCCAAGACATTAAAATGTTTCCACTAATTTTTAACTATTGTGTTGGAAAACCATTATGTAGAGCTCATGCTGAAATTCTACATTGCTCAAAGAGCTCCCTACATTCACACCTCAACTCACAAAGGGCTGCAAATATGGGGAAAGTGATAGACTGGATGGGAAAAGTTTGCCAATGTGCTCTTGCTCTCCTTCAACTGCATGACAAAGCAAAACACTGGGCAAAAGGCCATAGTGACCATTCTTATCCTTATGTGCAAGACCCACTTCAATGGTGCTATCTTCTTTCAATGAATTGACTTTGGAGACAGAAAGGCTTGTGGGTGTGGAGGGTGAAAATTTCCAGTGCAGCAGACTTCCAAGTGACACACATGTCCATCCATTTTTCATTACATTATCTCACACATTGGGATCTCTGACTCTCCACTTCAAGTTCCCTGGTTTGATTCTCAGAGCTAAGAGCAATGGGTTTAATTGTCAAAGCTAATGAGCTAAACTTCAGAGATAATGAGCCCTATTACAGGAAGGTTTTTAACTTTACTTTCTTGACAAGAAGAGCTTGTTAAAACTCCAGATGGTTTCTCTTACTGATAAAAGCTTTGGTTTATTAATGGTGTCTTGTCTGAACTTACTCTGTTCTAACCTTATGGTGTGTATAGCTATACCAACTTAAAATGTATTGCTAAGTTTGTTTTGTACCTAACTAAAGACTATTTTGCCTCAGAAGCTCTCATTTAATGAGAAAGTAGAGTCATAAGGACAGTTCTGAACTTATTTAATTGTCGGTATGGTGGTTTAACTTTATGCATGTGCACATTCACACATTGATATGTGCACATACAGTCCACACTGAAGTGGATTCAAAGCTCACCAAGTGAAGCTTTAGTGCATTTTGGTTAGTGGGTATGAAATAATATGGTTTTCTTGGATCTGCTTTTTCCTTTTGAGATCAACTGCATCCTCTAATGCAGTGTTTTTCAACCTTTTTTTGAGCCACGGCACATTTTTTACATTTACAAAATCCTGGGGCACACCACCAACCAAAATGACACTCTAACACAGTAATACATGTATATAGTTAATATGTTTTTAAATGTACTGTATTTATACACTCAGTGTGAAACCTGGACCTGTTTCGATGAACACAACATAGATACCCTGGCAGGAATGGCAGAAAGACACAAACTTCCCACACAGAACTCCCATAACCAAGAGAAAATACTATAAGAGTTTGGTGGGCATTGACCTTGGGTTTTGGAGTTGTAGTTCACCGATATCCAGAGAGCACTGTGGACTCAAACAATGTTGGATCAGGACTAAACTTGGCATATGCCCAAATGTGAACACAGATGAAGTTTGGGGGAAATAGACCTTGACATTTGGGAGTTACAGTTTCTGGGATTTATAGTTAACACACAATCAAAGAGCATCCTGAACTCTTGCAACAATGGAATTGAACCAAACTTGGCATATTGAACTCTCATTACCAACAGAAAGTACTGAAAGGGTTTGCTTGGGAATTGACCTTGAGTTTGGAAGTTGTAGTGCACCTACACCCAGAGAGCACTGTGGACTCAAACAATGTAATGTTATGCTGTTGTTTGTTTTCTATCCAGAATCACAATGTTGGAAAGAGGCTCACCACTTTAAGGTCCCTAAAACAGGCATGGGAAAACTTTGGCCCTCTGGGTGCTTTGGACTTCAACTCCCACCATTCCTAACAGTCTGAGGCCCTTTCCTGCTTAAATGGGTGAGGGGGGAAAGGAAAAGAACCTGAGGCTGCTAGGAATGGTGGGAGTTGGAGTCCAAAACACCTGGAAAGTCCAAGTTTGCCCATGCCAGCTTTCGACAGAGACCTCTTCCTCCCCCTTCCCCTTCGCGCCCTTTCTTCCCCCTCCTGCCGAACACTTACTTTTTCTTCTACACTGCCACTTCTGCTGCCATTTTGATCCGAGGGGGCAGCATGAGCATGTTTAGGAGGGGAGGGGGGAGGGAGGAAGACGTGACCCGTGTGGGCGCTACTGCGCAGAGTCACCCCAGAGCAAAGCGAGGCAAAGCGAGCAGAGCGAGGCTGGGAAGAAGGGAGCCCGAGTGGAGAAGAAAAAGTGTTCGGCAGGAGGGGGAAGAAAGGGTATTGGAGGTTCCAATATCCCACGGCACACCTGATGATCGCTCATGGCACACTGGTTGGGAAACACTGCTCTAATGACCTCATCACACATTTTAAAAAATAAGTGCCCTAGCATGCTTCTGCTCCAGTTCACTCATGGAGCCCCACACTGCCCATCAGATGATGTAGACTGACATGGGTGCACTGGTATAGCACTGTGACAGCCTTCCCATGTTCAATTAGGAACAACGGGGCTACCTTGGGATTAAGCAATGTTTAACCACATGTAATGTGGAAGTATCATCTGCCAGCCAGGGTGCCAGGATACCTGCTGCCTGATTTGCTACCATGACTGGTGAATCACAAAGCTTAGGAGTTGGGGAAGTAGTATTATAATCTGTTCACAGGGGTTCAAATGCCCACTTGACCATGTGATCTTGGGAATGTCATACATGGAGCTTTAACAGAAGGCAAAAGCAAACCCCCTCTGAACAAACCTTGCCAAGAAAATCTAGTGCTAGAATTCCCTTAGGGTTGACATAAATCAGAAACAACTTTAAGACACAGAACAAAAAATTCTTGTTATAATGCCATGTATTTCAGGGTGACTAGATCTTTAATGGGCATGGACCAATATAGCATTCCCAAACAAGACAGAGATACAGAACACCTGAAAAACTTTAGATCAATATCGCTACTAAATTGCAGTGACAAACTATTTGCGAAAATTCTTGCAAACTGATTGAAACATACCTTCATAGAATTTCTCCCTGGTAGACAGCTAAATCAGAATGTGAGGACGGTGCTAAACATATTAGAGGCTGCAGAACAAAACCCAAACAGCGATATTGTGTTATTATTTTTAGATGCAAAAAAAGCATTTGATAATGGAAGTTGGGCATGTATACAAAAAAGTATTGGGAAGGTTTAGGGCTGGTCTACAATTCAAGAGGGAAGTGGGGGCTATTTACTCCCAACAAAAAGTTAGACTGAGGCTTAATGGCGATCAGTTAGATTCAAAAGGACCAGACAAGGGTGCCCTCTGTTGCACTTGTTTTTTATCGTGGTGTTAGAAATACTGAACATTAGACTAAAATAAGATAATAGTATTAAAGGAGTGACTATAAAAGGGCATGCACTTGAAGTCAAGACCGATGCAGGTGACATGGTCTGTATTTTTGGAGACTAACATGGAGAATATAAATGCTAAGTATGACCTCAATTCTGGATTTAATATTAACAAAGAGAAATCTATGTTTTTAACTAAAAACTTATCAACAAAACATATTGATGAATTGGAAAAACTATCAGTGTGTAAGGTGGTGTCGAAAATATAGTATTTAGACATATGGGTAACTAACAAAAATATTAACTTATACCAGAATAATTATAAGAGGGCATGGAAAGAGGTTACAATGACTTAAATAGGTGGCAAAGAATCCATCTAACTTGGGATAGCAATGATTACTGAAAATATTATTTCTCTTTCAAAACAATGGAGGAAGGACCTAGTAAATTTCATATGGCAGGTTAAAAAAAAGGCAGAATTGCATACAGGAATTTGATAGATGCAAAAGACAGAGGGGGGGGGGTGGGTGGTCTTACTTGATCTTAGATATTATTATGAAGCAGCAGGCTTTAGTTGGTTAAAAGAATTGATAAAATTAGAGAATCACCCTGTCTCAATTTAAACGGCCATAATCTAAGGTTCAGATATCTCTGGCATGAAAATGATAAGCTAAACAAAGATTTCAATAATAGTATATTAAGACTGAATCTGTTTGTAATCTGGAAGAGATATAAAGGAGAGTTGCAACAGAAAACCCCTTTATGGTTACGCCCATTAGAAGTGGTTCTAAGGCCAACATCCAAAGATGAAATAAGATACTATAGGGAATATTTATTCATAGAAAAAGACCATTGGAACCAAAAATGAAATGAAGAGCTACATAAGAACATAAGAAGAGCCATGCTGAATCGGGCCTCAGCCCATCTAGTCCAGCATTCTGTGTCACACAGTGGCCCACTAGTTGTACACAGGGATCTCTAGCAGAAAGGAGGGCAAAACCCTCACCTGCTCCCGACCCCCCACAACCAGTACCCGGGGAAAATCCTGCCTGCCTACATCAACACAGAGGTGGCACTTGGATGCCCATTTCAGTAACTACTGATTCCCTTGGTATCCATGAATCTGTCTAATCCTGCCTTGAAGCTGTCCAGGCTGACAGCTGTCACAACCTCCTCTGGAAGTGAGTTCCATAACCCAATGACCCTCTGGGTGAAGAAATATTTCCCTTTATTAGTCCTAACTTTCCTACCTTGGAGCTTTAGGGAGTGCCCTCTAGTCCTAGTGTTGTGTGACAGAGAAAATATTTTTTCTTTATTCACCTTTTCTATCCCATGCATGATTTTATACACTTCGATCAAGTCACCTCTTAAACGCCGTCTTTCAAGGCTGAAAAGACCAAGGCGTTGCAACCTGATTTCATAAGGGAGCTGCTCCATCCCTTGGATCATTTTTGTTGCCCTTCTTTGTACCTTTTCCAGTTCCGTTATATCCTTCTTGAGGTGCGGTGACCAGAATTGTACACAGTACTCCAGATGTGGCCTCACCATAGATTTGTAGAGAGGCAATACAACATTTGCCGACCTATTTTCGATTCCCTTCCTGATCATGCCAAGCATAGAATTTGCTTTTTCACTGCTGCAGCGCACTGGGTTGACATCTTCATTGAGCTGTCCACCAAAACCCCAAGATCCCTTTCCTGGTTTGTCTCAGAAAGCTTTGATCCCATCAGTTGATAAGTGTATTTGGGGTTCTTTGCCCCAATGTGCATGACTTTACACTTGTTTAGGTTAAAATGCATTTGCCACTTTGTTGCCCATTCACTCAATTTCGAGAGATCTTTCTGGAGCTCTTTACAGTCAGTTTCATTTTTAACTACCCTGAACAGTTTAGTGTCATCTGCAAACTTTGCTACCTCACAATTTACTTCTACATCCAGATCATTTATGAATAAATTAAAAAGTAACGGTCCTAAAACTGAACCTTGGGGTACGCCACTTCTCACCTCTTTCCATCCAGAGAAGTGTCCATTTATTACCACCCTTTGTTTCCTACAGTTTAGCCAGGTTCCAATCCAGGACAAGACCTGTCCCTGATTCCATGGCTGAAGAGCTTGTTTGGGAGCCTTTGGTGAGGGACTTTGTCAAAGCCTTTTGAAAGTCAAGGTAAACAATATCGACTGGGTCCCCTTTATCTATGTGTTTATTTACACCCTCAAAGAATTCTAACAGGTTAGTAAGACATGATTTGCCTTTGCAGAAACCATGTTGATTTTCCTTCAGCAATGCCTGTTCTTCTATGTGCTTAGTAATTTTTTCTTTAATAATGGTTTCCATCACTTTGCCTGGAACTGAGGTTAGACTAACTGGCCTATAATTTCCTGGATCACCCCTGGATCCTTTCTTGAAGATCGGAGTTACATTTGCCTCCCTCCAGTCCTCGGGCACAGTGCCTGATCTTAGAGAAAGGTTATATATTTTGGCTAGAATTTCAGCAATTTCACAGTTGAGTTCCTTAAGAACTCTGGGGTAAATGCCATCTGGCCCTGGTGATTTGTTGACATTTAGTTTAGTAAGGCATGTGAGAACATCTTCCTTGTTTATCTCTATCTGGTTTAATTCATTTAATTCCCTCCCTGAAAAAACTGACTCAGCTGCAGGCATATGTTGTCTGTCCTCCTGTGTGAAAACGGAGGCAAAGAAGTCATTTAGCCGCTCAGCAATCTCCTTGTCTGTAGCACAGCAGTTCTCGTTTGTGCCTGGGGGCCAGGGAACAGGACCGGGGGTTCCATTAGCATTAGGGCCTGCACCAGCAGAGATAGATTCTGAAGAAAGCTTGGCTTAGGATGAAGGTTGGCCTGACCCTTATGCAGACATAGATAACCAGGTGCAAATGGAAAGCAGTGATAGCGAAACTTATGAACGGCCGGGTGGGAGAGGCTCACAGGATCCTGTGAGTGAAAACATGGAAGAGAGCGGCTGGGAAGATTGTAGGGAGGAGAGCTCTCGTGGAGATAGAGACCCAGGTGCTGGGAGACAAGGCCGAACCTTTGATAGGAGACGAAGCATCGAGTCCAGCAGAAGGGGATGGTACCACAGCCTAGACAGGCCGAGGTCCGTCAGCAGAGACTGGAGACGACGAAGCCTAGAGCATCGGGGACCTCGGCCGAAAGATTAAGTATAGGATCCATGGGAACGAATCCTCAGTGCTTCGGCCACGTCTCTTCTGAGTAGACGTGTAGCGAAGTTGGTCCACGGAGCTAAGTTGGCTAGTGGCCACCAAGTCTTGCCTTGCATCTTGTACCTTGCTTTGTTCCTGAATTCGCATTGCTGTGCGGAGCTTTGCCAAGCCTTTTGGATTATTCACCAAGCTGCTTTTGGACACTTGATTGCTTACAGCCTTTGGATTGCTTTTGCTATTTTTATGGACAATATTCCTTTTGAACTGTTTCTATATATTCAATAAAGTAGTTAGCCTTCAGTCCGTCTCTGTGTGTGTGATTAAGGGGCCGGTCAAGTCCGTGCATCGTGACATTGTCTTCACTTATTGTCCCTTTCTTACCATTTTCGTCAAGTGGCCCAACTGCTTTTCTAGTTGGGTTTCTGCTTCTGATATACTTAAAGAAGTTTTTGCTATTTTTTTAATGTTCTTAGCTATATGTGCCTCAAAATCTCTCTTGGCTTTCCTGACGGTTGCTTTGCATTTAGTTTGCCAGAGCTTGTGTTCCTTTCTGTTCTCCTCAGTAGGAAGAGCCTTCCATTTCTTAAATGAGTTTTTCTTCTTTCCAATCACATCTTTTACTTCATTTGTAAGCCATACCGATGTCCTCTTGGACTTTCCCGGCCTCTTTCTTATTTTAGGAATGCATTTTAGTTTGGCTTGTTTTAAAGTATTTTAAAACAGTTTCCAAGCATTTTGGAGGGATTTGATTTTTTTTACTGTTCCTTTTAGTTTGTTCTTTACTATTTTTCTTATTTTGGTGAAATTCCCTTTGTGAAAATTTAAGGTCTCTGTGTTAGTTTTCACTGACAGTTTGCTATCCAAACTTAAGTTGAAGGTTATTGTGTTGTGGTCACTGGTACCTATGGGCTCAGTTACAAGGACATCTTGAACGAGATCTTGTTCATTAGTTAGCACCAAGTCCAGGATCCCCTTTCCCCTGGTTGGTTCCATGACCATCTGTTCAAGGGAATAATCAGCTAGCATGTCGAGGAACCTTGTCTCTCTTTCATGCGTAGAACAAGAATTTATCCAATCTATTCGGGGATAGTTGACATTGCTAGACATTGAGTGGTTTCTGTTTAATCAATGACACAATAGATTCATAAAAGATGCTAAAGTAGGGTTTTAGGAAAAGAAATCTAAGATGGAGTGCATTTTCAATATAGGAAATAAGGCCTTAATCTCCAGATTATGTAAATATATTCTAGAATACAATTCAGAAGACAATAGAAGTCACGATCTCTTGGGCCAGAGACTTGGTAAAAAAACTGAATTAGAGAAATGGGAGTATCTCTAGAAAAAAAGCATTTAAATTTTCAATCGCAGGGTCCATTAGAGAGAATTTATACAAAATGTTTTACAAAAGCTATATAACCCAGAGTTACTAGCTAAAATGGACAAATCCTATGGAGGGGGTTGCTGGAGATGGAAAAAAACCCCAGAAGGGTACTTTCTCTCATGTCTGGTGGTCATGCTCGATAATATCAAAATGTTGGAAAGGTGTAGATATGGAAAAAAATAACATGCTCAAGAAAAAAACAGCAGTGTGCCTTCTAGGTCTATTTAGAGAGTGTATGGATCAGGATGATAAAGAAATATGCCAATACAGCTTTTATGCAGAAATAATGTTTATAGCTAAATCATGGAAGGGAGAAAGAGATCTACTCAAGAGCAACTGGAGAGAAATATTAATAAACTGTATGCAAATGGCCAAGCTGTCTAATGGACTTTGAAGTAAAAATAATGATGAGTTTGTAAACAAATGGCGGCTGGCCTTCACACCTCTTGGAAAGAAGGCAAAAGTTGACTTTAAGGATGCTGCAATGGGATCTAAGTAAGTAACTTATATGGGTAGATATTATAGAAGATAGGTATCATAGTGAGCAGGGATGGATGCCCAGGTTGTTAGGCCCATTGGTGTGGGGTGTAGGGGCCGTATTGTCTACTGCAGGGCTGTGCAACTGGCGGCCCGGGGCCCCGTATACGGCCCCCAGCCCCTTCCCTACGGCCCCCTAAGCTTTTTAATAAAAATAAAAATAAATAAATTAATTAAATTAAAATATTTTTAAAAATTACCCACTTCCGGGTTTCGGAGCAAGTATCGTGAGAGTACGAAAGCCACACGGGATTTTGCTCTCAATGCGAAATCTCGCCTGCATTGAGAGCGAAATCCCGTGTGGCTTCCGTAGTCTCGCGATACTCCTGTTGCCGAAATCTCAGCTACTTAATCCCTGTGGCCCACGCAGACGTGATTTGTACCTTCCCGGCTGCTGCCTCGCTCGGTCGTCGCCTCTGCTTGTGGTCCGGCTGCTCCTGGATCCCGTGCGTTTGGGAAGGTAGGCTAAACTTTATGTTATTATGTAATTGTGTATTTGAATGCCCCCTGCATTTAATGTTAGTAAAATATTATATTTAATTGTATGCATGACCCTTTTGAATGCCCCCCTGCATTTAATGTTAGTAAAATATTATATTAATTTTATAATTAATAATGCAACTAGGAATTATAAGTAAATTGGAGCCGGGGGAGGGGTGGAGCCGGGGTGGGGGCGGAGCCAGGGCGGGGGCAGACCCTACTGTAGCAACCCAGTTCCCTTTCGTGCCTGGGGGGCAGGGGGCAGCACCGGGGGTCCCACTTGCATTAGGGCCAGCTGCAGCTGATGAGGACATGGAGGAAGGGGCTGATGAGTTAGCTGGGCCTTCCTCTCCCGCAGATCTTGGCCTGGGATGATGAATGGCCTGACAGCTATGACAGCTGGGAAAGTCAGGCTGACCCTGAGAGTGCTGACTCAGATCAGTATGAGAAACCAGGTGGTTTCGGGTCGCAGGAAAGGATCAGGGAAACAGTGGAGGATGAGGCCATGGAAGCTGAAAGGGAGTTCGGCTCTCATGAAGATAGTAACCCAGGTGCTGGGAGGCAAGGACGGAGCTTTGATAGGAGACGGAGCATTGAGTCCAGCAGGAGAGATTGGCACCGTAGCCTAGAGCGGCAGAGAAGCGCTAGATCCTGTAGCACAGATTGGCGCAGAAGCCTAGAGCGTCGGGGGCCTCGCCAAGGGAATTAAGTATAGGATCCGTGGGAAAGGATCCTCAGTAGCTCGGCCACTTCTGTTCTAAAGGGAGTGAAGCGAGCGAAGATCCACGGAGCCAGGTTGCCGGCTCGTGCCTTGCCAAGAAGTTTCTTGGGCTTTGTTCTGGACTTTGCCTTGTTCCTTTGCCACGGACCAAGTCCTTGATCCGCATTGTTTTTGCGGAGTCCTTGCTACGTTTGCCTTTGGATTTTACTTACGGACTCTTTACCTTTTTGATTGAACTTTTGATACTTTTATGGACAATTTACCTTTTCACCTGTTTTTTATTATTCAATAAATAGTTAGCTGATTACCGTCTCTGTGTGTGTGATTAAGGGACTGGGCCGAGACCCTGCATTGTGACACCTACGGCCCCCCAGGTAATCAGTGACCGGAATTCAGGCCCCCGGGCCGGTAGAAGTTGGACAGCCCTGGTCTACTGTGTTTGTTACTGTCTCTGTATGTTGAGTACTCTGTTTGTAAATATATATCACTGATTTTCCAGTTTAAAATTAATACATTTTAAAAATAAATAGAACAAGTACTGCTTGTGATGAAAATTACCGTATGTGTGTGTGTGTGTGTGTTTTTAAAAAAATCAGATTAATATAGCTACTTGCAATTTTGGATCTTTTTTGCCCTCCATAATTTATAATTATACTACTGTATGCTACTCATCTGCATTATTTCTTAGTGATTTGTCTTTCTTTCCATTCTTTATACATGTTTATATTCTCCTCAAGTTTACAACATAGCTAAGTAGGTTTTTTCATAAGTTCAACATTTTTCTTCTTCCATTGCATTCTTTGTGATTTAGATTTTAGCAACTGTTTCTGCATAAAATCCCTCCCATTCTGTGTGTTTTCTTTAGAATCTCTACTAATGCGATTCTAACTAATATATACCTGAGTTTGATAAAACCAACTTTCTTGAAATCCAGGTTTCATCTTTGGTGTGTGCAATAATAATTTATTCTAACTTGACATGGGGTGCATCTACACCATAGAATTAATACAGCTTAACAGTGCTTTAACTACCATGACTCAATGTTATGGAATTGCGGAAGTTGTAGTTTAACAAGGTCTTCAGCCTTCTCTGCCGAAGACTGCTGGTGCCAACCCCCCCCCCCCCAACTTCCTACAATCCCATCAACACTGCCACAGTGTGGGGTAGGACATGCATTAGTTTGGGGTGTCCAAAACGACTCTCCCAGGCTAATTAATTTAACTCAAGGTGAGCCCTTTACTCCAGGGGTTTAAAAACACCAGCAAGGATCCAATGCTGTGTCAGTGAAGATGTGTGCAATCCCAGATATCATCGCCATGGCCTTCCTGCACTCCTTAGTCTTAGACAACCCAGAGAGTGGGATGATAGTGCCTCCTGAACCTGCCTACACCCTGATTCTCCATAAAAATTACTTCTCAATTACACTTCAGGCAGGTAAACTGCAAATTCCCAATGGTTAATATTATTAATATATTTTTCTTGTCTTGGGGAATTTTCCCAAGACAGATGTCTGCATGAAAGAAAATTGCTGTGATCAGTCTGTTAAATCACAAAACCATGAAGCCTCAAATATTTGTTATGAGTGTGTAGCTCAGAACATGAACACCTTTGTATTTTCTCTACAGAATATATTTCTCCAATATTTCAGAAAGATGCCAGTTGGGAGAAGGATGCGTTGAAAATTCATTCTCTTTTGGGTGTGTGCTTGGGAGAGAACTGTCCACATTGTGACTATCAAACCAAACTAATCTGCAAACCACACATGGGATTAGAAAAACAGTCAACTACCATACAGTTTAGGCTTGTGCACCAGCTGCGCCCGTACCTTGGGAAGTCGGACTTGGCCACGGTGGTCCACACTCTGGTTTGGTTACATCCCATATAGACTACTGTAACACTCTTTACGTGGGGTTGCCTATGAAGTCTGCCCGGAAGCTGCAATTAGTCCAATGCTCAGCAGACAGATTACTAACAGGAGCGGGGTACAGGGAGCGCACAACTCCCCTGTTGCACCAGCTCCACTGGCTACCAATTAGCTTCCGAGCACAATTCAAAGTGCTGGTGTTGACCTACAAAACCCTATATGCTACCGGCCGAACATATTCGCCCCTTTCAACCATCAAGAGTGTTAAGATCGTCTGGAGAGGCCCTGCTCTCCGTCCCACCACCTTCACAGGCATGTTTGGTGGGGACGAGGGACACCTTTTCTGTGGTGGCCCCCCAGCTGTGGAATTTCCTCCCAAATGAAACTAGATCAGCCCCCTCCCTCCTGACTTTTAGGAAGCTGGTGAAAATGTGGCTGTGCAATGAGGCCTTCGCATCATGAAGGAGGAGATTGCGAATCGACTAAAGTCGCTAACCACTAGATACGGACCGAATACACTGATTAAGTTGGACTCGAGTTTACTTTGGCGAAAGGCTTTTTAATGTATTTATTGTATTTGTAATTGATAATTTTATTGTAAATTTATGATGTTTTAGATTTTAAATGTTAGCATTGAATACTTGCTGTTTCCCGGTCTGAGTCCCTCTACGGAGGTGAGAAGGTCGGGATACAAAAGTTTTAAATAAATAAATAAATAAATAAATAATACAGCAGACTAACGTACATTATCAGTAGGTTGGATTTGACTCATATACCAAAAAGTGCACAGACAAATAATAACTTGATCTGCAAATAAAGACTGCTGCCTTAAACATTTTCCTGTTATTCTCTGTTGTGAAATATACACAACAACATCAATGTACTCTGACAAATTTCTTTGCCAATAAATGTATCAACAATCCTGAAGTGCTTGTATAGTATGGTAATGAGACTGACACAAGCTCAGACAGATAGATCATTCTGTGAGAGACATGTGCAGTAATCAGTTTGATGGATGGTAAAAGTATTCAAGATTTGTGAAGAGTTTTCAAATGTAGTAACTTCTTTTCAGAATTACCAATTACAGCAATTCTTGCAGCCTGCTCAAATAGTTGTATCTCCTATGCTTTCTGAGACAATCTACTCACCAGCCTAGTGTTGTTCCTGGAGTTTGATCATTAAATAAGACATTTCCCATCACCATTAGTGATGCTCATCTCTTTCTGATCAGCTGTCATTTTGGAACACAATTTTATTTTGGTGTAAACTGGATAAAGAAACCTTTGACTCTCACCTCAGTACATATATATAATTGTAGCTCTGAGTCATGCAATCCCCATTCTCGGTTTGTTTCTCTTACTCAATATTTTCACAATAATGGGTCAGCTCATTTTGTATTTTTATTTTTTACTTCCATTATCTTTGACAATAGTAGACTTTAATTATGCTTGATTTCCAACCTCCCGTTTCACTATGAGTTTCTTTACAAAAAATAAAATTTAAGCCATCTCATAGTTGATATTTACATTATAGGCACCTAGTACTTGTTGTTGTGTACCTTCAGGTTCTTTCTGTCTTATGGGGACCCTAAGGTGACTTTATCATGGACTTTCATTTGGGCAAAATTAGCTCAGAGCAGAATTACTATTGATGTCCTCTGATACTGAAAGAGTGTGTCTTGCCCAAGGTTTCCATGGCTGAGTGGGGATTTGAACCATACAAACCACTACACAATGTTGGATTATACAATTGCATTGCATTGACTTTGTAACTGTATTGTATTCCTCTCTATCTTTTTGGTTGTTGTTTGATTCTGTAAAGAGCCATGTATATTATAGGCCCTACACAATTTAATGATAATAATAATAAATGTTTCAGGATACTTGGCAAAATGTAAAGGGATGTCTGTTTGCTGCCTTCTTAAAATCTACAATTTGACAGAGTGAGAAAAGGTGGGGGGAATGAAAGCATGGATTAATGTGTGTGTGTGTGTGTAGGAATACTAACATATTAAGACTATGGGGTAGTATATGTTAAAAGTGGGGTCTGAGCAGAGCTTGGAAAGTTATTTTTGGGGGCTAGAACTACTAGAAGTTTCCTGCAAGCATGACCACATACTCTGATTTGGGGGTGACATGAAGTAAAAAGGTGTTCTGTGACACCATTCAGGCACCAAGGAACAATATGCAACAGATATGAGGTGCCACTTCTCTCTGAGTATAGCATTTAGACCACACCAGAAAATGTAGCTTTGTATGGCATAGCTCTTATGGTACTTAAATAATCAGCTTTTCTTCATTTAGGCCATAAATTATAGATCAAGGCCAGATACGTATCTAAGCTGTCCCCTGCCTCTCCAGATCTTACAGTGCTTTATAGAGAGGCTGGAGAGTGCTTTTTAAAAACTCCTCTGTTTTACAAATGGGAAAAGAGAAGCAGAAATATGATGTGTGATTTAATCAAAGTCACAGAGCTGCCAGTAAAGTGTTCAGGTCCCCTGTTAGCACCAGATAGTTAAAAGCATTCTTTTCCTGAAAGCTAGAGCCTATAATTGGACCAACCTGTGGGATCTTTTACACTGTCACAACACTTTCTGAAATAGATGCTGTCAAGAGGCTCCATCTAATGACGTCTTGCTGTCTGAGTTTTCATAAACAGAGGCTTTTCCTGTGCCCTCTTTTCTATTATTTTCTCAATGTTTTCAAATAATTCCCTTTTGACAAATGCAATCAATTGAGAGGAGAAAGTGACTGAAATCAGAAGCTATGATTAAAATGCATTCAGTCTCATTTATTCACAGTTTCAAATTACCTCCATGAAGATGCAATTTTAATTTCAAATGTTTCTGAAGTAGGAGTTCACATTTTGGTTTTTAAAACTGTTAATATAAATTATATATGAATATAAATTTTGTACATATATCTATATCTGTCAATCATCTTTATTTGCAGTGATGCCAATGATAGTTATTCCTAGGTGTTATTAATAGATGAATAATTTCAGAGAAAAATCTGAAAACACAGACCATGAAAACAAAATGGGTCATAATAGTAGAGGAAAATAGAAATTCAGTTTCTACACTTCCAGTTAAGGATTTTGGAAGTATGTTGGCTGGAACTTTGAAGAATTTATTCTAATGGATGCAACATGGGCAATGCTAAGTTAGCTGGTCTTATATTTCAGACTAAGCAAAAAGACAGCAATAAAGCAAGAGTTACATAAAATGTAGATGATTGTTGACGTTGAGAAGCTCTCACATCAAAGAACAAAAGTGTGCATAGCTGAATTTCATAACTGCACTGCTTGAATACTATTTTAACTGCCATGGCTCCACTATGTAGGATTTTGGGATTTGTGGTTTTGTGAATTCTCTAGTTCATTCATCTGAACAATAGCATAAAAGCTCTCTGGTGCAGAATAAGTACGTACAAATCCCAGGATTTCACAGAATGGAACCATGGTAGTTCAAGTGATATCAGCCAGTGTGGATATACTCTGTCAAGCATACTAATCCTGAGATTTCCTTGCAACATTTCTAATCTGCCATGAGGCAAATAAACAATTTATGAGCATGGATAAAAATGTAATCTGCGCACTGATTTTCTAAAACTGTATTCCTTGTCTACAGCCACAATGCTTTTCATGATGGACTGATTTAAAATTTATTAAATGAGGAATTGGTGCTGGAAGAATGAACCCAAGAGTATTTCAGGTGAACTTCAAATGTAATGTTGTATACTATAATTTATTTATTTATGGTGTCAGAAGTGAGTTGAGGGTACAGTTAACATGTATTTAAAAACACAAAGTTTAAAAACTTGGCATTATACTAAATGTCTTTTGACCAGAAGCTGTAATGTAACTTTTGTATTTTCCCAGTATTTTCTTTCATTTGAACCTCCAGGAGGTATTTAATATCTAGGTGTATTGAATATTGTGTAGCTCACTAACTAACGGGAAAAAAAATCCTGATTTAGAGGAACAGGTCACTGATCCGTCTGAGAGGTGATACATTTTGATACAATTCACAAGATTTGGAAACAGGATTTCAGAACTCCAAGAGGTTGATTTCTATTTTAGATTTTTAGTGGTAAGTCCACCCCTATCTATTGAACAACACAATACTTTTCAACATACTGTATTAAGCTCTTGGCAAAAAGAAGTTCAGAGAGAGATTAAACAATCTATCTGGTGTAAAAGTCACTGTTAAAATGCAGAATTCCAGTGATACACCTGGTTTTGCTTCTACAAGTATAAAGGATGGAATAAATGTTATCTAGTGCATTAAAATGACATTGATGGCTTATGAAAGCTTTTGGGATTAAGGATGAATATACTTGCAGATTTTTGAAGTGAAATCTAGATCTCACCTGCATGGTTTTCTTGATCTATGTTGTGCAGACTTCAAGAAAGGACAGAATTTTAGCACTGGAAGAAACCCAGAAGGTTTGCCTGAGGGAGATTGCTACACATTCTTACATTCTACGCAATTTAAATCCTAGACAAGAGCATATCTATGAGCATTAGAAATCTAAAATATTCTCCTTTGAGTGTACCTTTATGACAGAGAATAAATATTATCATCCAGATGGTTCTATTAAATAAGCTGGTTCTATCTGCTCCAGGGACAGGCACTTCCCCCAAAGCACAATGATCAGACAGTCTTGTTTGGTGTAAGATTAATTGTCACTCTCTAATATGTTAATCAGTTTAACTTCAGGTATGTTAATAAGACCTACTATTGCTGAGATGAACTTAAGTTTTTTTGCAGCATTTTAGACTTGTAGTGTTACTAATAGTCGGTTCGCTCCAAAATCCTGATCTCACAGAGGGATGTCCCTGGTGAATTTTTGTAGAAAACAACTGCAATACAAAATCCATTCCATAAACATCTGTACTGGAAACAGGAAATGTATGGTATGAGAAGGATTAGAATGGCATATGTTCACCATTATGGTAACCTTCTTGGCTTATTATACTAACTTAGCATATTTCTCCTAGATATCTTTGCAGCTTGACATACTTATACAAGCTGGGCATCTGATTATGTTTATCTTGCTTGACACAACCTTGGTACATAGGGAGGAACTTGTACCAATAACCTGTGAACGTGTATCCCTAAATCTAAGAGGACATATATAGATAAGTAGAATGCACATTATTAATCTACTTGTTTAGACAAAAAAGATTAAACACACACACTATTACTCAGAAACATGTATCCAGCAAAGAACAAGGATGATTAATAGGAGTGCAAGTATACACACAGTCTGGAGGTGTTTTTAAAAAGAACTGGCTGAAGATATCTCCATTGTTGCTTCTCTGCATGTTCAACAGCCTATTGGAGAAATGAGTAGCTTCATGTGGCTTGTTTTGGGTAGAGCTTTCATTTTATTTAACACCTGTAATTTTGGTCTATTATCTAACCTGCTATTCCATTCATCTATTTGTATGTTTATTGTTTCCATGCCCTAAAAGAAAAAGTCTTAATTGAGGATATAAATATATCATTCCAGTGGTATTCTTAAAAAATCCCAAATGTAATTATTTAAAGATGTTCCCTTGGATTGATAACAGTATGTATGAAAACATTGACATAAAGATAAGTAGATATTCCCAGCTGATTCTGCTATGCCTGGTTTTCCACTGATCTTTTGGCTTTCTTTTTTTTAGGGCTCCCAATTGCCCAGGTTGTAGCGATGTCGGAAGTTGGAGGCCTCCATTGTCAGTGGGTCAGTAAATCTCTGAACTAGCAAATTTTGGTGGGGTGTGTTTCTGTTCCAAGCAATAAAAGATCAATGTGGGAGATCACTTTCACAATATTATTTCAATGTATTTCATCTTCATTCTTTTCCAATTATACGTGGATGGTGGATTGAAGATCCATATGGCATCAAAACATTGGTGTTTTCCTTCACAAAATTATAATCCATAAGGTAACATGTCATCAAATATAATTTGGATTACACTCAATGTCGGGTCGACGGTATCAAGCCATCCGTTTCGCCGTTTCCGGCTTCTTCGGGACCTGCCACATACTATCTACTGTCCAATCCACTGGTCCAATATCTATTAGATTAAACATAAATAGTTTTCAATATATAATCCCATATTCCTGTTATATATACATTTTTGTAACCTATACATATAGGTGTGATCCCACATAAGAAAACACATTCCCCAAAGCAGTAGGCAAGAGGCAATATACATCAATACATTTCAAGAGGCATTACATACATATAGCACAATCAATACATACCCAAAATATTCAGTCATAGCATATATGTATGTGGACGCAGCCACTTTCCCATTCGGTTGGACAATGCTACTGAGAAAAGCTGCGGCTTAAGAGGACTCCCTCCGCACCTGGCGCCAGGTGCAAATTATATCAAAATTTCTCCTATGGATAAACGGTCGTTTAACCCCCTGGGGGCTTCACATTTTAGGGAGGTTATCCAGAAGCATTCTCTTCTCCTTAAGGCTAATTTAATATCCTGATGCATCTTGACTTTAACCTGTTCGAGAACCACAACTTTAAAGTCGTCATATAGATGATTTTCTTTAAAGTGTGTATACAGTACAGAAGATTCATTTTTGGTTCTAAATCTCGAACGATGTTCCTGGATCCTTACCCTCAGGTCACGCCCAGTTTCCCCTACGTAATATTTTGAGCATTTGCATAAAATACAATATATTACATTTTTGAATCCGCATGTGGCCTGGCAGTGAAGTTTGTATGTTTTTTTCCCCTCGAGGTCTTGTATCGTGTTAATAGTAGATATATGTTTACAAATAGAGCAATGGCAACATGCCATTGTATTTCTACTGGAATGTGGGGGTTTGGTGCAAATGGTATGGTCAGCATGGACTAGTAGTTGTTTAATAATAGTAGTCCTTTTATTTGCAATCATTGGGGTTTGTTCTAGCCCAGGTATCGAATTCACTAGAGGCCAATATTTGCGTACGCTCCCTTGAATCCTTTTAGAGTGGGGGGTATGGGTCAGTGGCCAAATAATGCGGTCTATAGGAGGTTTTTCCTTTTTGGTGAAAAGTTCTGTCCTAGAAGTGTTTCTCGTTTTATCTAGAGCTTTATTTAGGACCTGTCTGGGGTATCCCCTTTGTCTAAGTTGTTTGTTTAGTAGAGAGGCCGAATCCTCGAAATCAGATGTAAGGGGAGAGTTTCGTTTGAGACGGGTTAACTGGGAAAAAGGTAGGTTATCTTTAAGAGAGTGGGGGTGATAGGAGTGATAATGAAGGTACGAATTCCTACTTGTGGGTTTGACAAAGTTTTTTACCCTCAGGATATTTTGATGTTTGTATACCGTAACATCTAAAAATGTAATACTTTGATCATTTTTTTCAAACGTAAAGTTAATGGAGGGGTTCCATGAGTTGAAATGTTGTATGATAAGTTCTAAATTCCCTCCCTCCGATAGAATAAAAAATACATCATCTATGAAACGGTAGTATTGCCTAATGGGCTGCACAACATCGATATCAGGGTACAAAAATTGCATTTCTAGATCGTTCATATAAATATTTGCTACGGAGGGGGCGAATGAGAGTCCCATGGAAATGCCGCCCCGTTGCTCATAGAATACCCCATCAAACATAAAATAATTGTAATCAAAAACTATATCGATTATTTCCATCAAAAAGGATGTAGGGGGGTCTCTAGGGGGTGGACGCAACTCCAACAAACCCTGTATCACAGTCCTGGCCAATCTCAAATCAATATTTGTATATAGGGATACAATATCCGCAGTTATTAGTACATCTGTGTCTTTTATGGAAGTCCCATCAATTTTAGAGATAAAATCCCCTGTGTCTTTAATGAAGGCGGGAGCTTGTATCACAAAAGGTTGCAGAAAGGTGTCGACAAATATCGCCAGGGGTTGTAACAAGGAGTCGGTAGCCGCCACTATTGGTCTTCCAGGGACCGGGGTTATTTTATATATATATATATAGACACACACACACACACACACACACTTTGGATAGCACAGGAAAGGGTTAATACCACTGTGATGATTGTTTTGCTGCCTCTTTTCAGAAGATTTCACCTTACTTTCCGACCCTGTGATAACTGGATTTTGAAAAAATTGGCTAGTTGTGCAAACAAGGATTGGCAATAAAACTTCAGTTAAGACACCCTTTCCCCATGATATGTCTTTCAGGAGTGAAATTTCTTTCTGTGGGGTAGATTTCTCTCACTTCCTGCTTGCTCACACCCATTCTTAACTATGAGTTGTTTGTAACTCGGGGACTGCCTGTATACATTGTTACCTCTTCAAACAGGATGTAGTGGAACTGATTCTTACTGTACTATTCTCTGTAGGCTTAGAAGTATCCTTCATTTCTTTATCGTGCTACTGCAATGTTTTTCACCTTTTCTTTAACCCAAGTTTAATTTTAGTTTCCTAAGAAACAGTGTCCAACTGTTCCTTATCTTTTATCACATTTTTTTCCTGGATTTTTCTGCCCCCAAATAGTTTTTTATTGGTTCTGGCCATTCCATCAACAGGTTTGCCTTTCCCCTCCAAGTATCTCTTGGCAGCACTCTCTACCCTTAGACCACGTATCTGTATTTACTGAAATGCCTATAAGGTTTCAAAGAAGTTTGAACAAAAGTAGATGCCCATAGTTATTGTCACAAATGCAATCAAATTCAGATAGTCTAGCTGTGACTTTCCCATCAAAAGCCATTTCTAGTCATTGGATGGTTTTTGTCTCTCTCCATGCAACCATTAACCAACCTTACCTTCTGCTGTTTGGATGATGTAATGGTTTTGCAAGATAAGAAAGGCATAAAATGTCAAAGTTATAATTATGGACAATTACATTCAGAAATAATACATATACCAAAGTGCTATGTAATCTGCTCTGCACTGTGTGTGTGTATGTGAAAGACAGAGAGACACCAAGAGAGAGCAATACAATGCCCTTTGAGTAGGTAGTAAATGTGTGTAATAATGACATTGCTGTATGTTTTTGACCCTCTCTGCCTGATGAAGAAGGCTCTGAAGTTCACATGGAAAATTGTGAAGTTTTCATATTGGTCTAACAAAGTTATTACACAAGATGGACTTGGTGTGTACCTCAGGATCAACAGAGAAGGGGATGAATCTGTTTTTGATAAAAGTTAAGACTGCTCCTTAGCTTTTATTTAAAAAGGAGCCACCTCCTTCTCTGAATAGACTGGCAAAAGGCAAGAGTTTCATCTGTCTTTGAAGAATCTAAAAGGACCACTGATTACTCAATCTCTCTGCGGTCAAAGAGCCACCATGCCACAATTTTCCTCCTCATTGTAATGCTGTACCCTAAATTAATTTATGCATAAGTTGATCCAGGTTTGGGGAGTTAAGTTTTTCAATCTGGGTAGTGTCAATTTCCGTTTCGACCTGAATCCATACCCCTGCCCCCAATCTCAAACTATTTTAATAACTCTGTGATTATTTCATAAGTTTAGTTTTGTTCTATGAGACATCTTCTATTTCTAGGGTGGCTTGCAATGACAGAAGTTTGTCGCTGGCTAGCTAGCATTCTCTCTCTCTCCCCCCCTCCCTCCCCCCCCCCCCCTCAGGACTTCCCATAAAAGGCTGAGAGAGATAACACAGAGAGAAGATGGCCTGCCAAGAGAATTGTTGATAGGAAGGACACAGAATGTCTTTCCATTTCATCAACAACCTCCAGCAAAGTGCCTGGTCAGTTACTTCAACATTTTCTGCTTTTCTGGTGTTCCAATGTGTTTTGTGCAAAGCGAATCAAATTAATTACACACAGCACTCAGCTACAGAGTGAGATTGCAAATCCACTCAAGCAAGGATCAATATGAAGCAGGGCAGCAAATGCAGAGCTCTGTGTTTAAACATTTTAAAGTTTAATCAAAGAGTCTGTGCTAGAAGAAACGTGCTTCCTTCCTGCAGATTTCAAACAAAGTGAAGCTTATGTAAAATCATGCTTTGGTTCCAAAACTCAGTTCTTCTTAAGTATAGAGCAGCTGATGCTGCTGTCTAAGACTTAAAATGCAGACTCACTGAAGCTGGTTCCTGGGTCATTTTGCCTATGCAGGCAGGTTTGGAAAGGTTTTCTAGATAAACTATAAAAGGTCGCCCTAATGGTCTGAAACAAGTAGGCTTTCACATGGTTTTCCACTCGGAAACTATTTTTCCTTCCTCTCTCCCTCCCTGCACTCCTTTATTAAGGGACATTTCCCCTCCTTTATCTCTCTCCCTGCACTCTTTTTCTAAGGGACCCCCCCCCCCCAACACTCTTTTCCTAAGGGATTTTTCAAACTACATTCCCTGGAGCTTTCATGCATAATTTCTTCAAATTACAAGCACCACTCGTGTTCCTGATATCACTTACCTGTCACTCTTCCTGAACAGGGTTTCAACTTTACCTGTCTTTCCTCACTAATGCCTGTGTTAATATTAATGACCACAGCCCTATATGTGAATGAAATTGGAAGCAGCCAGATTGGATGAGGCACAAAGGACCTGAGGGGGGGGGGATTATTTATTTATTTCCAGCATTTTTACCCCGTCCTTCTCACCCCCGGGAGGGGGACTCAGGACAGCTTACATTTGGCAACAATTCAATGGCATTATATAAAATAACAATGTAACAACAATTAAAACAATACATAGAACATTAATTAAAATGATAAAACAGAATTAACAATATTAGCAGCCATATATATCATCATTCCAGTCACATTCCAAATCCATATCCAAAGTGCTATTTATGCCTGTTGTCTAAAAGCCTGGTCCCAGAACCAAAATGTTAATTTCTTTCTAAAAGACCGAAGGGATGAAGCTGATCTTACTTCGTTGGGGAGGGAGTTCCACAGGCAGGCTGCCACAGCCAAGGGGGCCCTGTCTCCAGTTCCTGAAAGACATATTTGCAACACTGGCGGGAGTGATAGCAGGGCCTCTCCAGATGATCTTAAACTATGAGGTGAGATGTAGAGAGAGATGCGTTTGGACAAGTAAGCTGTGCCAGAACCGTATAGGGCTTTATAGGTCAAAACCAGCACTTTGAATTGAGTTCAGAAGTGGACCGGCATCTAGTGGAAAGACATAACTGTGGTAGATCTGTTTTTGTGCATGAAACTATGTGAATGTGAGTACACAAAGTAGGTTGCTTTAGGTCTGTTGTTGCAGAGTAATAAAGTAAAATGAAAACCACTAGGAGTCTTAAAAGGAATGGTGCTAATATCCCTATGTTTATTTCAGCATTCAAAGATTTTATTATTTTTGAAGTGGGTCATTGTGCCCTTTGTGATGGTAAATGGCAAAGCTAACCAGTAGCTTTGCCTGTTGACATCAGGACATGGATGTGGACTAAACTACC
This sequence comes from Anolis apletophallus, assembly GCA_030556195.1. Lineage (NCBI taxonomy): Eukaryota > Metazoa > Chordata > Lepidosauria > Squamata > Anolidae > Anolis > Anolis apletophallus. The sequence goes on from JARBWK010000002.1 coordinate 80,541,885, forward strand.
CCCTTCCCAAAATCTGCTCATCCTGATGCCAGCAGCAATGAGAAAATGCAGGTTCTTATGAAAAAAGCATGTAAAATATCGGACTCAGTTGCTCTCAAAATGAGCTCTATGTGAGATTGTGGTATTGTGTTTAAAACCAGCACACACATCTCACAAATCTTGTATTTTAGAGAAATTACCTTTTGCTTTGTTGCCACCTTTTTGCAGAATGTTCATAGCACAGTAGCAGCTGGAGATTTATTTATTTAAAACTTTTGTACCCCGACCTTCTCACCTCTATCGAGGGACTCAGACCGGCATTGAGGGACAGAAAGAAAGGGCAGGGACCACAAGTGGCTGGGAAGGTAACCCATCTGTGGTTTGATCACAATGAAAGAGGCAGAAAAATATGGCCAGAAAATTATCAGGGCAAGTCCATGAGAAGTATTAAAAAGAATCTGTATGTGCTCTTTATCAAGTGTCATTAGCTAAGCAATATGAACCAATGTGGTGTAGTGATTTGAACGTTGGACATCATAGAAACCCATTGAATGACTTTGGATGAGTCACACATTCTCTGCACCAGAAAGCCCAGTAATAGGTTCTCTTTATGGTCACCATGTCAGAAATAACTAGAAAGCACACAAAGCAAAAATAACGGTGGTTTTTGATATACATATGAACCAGGCGTAAGGACAAACAAGAAATGTTCCTTTCTGATTGGATTTTGTAAAAAGTAAATTCTAATCATGGGATGGAAGTGCTACTGCAGTGTATTAGAGAAAAGATCTGCCTTCAATAGCTTTTCTCACTGGAAATATGCAAATTTGGATTGTTATTAGAACTTACCACAATTTACCAGTTACCTGACTTTCTTATGAGACAAACTCTTTACTGATAGGCAAAGGTAGGTATGTTTTTAAAGAGAGAGTATGAAGTATGTAGTTTTGTGCAGCTTTTCCTAACCCAGCAAAACAATATGACGACCATGGGGGTGACTCAAGTGATATCTAGCCCCACTCATCAGGCGGGTCACACTTTGGACCTTGTCTTTATTGTGGACGGTGGAAAAGTCAGAGTGGAAGAGCAAATTATTCTTCCTTTGTCATGGTCTGACCATCATCTGATTAGTTTAAGATTAACTGTGCCCTCTAACCTCCGCAGGGGTGGTGGGCCCATTAAGATGGTCCGCCCCAGAAGACTTATGGATCTAGAAGGACTCTTGAGGTCTCTTGGGGATCTTCCTGTCCTGGAGACTGACGATCCTGTTGACACCCTGGTTGAGGGTGGCGAGTTGGCCAGGGCGATTGACACGATCGCCCCCGAATGCCCCCTCTCCTTGCGTAGAGTCACTCTAACTCCCTGGTTTACCAAGGAGCTGGCTGTGATGAAGCGCTGGAGGAGGGGTCTAGAGTGCATCTGGAGGAAGTCTCGGGACGTGTCTGATCAAGCACGGGCTAAAGCCGCTATTAAGGCCTACTCCATGGCTTTGCGGGCAGCCAAGAGAACGTTCTCGACTGCCCGCATAGCGTCTGCTGCCAATAGGCCCTCAGAGCTGTTTCGAGTTGTGGGGGAGCTCCTCCGGCCTCCCGAGGCTGGGGGCCCCCCCGATGACTCGGCAGCTCGGTGCAGCGATTTCGCGCACCATTTTGCAGACAAAGTTGCTCAGATACGTCTTGAGCTGGACTCCAGTTTCATCGCAGTGCCAGATGAGGTACCCAAGGCATCTATCTGTTCGATCTTCTGGGATTCTTTCTGGCTTGTTCTTCCTGATGACGTGGAGGGGTCCTTGGGACTGTGAGGGCGACCAATTGTGCTCTGGATCCTTGCCCCTCCTGGCTGGTGAAGCTGGCTAGAGAGGGGTTGTTGGAGTGGTTTGTTGCGATAATAAATGGCTCACTGAGCCAGGGGATCTTCCCCTCCTGCCTTAAGCAGGCGGTGGTGAGGCCTTTGTTAAAGAAGACCTTTCTTGATCCAACAAACTGTAACAACTATAGACCTATCTCCAACCTCCTCTTTCTGGGCAAGGTTCTGGAGCGGGTGGTTGCCTCGCAGCTCCAGGGTTTCCTCGATGACACCGAGGAAACCCTGGACACCGAGGAAACTCTGGACCATTTGCAGTCTGGTTTCAGGCCTGGGCACAGTACCGAGACGGCTGTGGTTGCCTTGGTGGATGACCTCCGCAGAGAGCTTGACAGTGGGAGTGTGACTCTGCTCGTTCTCTTGGACATCTCAGCAGCTTTCGATACCATCGACCACGGTATCCTTCTGGGCCAACTCGCCGGGATGGGACTTGGGGGCACGGTTCTTCTGTGGCTCCGATCCTTCCTGGAAGGTCGTTCCCAGTCGGTGAAGCTGGGGGATTCCTGCTCGGACCCCTGGCCTTTGACCTGTGGGGTCCTGCAAGGATCTATTTTATCCCCCATGCTATTCAACATCTACATGAAACTGCTGGGTGAGGTCATCCGGAGTTTTGGAGTACGGTGCCATCTCTACGCAGATGACACCCAACTCCACTAATCTTTTCCACCAAATTCCAAGGAAGCCCCTCGGATATTGCACCAGTGCCTGGCCGCTGTGACGGTTTGGATGAGGAGGAACAAGTGGAGGATCAATCCCGATAAGACAGAGGTCCTCCAGGTCAGTCGCTCGTCTGATTGGGGTATTGGGTGGCAACCTGTGCTGGATGGGGTTACACTCCCCCTGAAGTCACAGGTCCGCAGTTTGGGGGGTCCCTTGGACTCAGCGCTAACACTTGATGCTCAGGTGTCGGCGGTGGCTGGGAGAGCCTTTGCACAGTTAAAGCTCGTGCGCCAACTGCGACCATACCTCGTGAAGTCTGACTTGACTATGGTGGTCCACGCCTTGGTTACCTCTAGATTGGATTACTGCAATGCGCTCTACGTGTGGCTTCCCTTGAAGACGGCCCGGAAACTCCAACTTGTCCAACGATTGGCCGCCAGATTAATAACTGGGGCAGGCTACAGGGAGCAGTCGACCCCCCTTTTCAAAGAGCTCCACTGGCTGCCGTTTACTTTCTGGGCCCAATTCAAGGTGCAGGTAATTACCTACAAAGCCTTAAACGGTTTGGGACCCGCCTACCTTTGTGACCGGCTCTCCTCCTATGAACCAGGCCGATCCCTTCGCTCCTCAGGGGAGGCCCTCTTTTTGCCCCTGCCAGTCTCACAAACTCAGCTTGTGAGAACTAAGGAGAAAGCCTTCTCCTCTCTGGCCCCCCGCCTTTGGAATTCCCTCCTGGGAGAGATTAGGAATGCCCTCTCACTGGAATCCTTCAGAAAACAATTAAAAACCTGGTTCTTCCACCTGGCCCTCGGAGATTAGGTCCCCAAATGCGAAACCTCTTCCCCATGTGACCCATTGTCTTCAACACTACTCCTGATATCTCCCCCGAGTTTTTAAAACATCCTATATGTTCATGTGGCCCGCCCTGTCGGTTCTGTTTTTAGACTCACTTGTATTGTATTGTTTACTTTCACCAATGTATTTTATTGTGTTTATTGCTTTTATTATGTTTATTGTTTTTTGATGTTGATACTTTTGTGATGTATTGTTGGGCACGGCCCCATGTAAACCGCTCCAAGTCCCCTTCGGGGAGATGGATGCAGGCTACAAATAAAGTATTATTATTATTATTATTATCTTATATGATGAGACTGACTTGTGAGAGAAGGTTTTTATATCCTTGGAGGTTCCCTGAGAAATTCAGGATCTTGGGGTAATTAGCTATGCTGGTTGGGGATGATGGGAGGAAACACTATTGTGGAACGTTGACCATGCGGTTTTTAAAAATAAAATGAAGAGGTTTTCTGACTTTCTTATTTTTCATTCTGGTTACTTTTGATTTATTTATTTTTGAATCTGCAAGCAATGTGGCATACATATAAATGATCTTCTTACATTCCATTTGGTGTGCTGATAAGGGATAAGTAAAGGCCAGGATACTGGATAAAGCAATATTAAAATCCATACATGTGATAACAGTCTCTTCAGTTATATTACATCTTTAAAATATATTATTCCTATGTTTTTACTTACCAAGGCTGAATAAGAGATAAAGCAGAAGCATCACTCTAATTTATTAAATTGGAATGGTTTCTTGAAATAAGGAATATACAGTGCACAGAATAAATCAGCCAAGTATGCCTTCTCTTTCTTGCAATCTGCATCATCTTGAGAAGTATGCTATGATACAACTTCCTTTCCTTATAGATAACTTAGGCTAGCATTTGGAGTCCTGATTATCTAAGCGCTGCAGACAGAAGCAAGCAAGATGATGAATTATTACAGCAGTAAGTTATAGTTGTGAGCACTTTGGGAAAGGGGCTGGTTCATAATAATGCAATGCAACTGGGAAAGTGTTTCTTCCCGATGCTGTTTCACAGCGTTCAGAAATTCATCAAGAGCTGTTCAAATCCCTCACCAACTTTCAAGCAGAAGTATCATACTAGACTTCCCATACAACTGTCTTCATTTTAAAGAAAAGAAGGGATAGCTTTCCTCAAAATGTAAAATGATCAATTATGGGTTATTTTTTAAAATTAGCATATATTCAGAGGTTGAGCAGATATATGGGCATGAAATCTAAAAGGGAAGTTTAATACATTTTCGCTTGGGCAGAATATTAATATTGCTTTGCTTAGACCAAGGGTAGGGAACCTACGGCTCGGGAGCCAGATGTGGCTCTTTTCATGATTGCATCTGGCTCTCCCTCTTCCTTCCTTCCTCCCCCTTCACCCTTTCCTTCTCCTTCTCTCCTTCATTTTCCCTCCCTCTCTCCCCTTCCTTCTTTCCTCCATTCTCTTCCTTCCTTCCTTCCTTCCTTCCTTCCTTCCTTCCTTCCTTCCTTCCTCCTTCCTTCCTTCCTTTCTCCCCCCTCACCCTTTACTTCTCCTTCTCTCCTTCATTTTCCCTCCCTCTCTCCCCTTCCTTCTTTCCTCCATTCTCCCTCTTCTTTCCTTCCTCTTCCTTCCTTCCTTTCTCCCCTTCACCCTTTCTTTCTCCTCCTCTCCTTCTTTCTTTCTTTCCTCCCTCCTCCCTCCCTCCCTCCCTCCCTCTTCCTTCCTTCCTCTTCTAGTCTTTTCCCCAAGTTTTCCTTTTCTTCTCTTTCCTTTCTTTTCACTTCCCTCTCTCCCCCCCTACTTTATTTTCTTCTTTTCCCTTCATTATTTTACTTTTTCCTCACTCCCTTTCATTTCTTTTCTCCACCCTTTCCTTTTCTTTCCTCCCTTCCCATTCCCTTCTTTCTTTTCCCCTCCTTGTCTCTCTCCTGCTTTTCTTCCTTTTCCATAGTTTATTCTTCTTTTCTTTCTTCCTCTCCCCCCTCCCTCCTTTATTTCCTCTTTCTTTCTTTCTTTCTTTCCCTTTTCCTTCCATCTTCTCTTCTTTCCCAGAGCATGCCTTTTGCAGAGCCAGGTCTGAAGTGTCTCATCATTCCGCCGGGGGAATCCTTTTTTCATAGTATGGACGTATATAATAATAATAATAATAATAATAATAACTTTATTATTTGTGAGTCGCCCTCCACCACTGGTGCTCCGGGCGACTTACATCATTTAAAAACCCCAAATACATCAATTTAAAAACATGAGTGCACAGTGCCAGAATGGCTCAGTCTCCAAACGTCCGGTCAAACCCCAAACGCCTGGCAAAAAAGCCAGGTTTTCAGGTCAGCCAGGAATCTGGTTGGGGCCGATGTGGCCCTGAGAGCAGGCGGGAGGGTGTTCCAGATCATAGGGGCCATCACGGAGAAGGCTCTCCGTCGGGTCTCCATCAGCCGGGCCTCTCTCACCCCTGGGATGGCTATACGATCACCATTTATGGCACGCTCTGGCCTTTCGCTACGCTGGTCCATCAGCCGATCACCCAGATAGGCTGGCCCAATTTTATGCCGTGCTTTAAAGGTTAGCGCCATGAGTTTGTAGATCACCCTGAACTCTGTGGGCAGCCAGTGGAGGTCTTTTAAAATTGGAGAGATATGGTTCCTGACTGGTGCCCCAGAGATGAGTCTGGCCGCTGCATTCTGAACGAGTCTCAGCCTCCGAGTTGTGGACAGAGGTAGACCCGCATATAGGGCATTGCAATAATCAAGTCGCGAGACGACGGTGGCATGTATCACAGTTTTCAACGCCTCTGGTGGTAAATAGGGGGCCAACCGTCGAGCCCTGCGAAGATGGAAAAAGGCACCCTTGGCTGCGGCCTGGATCTGGGCTTCCATCGTCAGCCTCTCGTCCAGGATCACTCCCAGGCTCTTCACCGCCGGAGCCGGGGATAGGGGCTCACCTTCAAAGAGTGGCAAAGGTGAGTAAGGGTCAGGTCGGCCAGGCCAGAGGATCTCCGTTTTTGCCGGGTTGATTTTGAGCCTGTGCGCTCTGAGCCAGCTTGTCACCGCTCTCAGCCCTTGACTGAAGCTTTCCGGCACCGACGACATCCCTGGGTTGAGCTTCAGCAGCATATACTCACATATAGTTGAATTCAGTCTTAAAATATATTATATATTACAGTATATGGCTCTCACTGAAATAAATTTCCAAATATTTTGCTTTTATGGCTCTCTGAGTTTCTTTCTTTCTTTCTTTCTTTCTTATTTATTTACAGCATGTTTATCCCACCTTTCTCAGCCCGAAGGCAACTCAAAGTGGCGTACAGATTGGCAACAATTTCATTCCACAACATACATAAATATCAATTAAAAACATTTAATATAACAGTAAAAATCCAGAAAAACAGTTCCCTCCAGACATTTCATGAAGTATCTCCCACGCTTACAAACCTCATGGGGTAGAACCACTACTGCCCAAATCAGTGGTACACAAATAGGAACACATATTTTAAAGCCAGAAACAGAACTTTGTCATTATCTACTATTTTTAGAGCCTGGCTGCCTGGCCATCTGTCCAGGCAGATTTGTTTGTGTACTTGTGGCATCAAATAACATGGAGCTGTTCCTGGATTACACATGGCTTTTCCTATTAGCCACTGCATGACCTTGGCTCTCAGTATTTACATTCCTCTCCAGCACATCCATGTCCCAAAAGCCAGTAGTACGTTTTTGCCATAAACTGTATACATGTTATCAGTATACACCCAATGAGGAACCAACATGTATAACCCGGCAACATCATCCTGTTGTTCCCTTGCACAAATACACCATGAGGCCTGTCTGCGCAGATGGCCACACAACAAGGTCTGAGTAATTATAGTAATGATGGCATTCTGTTCCTGGTTTGAAAGAGTCTGTTCCCATTTCATTGTGTACTAATTACTGTGAAAGTAATTGTTGCACTCCAGGAACTTCATTTTTATGCCACAAACTTCATTAAATAGGTGAAGGATGAAGTTCCTCTTTCCAGGACAAAGTTTTTGCCTTCTACTCAAGTGTCACCTTCTTTTAAGAAACTGAACAATCAGGAACAAACATAAAAAACCCAGGGACAAACCCAGATAAAAAATCCCATGATCTTTGATTGCAGGGACATAGAAACATGCAAATATCTGAATATTCAGCTAAAAACTGTTATATTCCCGCACCTTTAAATCTCACGTTTTTTGCCTTTTGTAGCAATTGCTTCCAAGATTACAGAGAATGGCATCTGGCCACCCTCCTGTTTGCTGCAGAAGTTCCTGGGATAAAGGTACTGTCTGGATGGGTCCTTAGGGTGAGTCTACTCTGGCCAGTAAATCCTGGCTAGTCCACAGGTATCTTGATGAATCTGTTGTTGTGGTGGGTTATCATCCACTCATTCCAGCCCACAAAGGCCCTGCCAGACTGTTGCCTCTCTTTCTATGTTGTCACTCCTGTTGCAGTCTGGTCACAGAGCTTTACATTAGCTCCTGATGATAATGGGCACCTAATTCTGGCACCATTAGAGGTGCCCTCGCAACCAGGGAGAAGGGGGACACTTAATGAAGGATAACCTGTGATTCTGACAATACCAGTGATGATTTAATGAAGGATAGCCTGTGATATTCAGTGGAAGTACAGTAACTTCATGAAGACCCCCAGGTGTCAACTCAGGGCGTGCCCTGCCCTGCTGCTCTGTAGAGGCTAAATTGCCTCACAGGCAGGCTGGAAAGCTGAATTTCCTTTTACTTGTCAAATCATATAGTATGGTTGCAAAGCAAAGTTCCACCTGAAAGTTGTTTTCCCTCTCACCTCCTCATATCCCTTACCCTGGCCCTCCCATTCACAGTGCCTGCCCCATTTCCATGGAGATCCTCCATCCTGGTCAGCTCTCCCTTGAGTCAGGTGTGCTACTAGCTGAGGCATGATCTACTTTCATAGTTCCCCACTACACCAGGAAAGGAGGCCATGACAGGGTGAGTGCAGGTTTTCAAGCCGATGTAAAACCATCTTTAGTTTCAGGGACTACCCTCCAGAAAAACAAGCTGTCACTATGAGGCTTACATCCAGAATATCAGTTCCTCTCTGAAACTTCAGTATTAAGATATTTCTGATAGCAAGAAATAAGAACTAGATTATTTAGATGAACAGTTTAGACACCTGGCCTGGAAAGATATCTAAACATCTGCTAGAAATGTTAGTTGAATTTGACATCAACACAATACATGAGCAATGCATGGGTTCTGGAAACTTTTAGGAAACTGTATTGGAGTGTATATAGCTAAGTTCAGGGCCTCCCATCACACCTGTAAGGTATGGGATAGAAATGAATTTCTTTCAATAAATGTAGTCCTTGATCCACCAGCATGAGCTTTTATTTCTTTTGGAAATACACAGGTCTGGAATTGCTTTGAAGCCAGCTGGGTGATGATTACATTGAACATGAAAACTGGCCTCAAACTGCTGTGCCACATTCCCTCCATTTCTGGGAGAGATAAACATCAGTTCTTGGAGGTATGCAAGGTGATACAAAGGGGGAAAGTGACAGTAGGAAAGAAGGTAATCCATTTCCCCTGCCTGCTGGGGCACCTTTCAGCACCCCTGTTCTGGAGTCTCTAATGTGCTTCAGCAGGTGTTTGCAATGCACTCAGTGTTTTGAAGAGCCAATCTTGGATTCACTGGCATATGCCGCAGTGCATTATTTTAACTCAGACTTTTCTATACTGCATACCCTTAAATACATGCTGCAGCGAGCTTTGGTGGCATATCTTTTGTGACTGCTGTGGCTTTGAGTCACCCAAAGCTACATTATAGTGTCAGTGTCAATGCGAACCTAGTTTATATCATGTTTTCAATTCAATTTCTATTTTCTTTGAATGAGGGCCCTCCCACACAGCCCTATATTCCAGAATATCAAGGCAGAAAACCCCACATTATCTGAGTGTGGACTCAGATAAACCAGTACAAAGCTGATATAGTGGGATTTTCTGCCTTGATATTCTGGGATATAGGGCTGTGTGGGAGGGCCCTAAGTGAGAGATTTAAGCATGCACACACATACTCCACAACCTAGAAAATCTTAATTTATGAGTCATGTTTTTAACATCTTCACTTGAGTATGACAGAGTATGACACTAAATATGTGATTGCTCAGCTATTATTTAAAGGCTTTTTAACATTCAGTCATAGAGATATTTAAGCAACAAAGACTCTCTTTCATCACTTGGGGGAAATTAATCAAAAAGAGAGTCATGAGGTAAAGATAGAAGCAGTCTCCTAATTTGATGGAAAGTCTTGAGTCTCATGGGAGATGTATAAAGTCTAAAAGCCTGTTTTAAAGGTTATGGAATAGTTATCTCTCCTTCTATATTGAAGTATTAATTTCTGATAGGCATCTTAGATATGTCCAGCCATCGGGTAAAATAAGTCATCTGTGATGATCATTGTTCTCCTGAGAAACATCAAATTTGCTCCATCATAATCTCTCCATAGACCAGAGGTTTAGAGCATTCTGAGACTCAGAATACAGTTTTGGAAAAAGTGTAATACCTTCCCAACATTTCAAGATTTTATCTTGGTTCATACTAACAAAGAATCATAGCAGTGAGTACACAAGTTCAAATTGTTAGTTGCCGCCTCTTTATTTCAAATAGGGTTCTTGTTTCTTTTCCTCTCCAAAGGAACGAATGACACCATGTTAGATTCTGCTATGTGCCACTGACCTGTTTCTCTCAGAAAAATAAGATGTTACGTGGTTAGATTGTGTTGGGCATTTACGGGGAAGGAAAAGACTTCAAATTGTCTCTATCCTGAATGTGAACTCCAAACAATTTTGTTAAATTATTCATTTTTTGAAGAAAAAATAAATTTCCCTTCATTTGCACTGGTCAGATGCAATAGCTACAGGTATTCTCTGTTTAGTCTGGATTAGTCTGTATGGTTTTGATTGGCAAACAGATGTAAAAAATAAGGAACATGTGAGAGGGGAAGAAAAAAGAAGTTTGTTGTTGTTTATCCATTCAGTCGCTTCCGACTCTTTGTGACCTCATGGACCATTCCACGCCAGAGCTTCCTGTCGGCCGTCACCTCCCCCAGCTCCTTCAGGGTCAAGCCAGTCACTTCGAGGATACCATCCATCCATCTTGCCCTTGGTCAGCCCCTCTTCCTTTTTCCTTCCATTTTCCCCAGCATCATTGTCTTCTCTAAGCTTTCCTGTCTTCTCATGATGTGGCCAAAGTACTTCAACTTTACATCTAATATCCTTCCATCCAATGATCAGTCAGGCTTTATTTCCTGAAGTATGGACTAGTTGGATCTTCTCACGGTCCAAGGCACTCTCAGAACTTTCCTCCAACACCACAGTTCAAAAGCATTTATCTTCCTTAGCTCAGCCTTCCCTATGGTCCAACTCTCACATCCGTAGGTTACTATGGGAATATGTAGTATGCCCAGCAGGGACAGCCTTCTCACTGATTGGCGGGACTGCAGCATCCATTAGCCAAGAAGAAAGCGTTCCCCATTTATGATACAGATTTCTGCTCACCAATGACCGACATGGAGCAGGATGACCAGAGGGACATAGGAAGGCATAGTTTCATGAAAGGATTACCATGTCCCATCTTCGGGGTAAACAAAAGGGGGCGTTTGGCTCCCATGGATTTTATTGTTTGCATAATTGTGTTATGAATTTTCAGCAAATCAGTCAAACACCTTCGGCCCTACTGTCCATTGAGTTCCATATTACGAGTATGTTGTCCCAGTTGAGATGATTATGGAGTCCATTCCTGGGAAAGAGGGAAATGGCATTGTGGATGAAAGGAGCAGGAACTCCTGGCATACTGGAGGAGTGCTGGGTGATTAGTGTTCTTTTGTGTCCAGGTGACTGCACAAAGGGTGGGCGGCTTGGCTTATGGATCCTGTCATCCCCTATACAGTTGGATTTATGGGAATCAATACAGATGGACTGATTTCAGAAATGGTGCGTGATTGAGTCCATGGGGACGAGGGAGGGGGCCTTCTCTGTAGTGGCCCCCCGACTCTGGAACACTCTCCCCAAGGATACAGTCCCTCATGACCACTGCGATCTGAGTCCCTGAACCTCCTTGTGGTACCCAGTTGCCAATCCATCCACCTGTCTTCAATGCGGAGGAGGGCTTTTAGTGTCATCGCGCCAGTTTTATGGAACGCTCTTCCCCCCACAATCCGTGCACAGTCCGATCTGTTAGCCTTCCATAAGGCTTGTAAAACCCTCCTGTTCGTGTAGGCATTTGGTCTGTAAACAACTCTAGGCCGTTCACTCTGTAATGTAGGCCACAAGAGTTATTTTAGTGTGTATCTGTCTGTACAATTTTAATGCGTGGACATTGGTCCATTGTTTTATAGTGTTTTTTTGGTTTTAAGCACATGTAAATCGCTCCGAGCCTGTCGGAAGGGGCGACTAACAAATCAAAATAATAAATAAATAAATACATAAATATTAGACAAGCTCCCACTTTGACAGTTTTTAGGAGGAGCCTGAAGACGTGGCTGTTCTAGTGTGCCTTCCCTGAATAAAGTAATTAAAGCCCTGCTGTGTACAAGTTCTGCAAATGTCCTCAGAAGCACTTTAATTCCCTTTTGGGCACCTGCCCACATTGTCCTTGAAACCTTCCTGTTATATACAATCTACCTGCTTCCAATGTTTATTTTAATTTTTTTTATATTCACATTTAGCCCACCCGAAATGGTTTTAAACTATCTGTTACTGCTTATGTTGAGTTTTATTGATTGTATTGTTTTTATCATTGCTGTTGTGTTGTTATTATGTGTTATTGGGCTTGGCCTCATGTAAGCCGCCCCGAGTCCCCTTGGGGAGATGGTAGCGGGTTATAAATGAAGTTAATAATAATAAATAATAATATTATTAATTTGATCGGTGAGGGGGGGGTGGGTGGGTGGGTTAAGCTCAGCCTCAACAGAATTAAGTGATAGGGCAGTTCTACACAGACATTATAATCCAGTTTGCAAGTGGATTAAAACAAACTGGTTTCACTGTGCTGTACCTACTCAAACACCTTAGATACCGGTTTGAGTCTGGGAAGGTGGCCACACTATCTGTTGATTGCAAGCAGGAACTGAACTGGGGAATTGTGGTATCCATGACCAGACACCTACTGGAAAATACATGATTTTTTAAAAACCAATCTGCTGATATGTGCTGATGCACATATCCATGTCCATTAGGAATCACTCTGTTTTGAGCCTGCATGGCTAACTGATTGGCTGCAGCATAGTATTTGGCTTTTTACGCAATGTTTCTGGCTTTATCCAATACAGCACGCATTGGGCATGCATATTTTGTGGATACCCCTCCCTCAAGCCTGCCTCCAAATATATTATAGTCTCTCTGTAGAACTGACACAAATTGCAGTGGGCAGTTTCCTGGCATTCTTGAGGTTTATACTCCCAGCATACCTCTTCCCATTCATTTTTTTTAAAAAAAAGTATAACCAAATTGGTCCCTTAGAATTTGGGACTTAAGACAGGCCTTTTTCGAAACAGGAAGTTGAATAGAATTCAACTATTTCCAAATGCCAGAATCCTCTGGTTAGCACTAACTCTGGTCTTGCTAGATAGGATCCATAGTCTTAAAAAAGAGGATTCTGGAAGATATCCAAAAAGGTTTACTTTGCCTTCTTCTTTTTAAATGAGAAAATGAACCAGACACAAAATGTTTACAAATTCTAGAATCTTCCAGCTGACATGAATAGTTGCCTTGGTAGATATAAAGATGTAGTCAAGAAGTAACTTACTTTTTGTTGATTTGGCTTCAAGCAAGTCCCAAATTATCTCCTTTGGTAGAGTAGGAATTACAGAGAACAAGTCCAAAGGGTTATTAAGTAATCTATCACAATGAGGTCTGTAAAGCACTTTTCAGAAATGTGATATCAGCACGGGGAAAAATAGTCCATAAGATATTGCTCCAGTGGAGCTTACCATAAAGCATTCAATCTAGCCTTATGTAGCCATTGAAAACTTTGATGGTAAGAAACATGCCGTATGGGCATATACTCTTAAATCCTTTGTTGTGTTTCAGATTGTTGTATCAGAGTTTAGAGGAAATGCAATATCTTGCTTGGCTGAAGTGCTAAATCCATCTGACTTCATGAGACAGTTGAGAGCTAAGAGAACGATTTTGATATGAGGAAGCCTTTATCGACTAGACAGTCCTGCGGAAATAATCTTCACAAAATGTTAAGCACTCCCCACCTCGTACAATGCTGGATACCACATACTCATTTCTTAACACAGGTTTCTTGCTGTGATGCTGCGTCCTGATCAGCAATCCATTTCTTCAGGAGAAGATCAATTTGGCAGCTGCCCCATTACTAAATCATTAAATGACTAAGTGGATGGCATTCATTCTGAACACCTGCCGGAATGAATCCTTTAGCATCCCAAGTCTTTGTTAAATGGCTGAAGCAATAATATATTGAAAACCTAAAGCTGTTTTTGTGTAGAGAAAATGGTGTAGTAGCATTCCTTTTAATTCCTATCTGATTTAAATATCCATGAGCTTGAAGGTAACATTATCTGTTTTAATCCCTGCTGAGAAGAAAAGCATTTTACTTTCAATGAAATTTATAACAGATTGCTGAAGATTATATGAACCATATCTGAACTTGAATGTTAGGGTTACTGGTTCCTTAAAATGGTCTGTTTTTGTGCTTATGAATTCAAATCTGCCATTTCCTCGTGGACTATAAACACATAATAGTAGTGTTGCCTGATTATGGTTGGAGAATCCAACATATCTGAGAACAGTCAGATTGGAGAATTGTTACCATCATTTCAGCCTTGATCAGATGGAAAGAGAAAAGATGGACCAATTACAGGAAGAAGGAAATGACATGGCAGGAGATGGGGGAGGGGGGAGAGGGAAAGAGGAGGAAAATCCACCCTGCCCTTTCATTTCCTGGCCAGGAAGGCATGAGGAGGAATGTTATGGTGTCCAGGTAAGTTTTATTTACTTTTTATGGGGAAATTTGGGGGTTTGAGGGATGGGGTGGGTGCCCTCTCAAGATGGCTATGTGAATTGTGCCCAGGAATCACATGAAGTGGTCCCTGGGTCCACATACAGCCCACACCTGGTAAGACAATATGGTAAGATCTGAATCTTACCTGTTTAATTAATTCAGAAAAAAACAGAGAAATCCTGGCTTATTCCAAATTAATTTGCTTTTACTATTTGGATGTCTCCGGTAAAACCGAGACAGGTCTGGTTTTTAGACCTGACTGGATGGACCCCTAGTAACACTTGCTTAAGGAAATCGTATATTGAGATTTATATTTATAATTTTCCCACTACAAATAGTGATACACAGGGGTGAACTAATTTTTTGACAGTGTTGCGTATTGATTTAACCTGAGTAGATATCATATAAACATTTTCTATCCAAATCCCTCATGAAATGCCTAATCTTTGTTCAGTCAATAGGGTTGTATTCCTCAGTATACATTTAAGTAATGCCTTCACCCCACTCAGTATTTTGCATTCAAGCAGCAAGTAAACATTTTGAAGTCCCAATAAGCTATAGTATGATTGTCTTCTGTTCCTGTTCAAAATGATGCTTATGATGCCATTATTTAGTAAATCCATTTTGGCCACATGATTATGTAGCTCGATATAAGTCAAGCAAATCCGGAACCCTGGCTTTTATTTCATCAAAAATTGGGCTAATGTATACCTGGGCCCTCTGGATTCAGCATGTCTGCATTAAAACTTGGGCTCCTCCAGGCCAGATTTATAATGGACTAGCCAGCCTAAGTCCTATGTACTATTTTATGTTATACATAGACTTTCTATTTCAAAGTGTTCAGAATATTGTGAATGTTCTTATATTGCTCCATACAGAATGCCAATCAGCTTGATATTATTCATGTTTCTTTGTTTTTTGTAGTAGTCCTAATCTAGAACTTTTTCCATAATAACACACAATGTCTCCCCCCTCTTTTAAACAGATCCATAATCATTGTTACAATAATCACAACCCTGATGAGATAATCAGAATACACTTCTTCCTCTATTGTTCTAAACAACTATAAAATCAAGCATTTACAAGGAATACAGAATGAAACAGGTCAATGTGATGAATATTACAAAACTGTAGAAGGAGAATAATTTGGATAAGTATCTCTGAGCTGCTTGTGAACTTTGGAACAGATCTCATAATTTCAGCCTTCTTTATTTAGATGGTTTGTTCTTGGCTCCTAAAGGCAAAACCAAGCTTTCTAACACAAAATAAATTTTCTTAAATATGTTATAATTAGCTCACTACAATGTTATTGTAGAAAAATATGACAGTCCCCATCTGAAAAAAGAAATCACCATGGCAACAATGTGTGCTGTTTCTTTTTTAAAAACAGAGAAGGAAGGTGATGCAACATTAAACCCACATTAGATGCTTCCATTCCCTCTCCCCGATTGTTTTCGGAAAGAAGTGTAAACATTTTAGAAGAGAGGCTGTTAAAATGTAAAAGCTTGAGCTTCAGAATATGGACAAAAGCCACAGCATTTTTTCCTTCTTCTCTCCCACAAAACAAAATAGAATTGAACTGATGATTTACAGGACCTAGCCCTCTCCTTGGATAATCAGCTGCATCTTTTTCTGGTAGAATTCTTGGGGAAAGCATGGGTTATTCTTCCCTTCCAAACTTAGGATGAATATACATTTACCAGAAAAAAACCCTTTAGTTTAAAGCTGCTCCAGTACACCCTGGAAGTGTCCATGGGTCTATTTGGCCATCCATGTGACTGGCCAGTCTCAGGGTGCATCTGGGCCACTACTGCATCACCATCTAGAAAAAATATTGTAATTTTTTTAAAAAAAAAAACCTGCAAGAAGTATCCTCTCAACTTGTGTCACAGTGAGCCTGCTAAGTTTCAGAACAATCAGTCTATTCACTGTTTTTAAAGAATTTTTCCAATTTAAGGGCATGTGATTGAGCCACATTGGTTTAACTTGGGCAGCCCTGTTCTTCTGACATGAACAGAAATCTGGTAAATGTAGTTTAGGACAGGGCCTTTTGAATACTCTGCTACAGAGATCCTTGCCTTCCCAAACTACATTTCCCAGAATTCTGCTCATGCCAGAAGAACAGGGCTGCCGTTTGGGATTGGATATAATTTCAACTGGATGAAGGGACAGAAAGAAACAGAATTCACAAAAAAAACTGCTATAAATTTAAATTTTAAGAATCACACAGAAACAGAACAGAGCTCCAAAGAACATGTCTTTTTTTCTCCTGCAAATGCCACACCACACAAAGGAGACACTGAGGGGAGTACTGTATATATAAGACCAGCTTTGTAGAACACCACATGATTTGGCTTTCTTCTACTGATTGGCTGGCAAGGAAAAGAGCAACATGCAGCTGCCTGCCCCCTTCCTGCACCAGCCCCACCCACCCTAGACAATTGTAGACGACTGAGTGTTAGATTAGAAAAAAAAGAAGCTATGGAACAACAAATCTTTACGAATCTTTGCGAAGAATTTGGAGTCTTGTGTTTCAATTTGTAAATGCTTCAGAAGGGTCCTTCCAATTCATAATTTGGAGATTCATATTTTATTTATTTATTTATTTATTTATTTATTTATTTATTTATAAATTCGAATTATCCAAATATCAATGAATTATGAAATGGAGCTCTTAAGCTTTGCACACCACTTTTCTGTGTACTGTATCACTCATGTTGTGGGTTTCATGTAGCCCTGTTACGTCCTTCACCATGTCTGCTTTTGAAAGAGAAAGAGAGCCTAATTATGTGAGAATCCTCCTTTTCCAGACCTCTGGAGATCTATTTCAGATGAATAGTTCTGTATGGATATCATGTTTTTATTATCTTTTTGAGGGATAGTAGCAACTACCTTACTCATTCTTTCTTCCCTGTGCATTTTTATGTGTTTTAATGTAGATTCATGTTTCGTTGCATCTGTTTTATTCATTTTATATTTCTGTTTATGTATCTGTGTGTGAAGCTTTACAAAATGTGTAGCTGCATCTCTGTCTATGGTTTCCATCTCCTGAGCTACTATTTCAGTTAATTGTTGAATTCTTTCTGCTTTCTTATGAGTTGTGTATGCAATTATTTCCTCTCTAATGTATGCTTTAAACAGCGTCCCCTAGCATGTTTATAGATGGGGTTGAGGGTAAATCAATTTGAAAGAACTCCCTGATCTCATTTTCCACTTGTGTTGGAAAGACCTCATCTTTCAAAAGGGAGACATTTAATTTCCAAATTG
Organism: Anolis apletophallus; assembly: GCA_030556195.1. Taxonomy (NCBI): domain Eukaryota; kingdom Metazoa; phylum Chordata; class Lepidosauria; order Squamata; family Anolidae; genus Anolis; species Anolis apletophallus. The sequence goes on from JARBWK010000002.1 coordinate 80,559,507, forward strand.
GTCTAGGAGGAGTTTCTTGTACCAACGTCAATATCAATTGTTCTCAATGTTGCCTGTGGTATATACTGATGGGGAAGTTTTTGCATTCCTCAGTAACTTTCACAAGGCTGTGGGTTAAAAAAAGAATAGTCTAATCAGAAAGTGTACAGAATAGTATGTTAACAGTCCGCATGTATCATATTTACTTTTTCCTGCAACTGTGATGATGCATTATCTTACTCCATGTTTCAATTTAACCAGGCCTCTATCAGTAGTATGACCAGTTCCTTCCATTCTGGTGAAAGAAGCAGAAGCTGTGGAGCATCCAAGGAATTACAAAGAAGAAACTGGGACAATGTCTTACGATGTTCAAAAGATGTCCTTTCGTCAAAAAGCTTCTTATTTTTTGGTCTTGCCATGAGAGTTCCTGGTCCAGAAATCTTTGCTCTTTGATTCTAAATAGCTTCTGAAGACAAACCAAATATATTTTGAACATATTGTGTCTCTAGTGTGTTCCCTGACCATTTGTTTTGATTCCATCCATCTATTGCGGTACAACTAATTTACAGACCAGCCCAGCATAGCCAATAGCCATGGTAGCTAGAGATGGTGAGTTATAGTTCAACTGTCTGAGGTCTTTTATTGAAACTATGGCAAAATACGGATTAAATAACTAAATACCTAAATAAATAAATAAATAAATAAACAACACATGCAGAGAGAAACTAGTTGGGGTATCTGGTCTAAAACATCATTCACTTAAGAGGGGCGATAGACAAATTCCAGATTATTACAGAAGGACAAGACAGGAAAATAAGGGAAGATTGTCCAGCCATTGTGTACAAAATTGAAACTCAGGCTGTTCAGGCATGTGGCCATGGAATGCCTGAAATATTAACACACTGAAAATAGCTGCCAATCCTGAAAAGGGCATTACTTGACAGAAGGCTCTTTTGGCTGCCATTCAGTGTCAGTTCCTGAATCCTAGTGTGGTTCCTGAATGACAGCTTAAGCAGCCCAGGGAGCAATGGAAGCCTCAGTAGTGTGTGGTGTACAGATGGAGAATGAACTTCACAAATGTAATTTTAGTAACAATATATATATGGACTATAGAATTTAGCTGGTCTTTGTGGAGAAATGTAAATTACTGTTGGAGCACAAATGTCCATGTTATAGCACTCATCACTTCCCTCCCCCATCAAAGAGATGCTGGAAAGACAATATTGCAAAAGAATTAAGCATAAGACATCACTATTTCTTTGGAAATGCAGCAAAACAATAGAAAGACCACAATGTAGTCAACTGGCAAGAGAAAGGATAAAATATATTGAAAGAAGCTTCTACAATTGGTTATTATTCCATAAGAATTGAAAATTGACACACAGTACCAAAGAATTATTGACATGAAAAACAATAGCAACCATTTGCAAAACAGGGCATCATTAAAAATGTTTCTTGCTTTTTGTTTTATTATAGTGCTTGTTTTGAAGTGATACATCAAGTCAAAGAAAGGTCTTGCTCAAAAAAAGTAAAAGCTTTATTTCTCCAAGGAGTGGAATGGAGGCATTTCAAAATCCACAAATATGTGTAAGTCACAGCATCATTTTCTCTTATGTAAAATTTCTGGCAAGAGAGGAGAAAGGAAGGGGCACAACATGAAAAGCAAAGAGCCTCCAAGGCACTAATCAAATATGAAAATTGACAAGGAAAGATGACAAGGGAATGGCTTATTTTTCTCAAAATATCTGCCAAACACAGAACATAAATCATTCTGCATTAATGTTAGATTGCATCTATGAACAGAATGATTCCATGCATCCAAATTCAAATATCACTTTCCACTCCAACAACGAGAAACTGAGGTCTCTAGGTTTATGCTCTTTTCTACAAATTCACACATTATGCTGCAGTATTCTTGGATGTGTGGCAGAAAGATGTGCCTTCAAATGGAGTTTATTTGAATGTTGTCTTTAATTGTATGCGAAGGACAAAATTTCCTATCTGGGATTCTATATATTGGAGAACCTATATCAAGTTACATGGAGTGGAGTTATAACAAATTGGTTTAATAATCAAAGCTAAAACAAGTTTGAATGCACTCATCAGTAGATTCAACTATAACCTTTGTTTCAAGGACTTCTGTGTGGCCTCAATCCCAGTTCCTCTTGGGATTTTGGCCTGCCTGGAAGGGCCCACAGCCCTTCAGATGTTGTCTGATTACATTATCAAGCAGTCCCAACCAGCATCATTAATGATGAGGAATTCTAGGAGCTGCAAACCAATGACATTAGAAGGGCCACATGATCCTCTCTCCTGACCTAAGCTTTTTCAGCCCAGATCAACTCAAAGCTACATGAGCAATATACATAAAATAATACCAGAAGATGTGGGTGATTTTAGTAACAATCAAATATACTTAAAATGAAATTGGGGAAGGGAAAATAGCTTGCCAGTTTTGTACTTTTCTTAAACAACTGGAACAACATTGATTTAAAATAAAGAATAAACATTTCATACCCTGGGAGTAGACTCTATATAGAGTTAACTTAGACTAATTGAAAATAATAAAGCATTTGCATAATTGTATTCTGGAGTTTGTTTCTGCTCAGTCTACTGAAAACTCTGGAAACAGAGAGAAGCAAAGCTCAGTGAACCACTATTCCCAGTCATACCCCCTTCATCTATAATAAATCATATTAATACAAACGATAAGCACAAGAAATACTGTCTGCAGTGCATTAGTATTAATTATGCTCCCAGCAATCTTTTCCCTATCAGACATGATAATACCACAAAATGCTAGTGCATGAAACTGTTCCTGCTAGTTAATTGTGGAATTATTTCAAATGCTGTCATGGTGGAATGTAAATGGAGTGATGTGTAATGGAAATGGAAGTTTAGGAGTCCCTAGATGGAATTGCAATGTCTGTTTATTTTAGTACATGGCACTATCTCCTTTTTCATACTTTGCCTCAGTGGTAAACCTTAGTAAAGCAGAAACCTGAATACATGCCAGATTTATTAATGAGATCACAATGAGAGCCACAGATACATTTTATAAATGGCATCAAAACCAATATGTTTGAGTGTACATGAATGTTGCCAGCAGATGGAGTTTTTTCACCTCATAGACAGATTCCTTAAGTGGCTAGACATTTTAACACAATTATTGTTTACAATGTTGCGCAGTCTAGAATGGGTATTTTACTGTATAGTGTTTAATCCTGTACATTTACAATATTAGGGAATAAAGAAGTTTCTGCTTTTCTGACTAATTCTCCTAACATTTTTGAGCAGTATATTTTGAACTTACTCTACCTTATCATTGTAAAATGGATAATGCTTTATCTTTGTACCATGCAGCTGGAGCCCCCAGTGGTGCAATGGGTTAAACCCTTATGGCAGGACTGTTGACCAACAGGTCAGTTCAAATCTAGGGAGAGCGGTTGAGCTCCCTCTGTTAGCTTCAGGTCCCCACGCGGGGACATGAAAGAAGCCTCCCATAAGGATGATAAAGCATCAAACATCCAGGCATCCTGGGGCAACGTCCTTGCAGACAGCCAGTTCTCTCATGCCAGATAAAACTTGCAGTTTCTCAAGTAGCTCCTGACACGAAAAACAAAACAAAACAAACAAAAACTCATGCACTTCTCCCTTGTTCTTCAGGATCTCCAGCTGCCTTTAGTTTTCTGATCTGGAAAAGTCATCCTCTTGACTTTAGTTAAGGCAGTGAGTGATGCTGTAGACTGTCCCAGAGATCTTTGAACTGTGAAAGAAAGGGCATACCCTTATGTGCACTCTACGTGGGGCTGCCTTTGAAGACAGTTCAGAAATTACAACTAGTCCAATGGGCGGCAGCCAGATTACTAACTGGAGCTACATACAGGGAGCATACCACTCCCCTGTTGTGTCAGCTCCACTGGCTGCCTGTCCACTTCCGAGCTCTATTCAAAGTGCTGGTTTTGACCTTTACAGCTCTATACGGTTCTGGCCCAGCTTATTTGTCTGAACGCATCTGCCGCTACATCCCACCTCGTAATCGAAGATCTTCCGGAAAGGCCCTGCTCTCGCTCCCGCCAACTTCTCAAATGCGGTTGGTGGGGACGAGGAAGAGGGCCTTCTCGGTGGACATATGATCAATTCCATCCCTCCTGGCATTCAGGAAAAAAGTAAAATCCTGGCTATGGGACCAGGCGTTTGCACATTAGCACAAGGCAGCATTTTAGATTGGATTTTAATGGAAAGTTGATGAATAGGGCTCAATGCTTTTTATGGACGGAACACTGTTTTTAACTTAAATGAATGCATATGATGTTTAATGTAATTGTATTTTAATGTATTTTAATGTTGAATGTTTCTAGGCTTTTATATTGTGTGACTGTGACTATGGTCATCGAATTGTGCCTTTGTGTACGCCGCTCTGAGTCCCCCCTCGGGGGTTGAGAAGAGCGGGGTAAAATGCTGGAAATAAATTAATTAATAGATAATACATATGTGCAAGAACCCTGAACTACATCCTTGATTTTCCACTAAGGTTTTCTTTGTCTCAAGGACTTATCTTCTGTCAAGTGGAATGAGAATGGCCAAAATGTAGAAGACACTTCAGCACACGAATTATATGAAACATGGGGAAAACTTCTTGGCAGAAACTAGAATTTTCCAGCATATTCAATTATTTGTTCATTATTTTGAGTCCCCATAGGTTGCACTCTATCTGTGCTATATGATGGGTCAGTGCTTTGACCAGCTGTACTACATTCATGGGCTGGACATAGGTTGGAGAAGGAAAAAGCATATCAAAGACATCTCCTGGTGCATCATTCTACCTTTCTTTTATCTTCCTTTTCTCATGCTTTACTCCCTTAATATCAACTCAAAGTGCATGAATACTCACTGTAAATACTCTCTGTTACCTCCCAGGCTTAGGTTAATATAATAGATGGAAGTGATATGTGGTAGTACAGGAAATACAGGTTGAAATAGGTTGAGGTCCATCACTATATTAGTGACACAGGTTTAAAAAACTACTCATAAAGTTAAAATTTGAGGAAGGTGTTGGTTTAGATCAGGGCTGTCCAACTTCTACGGGCCCAAAGGTCGGAATTCCGGTCACTGATCACCTGGAGGGCTGAAGGGTCTGCCTCCGCCCCTGACTCCGCCCCCTCCCTGGCTCTGCCTCCTCCCCAGCACCAATTTACTTACAATTGACCTTGAGTTGTGGAGTTGTAGTTCACCACCATCCAGAGAGCACTGTGGACTCAAATAATGATGGATCTGGACCAAACTTGGCATGAATACTCAATATACCCAAATGGGAACACTGGTGGATTTGGGGGAATGTTTCCTAATACCTTTGAGTTATTTGCGTCCACACTCAAATTGGGACACACCAAAAAAAACCCAAACACCTCAATGCTGTCGCAGGGCTTGATGGGGCCTCCTTTCCCAGAGATGGGTGGAGGAGGCCCAAAGAGCTCCCTCCCTCCCTGAAGGGAAAACAAGCCACGGGGGCAGGCGCAAAGGAAGCCACATTGCACCCTGCACGCGGGGGAAGGCAGCACAACAAGGGGGAGGGGGCGCGGAGGGGAAGGAAGCGTCGCCAAGGAAACCGCCGCTGAGGGACCCCTCCCCCCCCTCACCCAACGTCCCACTGTTTTTAGATTGATTGATTCGAGCCAGGCCTTTCCTTACCCATACTGCGGGAGCCCCGCCATAGGGCCGAAGAGCCAACGCCGCCGCTGTCCCCGAAGAGCCCCGCTGGAGCCGAGGCCAAGCTCAGGCCGGGCGCAGCGGCTCTCCCATTCACGGGGCAGGAAGCGAGGGCCCTCCACAGGAAGAGGACGGAGCCAAGAGGGGCTTTCCCTGTCTCACTCCCCTCCTCCCTCTCTCTGAGGGAATGGGGGCTGGCCTGGAAGCAGCCGCAAGGGAGGAGGAGGCGCACGCCCAGGCCGGCCGCAAATTCTGCGGGACCCGAGATTTCGGCAGCTATCGCGAGACTACGCAGCCACAGACGGGATTTCGACCTCCCTCGAAATCCCGTCTGTGGCTGGCGTAGTCTCGTGATGCTTGCCTAAACCCGAAAGTAGGTATTTTTTTTTTAATTTGTATTTTATTAAAACAAGTTAGGGGGGCGGAGGGAAGGGGCTTGGGGGCCGTGTACGGCCTCAGGGCCGCCTCTTGGACAGCCCTGGTTTAGATGACATTCAAGTTCCCATCAAGTACTATCATCTTGTATCAATGGCATTACTCTTCATGTTGTTCATAATGGTAGCTTCAGATGTGTGATTGCTTCAGTGGCACAAAGAAAAGACAAATCTGGTTCACATTTTACAATTGACAGCTATCCATCTCATAGGTAGGGGTCAAGCATAGGTTATCATAGCTATATTGTCTAGAACAGTGTTTCCCAACCTTTTTTGAGCCGTGGCACACTTTTAACATAAAAAAAAAATTCGGGGGCACACCACCAACCAAAATGACACAAAATGACACTGTAACACAGTAAAGAACACCTGGGGGATGGTGAGCTGATGGGAGCAGCTGCTGGGAGCAGCTGCTGGGAGTGCCGAAGCCAGGGGAGGAGCCAGGCCACGCCATGCCCCGCCCTTCCCCCCAGCTTCAGTTTTCCCACAGCTTCACCAGCTTTGAGGGAGCAAGCCAGCATCGTGCTGGATCTGCCATCGCTGGCTTGGCACTGCCCCCTCAAGGCTGGCGAAGCTGTGGGAGTGCTGAAGCCAGGGGGAGGGTGCGGAGCCAGGCTGCATCATGCCCCCTTCCCCCGGCTTCGGCTCTCTCACAGAGGAGGAGCATGAGCGGTGGACGGGCTTCAGTAGGCGGGGCTCCTCCGCGCGACTTCAACAAGCAAGGGGCGAGAGTCATGGCGGGAGTCATGGCTGGTTGGGGAAACGGCCGCCCATCCCTTCCTCCTCCTCTCCCAAGCAGCAGGAGTTCGGCAGGAGGAGGGGGGAAGGAAGGGGGGCAGAGAGCTTTTCTCGCGGCACACCTGATGATCGCTAACGGCACACTAGTGTGCCATGGCACGCTGGTTGAGAAACACTGGTCTAGAAAATGCAGATATTAAGAACATGGCCTTTAACAGCAGACATTTCCTATGATTTTGAAACCTGAGGGAAAGGGATTTAAAAAATTCAATTCCATAAAAGCTAGTAGTGACAAAAATGATAGTAAACTGTTCTTTTAAAAGAGGCATCAATTCAGGGCCAGCAAATATTTCTAAAATAATGTTCACATTTTTTGAGGATATGGACTGAGGGACCATGAGGTAATACTGTAGGATTAATGCGGTTTGACATCACTTCGACTACCATGACTGAATGCTATGGAATCAAGGGACTTTTCTGCCAGAGTGCTGGTGTCTCACCAATCTATAGATCCCATGATTCCACACTATTGAGCCATGGCAGCTAAAGTGGAACCAAACTGCATTAATTCCACAGTATAGATGCACCTTAAATACCAGACAGGATGTGTCTGGATGGGAGACTGCCTGAGAGACCACGATGTAGAAGAAAGACGGGACATCGATAGATGAACAGGAGAAAATATGAGTATTCATTCTGCATGAACATTTGTGTCAAGACAGTGATTGACTTGCTCATTCTGGTAATGCTGTTTTTTCTAAAGTGAACAGAGGAAAATTTGGCTATAGACTAGAGATAAGCCGAAATGAGTCTTCTCTGGATGCTGACACTTTACTTATGATATTACTTTCCTTTCAGCCACAGTAAACCCTGGTGAATTGTGCTACCACTGTGAATGTGCTATCGGGAGTTGTGTTTGCTCCTTAGTATACAGATACATTTATTGATAACTTTGCATCACAGATACAAGATCCCTGTGGTGCAATGTTCTATGAGCTGTAAGCTTTCCAGCTGTTTGTAGAGTGCTTGTTTAGTTGAGGGAAGAGCAGGACTGCTGGGAAAAGCAGGAAGAACATTTTTGTTTTCTCTCTCTGACAAACTTAAAATGGAACTTCAGATAAACAACAATGAGTCAGCGAAGAGTCTAGATATGACGCTAAAACTGCATATAGGAATGTAACTCTTTGTTTGTTTCATTCTTGCAGGGAAGTATGAAGGGTTTCATAAGTGACCTTATCATACAGGTTGATGGAATTGGCACTGATTGTGGTGAATTCAGTGATGCCTGTTGGGGGTTGTAGGGAACCCATCATCCCACATCACTGGACTCACCAATAACCTCATCTTACTGGGGGAACGAGTGTCGGCAGCCTTCCTTCTCTCCACTGTTGCTGGTGCAACACAGGAAGCCTTTCGTGTTGCTGTGGTGGCAGCATATGCCAGTTCTGCTATACTTTAGCCACAGAATCCCGCTGGAAGTAGCATTATGTTGTGGGATGGGAACCAGTGGGCTCTGTGGATAAACTATCACTGAACTGGTGTATGCTGCTAAAAAAAGCTGCATCTGATGAGGTCGATTGAGTTACCGCAAATAGTTTTACAACATTTTTAAATATCCGCCTGTTTGTGAAAATAACATGGTCAGTATTCTACCACAGCTACTGAAGGTGCATTTACACTGTAGTTTGGTAAGGCACCAGTTATTCTTTGGCAGAGAAGGCAAGAGAACTTATAAAACTCTAATTCCCATGATTCCATAGCATTGTGACATGGCAGTTAAAGTGGTGTCAAAGTCCATTAATTCTACAGTATAGAAACACTTTTAGTTAAGTATGCTAAGTCATCTCTCCTGGTATAACTACCCTCCCCCCATGTGATGGAAATATAATTCACCTGTGAAAATGGAATAGTAAACTACCGATTCAGATAGGCAATGGTTTGATGTTCACAATCACTTTTTAGGCACAATTGTGACACTTGGTATGATTATAACTCCTTTCTTCCCCTACTTTATCAGGTTCAATTGCATGCGAGAAAACATTCTGTTGGTGCACAGGAAAGCAAAGAATGCTGCCTCTCACAGGTTTTAGGGGATTGGGTTAGGATCCTACTTAGTAGAATAGCTGATGTAGAATACTGCCCCTTGTTTACTTTTTTGCACACAACTCAAGCTATTTCTGCATGGAGCTGTATGCTTTGGGAGGCTGTTGTCTACACAAAAAGGTTTGTTTTGTGCACCCCCAAGAATCCAAAATGTGAAAAGAGTCACAATGGTTGGTCACTATCTTGATTGAGTAAGTCACCCTTTTTCATCAAGGATAAGAACATTTTCAATATTACAGCATTTTATGTTGTATGTGTACATCTGTGTGTATTTTTAAACTGTGTATTCTTTAAAGTAGTGGGAATTATGTAGCTGTTGTCACAGTTAAATGTTAGAAACTCAAGAGATCAAAGTTGAGGGAGGGGTCAAAACTACCTAATGCATCTGTACTACAGTCAGGTCCTTGAATTTCAATTTAATCACCAAACACCCAGAGAGTGCCTCTATCACTTCTCTGTAATTATCTATCAACCATTCTATCACCCAACTTCCAGTTAAGTCTGACTTGCGACCTCTTCATATGGTTTCTGGGGCTGTGCCATTTCGCCAGCAGTTGCCCCCATGCTAAAAAGTTTGCCCATGCCTAGTATAGATGCAACCGCAGACAATGTTTATGGAAAGGAAGGGTATGTAGTAAGGTCAGGACCTCCTCACATCTACTCTTTGTCATATCGGTCAACTCTTAATTGTGAAGTTTAATCTGCATTTGATTAGTGTATTTTAACTCTGTGTATCTTTTTGTATGTCTTTTAATAGTGTTTTATCTCTTATTTTAGTGATGTTGTATCCCACCTTGAGCTGCAGGGAAAGACGGGTAATAAATGCATTGTTGTTGTTGTTATTATTATTATTATTATTATTATTAGATACACAACCAGATTAGCATACAGCAAACAAGAACACTATGCTGGCTTTTGTATTTGATCAGTTATTATTATTATTATTATTCTCTCTTGGCATTACTTTGAGAACGAAGATTCAGGAAGGACTCATCCCACACTTTTTACAAGCGTGTTGATGACTAAAAAGGCCAATCTGAGATAGGCAAGTTTGGTTGCAGAAAGCACAGCAGAAAGTCTCCTTGGGTGATGTTGTTTCCAAGTTGCGGTTCTTTCTGCGTTGTCATTTCTCTTCGAGACCCGTTCTGCGTGTCTTCTCGAAAGAGGCCACAGCATTGTGGATAGTACGTCTCCATGCCTCCCGATGTGAGGCCAGGGTGGACCATTGTTGTTGATCAATCTGACTGAGCTTGAGATGTTGTTTCAGGGAGTCCTTACACTATGCTGGCTGTTGTATTGATCACACATTGGACACTTCTTTAGGCACTGCACCCAGTGTGCTAATCACCACTGGGACCACCTTTACTGGCTTGTGCAGTATTGATCTTTAAATCCTCATATCATATCAGCTTTTCCAGTTGTTTCTCTGCAATCCTGCTGTCACCTGGTATTGCAACATGAACGATCCATACTTGGTTTTTTAACACAATTGTGAGGTCAGGAGTATTGTGTTCCAAAACTCTGTCAGTCTGAATTCAGAAGTCCCAGCGTAGTTTGATGTGTTCATTTTCTGTAACTTTTTCAGGCTTGTGATCCCACCAGTTCTTTGTCGCAAGCAGATGGTATTTGTGGCACATGTTCCATTGAATCATCTGAACAACAGTGCTGTGCCTCTGCTTGTAGTCTGTCTGCGCAATCTTCTTGCAGCAGCTGAGGATGTGATCTATTGTTTCATCTGCTTACTTGTAGAGTCTACACTTGGGATCTGTCGTCGACTTTTCAATTTTTCTATTATCATTATTATTAGTAGTATTATCCTCATTTACCTATCATGCATTTCATATTTTTCATATGTTTCATGTCTTCATATGTTACATATTTTTGTTTATAATTTCACATTGGAAAGCAAGCAAGCAAGTGATTTGCAGGTCTAATTGCTGAAGAACATATCTCTGAAAAAATTCTGTGGTGTACATGTGGAGGATGGATTAATCTTAGGAATGCATCTCTTAATATCTTCTTTGACTGCATCATTGTCCAGCGGGAAACAATACTACATAAATGTCATATGTTCAATGTCTGATATCATTATTACAAAAATTGTGATGACTACCCCCGTGCTTCTGTTTAAGCAATTATCTATGCTTGTACTTAAGTTAGATAAGAATCATCCTTCAGAGCAAATCATTTAATTGAGAATGCTACCTCATTTATTCCCCCATTCTTTATGGTATCTGTGTTTTAGTGACACCAGAGCAAGATTTTGCAGAGTCTGAAGGAGATGAAATAGCATCGACTTTCAACAAATAGGGCCTATCTGAAAACTGTGTAACTTGGCAAGGCATTTTAGTGAAGAGAAAGTCATCTTAAGCCCTGACAGCAATGGATTGCCGAATCATATAGAAATAGGAGAAGAGTCTTCAGTTTCTATCTTATAATACCTTGGAGCCATACAAACTGTGCTGACTGTTATTGGGTTGAGATAACATTTTGAATGCAACCTGCAAGCTCACAGAGTTTATTTCTGTTTCCTTGTCCTGTTGGATTATGTTTGAATGTCCAGTCTGTGCACAAGCATTAGAGCAGATCAGGATTTGGATTTAGGTGTGATAGGACTATGTGCCAGAACCCTGCCAATATGGAAAGGGAAGCAACACTTTAGCTTCCATTTTAAGAACTAGTGGGATAGTTCTAAACATCTCCTCTGCTTTATTGCAATGTACTGAAAATGTTCAATTACTTTTGTTTACTTGTACTTTATACTATAATACAAAACCTTCTAATAAACAAAGGCACAATTCAGGAATGTATGTTTCCTGTTTTACTGAACCCCAAGGTCTGGAGCACCACATGTCAGTGATGGATTAGAGTGGGGGAGCCCAAACCGAGGCCCATGGACCAGATGTGGCCTTCCAAGGTCATCTATCTAACCCCTGCTGTAAACATTAAGACTTCAGGCTGTAAGTTAAACTCTCAAGATTATAGATAAGTTTTTTTTTAAAAAAGAAATTGGGAGGGACAGTGGGGGAAACAAGTTTTTACCATATGATGGCAAATCAAACAGACAAATCTTAAAGAAAGTAGAGTTAAGGATTCGGTGTGATGGGGTAGGAAAATCTTCTGTTTAATTTCCAACTGGGGTTTGGCAAAGCTTAAGGGAAAACCAACTCTATGAAAAGCTTGACTTATCCTATGGGATGAAGCTCTAACAGAGGGAATGATCAACATCTTTAAATATTTAAAAGGATGCCATATTGAAGAAGGGGCAAGCTTGTTTCCAGGTTCTAGGAATTGGACCAGTTGATTCAAATTGCAGGAAAAAGTATTCCATTTGAATATTAGAAGAAACTTCTTGATGGTAAAAGCTGACTGGCAGTGGAATACACTGGCCTGGAATGTGTTGGAGTTTCCTTCTCTGAAGATGATTAAATAGAGTCTGGAGTGCATTTGTTACTTGTTCCTACATGACGGGGGTTTGGACTGGATGCCCCTTGTCTCTACTACCCCTATGATTCTATGAATGCGATCCTTTGTAATTGCCATTTCTTTGTAACTAACTCCTCAAGTCAACATGGCCACTGCCATAAGGGCTAGGAGCTGCTAGACTTATAGCCCTCAAGTGCAACTTTTCCAACCTTTATGGGGAAAAATTAAAAGCCGAAATTATACCCAGCCTTATGGAGGATTTGAATGGCCTAGTAGTGCTCAGATTTAAACAGATTAATGCTAGACTCATAATTTAAGCCTATTGAAAGAAGCACTTTATTTCAAGACTAAAAATATACCCTGTGTTCATATATCATAGCACATTGTCCAAAAGCAGCCATTTTCCAGTTAAACAACTGAATGAAAACTAGTACTAGCAGAAAAGAAAGATGAATGCTGATTAGATGCATGCTCATGATGCAATCAAAATGTTTCATTATCATGCATTGTCAATAGGGCCTGGGGCGGGAGGACTCACAGAAATGAAGAGCTTCAAGATTGGACCTGGGGACTCATTCAACATGAAAGTCATGTAATGATCCATTGTGTGTATCTATCTCAAATATGGTTCATAAGGAAATAAATGTACCAGATGTATTCTAAAGGTGTCCCAGAAAATTATGCCTTGACAGGCAATAATGTGCTATGAATATGAGCTGCTTATAAATTACTTTGTAATTCAAAGCATTTTTCTGTTGGTTTTTTATGCCACATAGACATTCATGCTTCATTATCATGTTCACCAAACTTGGCATCTTATGGAATGTAGTCAAAACAATGATAATAATAAAGTTTCTGGTCCACTCCAATATCTGAACAAAATAATTCAGACTTTTTTTTGCACATTTGTAAAATGATAGAAGGCGATGGCAGCAATGGGGGTGCAAATGGTGGCTTAACCTGACTGTTGCTTCAACTTTCTGTATACCCTTTAATCCACAGTGCAGCATCCATTAGCAGTGTACATTTTGTGACCACTGTGGATTTGAGTTGTCTCAAAGCCGCATTATAGTGACAGTGCAGATGGGCCCCCAGTATGCATATTAGTACTGAATATATTTTGAATCTTTCGTAAAAATGAATACATTACTGCCAAGCTTCTTTTTATGTTCTTAGAAATAAACATGTCTCAGTTTGAACTGCAATGAAGCAAGGAAATGGATTTCATAATTTTCTTTAAAAACGTCAGAGACAAAGATGTATACTGTCTTATCTGAATGCATCATTGCACATAACATTTTTTCAGGAGAATTGTGGCAGCTAAAGAGCATGTTTGTTCTTACTTCCACCATGTACACACTCTTACTCATACTTTCTTGTCATATTCATTTAGCTGAATAGCATTCTTCGATCTTAAATCTTTGAAAATCTTCTGAAATTCATAGGAACTGGTTGGAAACATCTGATGCTGAGGCAGGGCAATCAAAAGTTGGATTTTGCTCTTGGGTTTTGCCATCTGATTACTGTGCTTACTAGATAGTAGCAATTTTTGAGGAAAGTTGATGTTCTTTTCATCTTAAGAGTCTGGCCACTGTGAATTTATAGAACTAAAGACCATCACGGTGATGGTCACGCAGGGGGCGTGGGGATCTGTTGCCCCATGCCCCATTCCATCGCAGCTTCCTCCCCTTCCCCATCACATGGGGGAAGCCCTTTTATGGAAAGACAGGGAGCCTACCATTGTCTGATGTCACCATTTTTGGAGGGCAGCAGCACCACAGCCATGGAGCCACTCCGGAAGTAGTTATCTGGGATGTGATGGGAGCCATTGGGCTCTGTGGCTGAACCCTAAAAATCCAGTTGCCACTGCCGAGAGAACATACGTATGAAGAGGTCCTTAATGCAATGTTTACATCAAAGCATAAAAACATTTCAAACAAAGATATAGGCAGGAAAAAGATGCTTCCTGTAAGAATCCTATGGCAGGATGCTCTCCACTAAAAACAAACAATATCATAATGGATGCCTAAGAGAAGCTTGGCCTGAATATATTTTGTTCTCAGAACTGTCTTCACGCACTCCACTGCCATATATCTATCTGATAGTGGAGCTGCCGATTCTGCTGTTTGCTGCAGAAGACTTTCAAGGTCAAAGAGGATCTTTTTATCTTGTTTCCCCCTCTTCTCCTCCTAGGACTTGATTAAAAATAAAACACCTGTTCTTGATAGAGCCCAGATGGGGAACCAATTCATCTTTTAAAATGAGAATGGTCTTAAATGTCAGGACATGATTCAAACCAAACTGAACTTTAACATTTTGAAGTGATAAGATCACTTTTTGTCTGTGAAGATGCTCCTGAGAGCTTTCCAGAGTAGCTTCTAGAGGTTGTCAAGACTCCTGTACATTTCCACTTCCCTGCTATGGAAGTACATGATTGCCAATACCAACACTTCAGCTGATGACATGAAAGAGCCTTATGGTTAATGCAACGTATTAATAATTGATAGTTGTGGCATGCTCTGCCCTAGAGAAATATGGAAATTTCATGATGGTGAAGAGATCATACTATTTTTAAAGTTTATGTTTTGGCATTACTTAAACCTAATAAGAATTTATGATGTAGAGGATACCAAGGAAAAAACAATACGAATATGTTCCCACATAAAAAACAAGAGGGGGAAGGAATCTCACAGCACTGGAAGACTAACGGATTTATTTTGAATTATTATTTCCTTTTTTTGGATACACTGATGGAATGCAGTACTACCACCAATATTTAAGCATTTGCATAAATATGGAGTGCAATGAGATCACAGTGCAATGGGACACAAAATGATGTGAAATGTGATATTGACTATAAAACTTCTCAGAGCTGTATAAAATTGTCAAGGTCTGTCAAGAAACTGGACTATTAACATTAAGGTGTTAAAGCGTTCTGATTTCTGAGGGTGTGTTCCTTTGATGTAGTAAACTTTTATGAGGACAATCCTTTTGTTACATGCGTAATCGTTATGAGACGTATATAGGTATTGCAATGTGCTAGAAAATCATGATCTCTGTTCATACTTCTTCTAATGGACTTTTCTTCACCAAGCTCCTTCAATCTCTTCTCATTCTTCATATCTTTTATCAACCTCATTGTCCCTCCCTAAATTCACTTTCATAAAATGAGACATTTAGAACTGAGGTGTAAAATATAATGGGACTATTACTGCCCTGAATCTGGAAATTGCATTTCTCCAAATCCAGGCTAAAATTATATTAATCTTATCTGTTGCAGCATCACATGTTTAACTTATTATCAACAACCTAAAAGCCTTTTTCACACTGATCACTACTGACTAATGTATTCTGCATTCTGTAACTTTGTATGTGGCTTTTGTGGCCTAAATGTTAAATTTTTGTCTATATTCAATATAATTTCATTAATTTTTGCCCTATTGTTGTTTGTTTGTGTAATTTTGAAGTCTATTCCTATCTTTCAAAGTGTTATCCATCCGTCCTAGCTCTATATCATCTGCAAACTCAACAAGGACTCCCCCATCCCATCATCTAAGTATTCCAGAAATATTATTCCTTTGCATACTTCTGTTACAATTTGCTGGGTGGCTTCTGGTTACCGAGAATCCCTAAGCATGAAAAAGTTACACCCTATGGACATTATTAAGAAGACACTTAGAGAGGAATGGGTTTGGCATCTACCATGTATGTTCTTGATACTCTAATAATGTGCTTCGCATATCAGAGGAATCTATAGCTAATTTACAAATCAACAAAACATTAAAAGTTTGTGAAGGTTCACTGGAATACTAAATTCTTAAAACAAAGCTTTTCTCAATGCTATCAAGAATTTGAACCACTTTTTCTTCCTGGGTTTTATCGAAAAAATGATGCAGAGGATCCAATGCCTCGGGTGCTGTTAGCATCGAGCTTGGTAGCTCTGAAAACTCACAGCTGCAGTGATTGACATTTTTGAGAGGATTTGTGAAGACTTTCCATCCATAAGAGGTTTCAGCTGTTCGAGATGTTGATCTGACTTCTGAATCTGATTGATGAGCAGAATGTAATGTCATCTTAAAGATGCATGGCTAGCGTACTGTAAAATGGATGCTTCTCATCTTGAATTCTGAGTTACCATTACAGCTACCATTTGAAAGCATGAGCTCTGTTGACTGTGAAATTATGAATGAAAAGGCCAAGTATGTACTTCATTAATCATCTTTCTAATTCTCTCCCTCCAAATTGTACATTTCAATACATGGAGTTTTTCTGGTAACTCATTTTTAAGTTCTTATATAGCTATCACTGTTTAAAATTAGCATACATATTGCTACATAATGTGTGGTTCTGGATTGAATAAAAGTTTAGTATACTTTAACAATGTATTTTAAATAGAAAATATGCCAAATTATGTGTTCATGATAAAATAACAATATAATGACCACAGTTTAATGAGGCTCAAGCATACTTATAATCATAGTTTTAATTAATATTTAAATCTGCATAGGAATGTAGTCATTAGCACTGAAGACATATTAAAGCATAGTGAAAGTGATTTCAGTTCACATTCACTGCATTTCAAGGTATAGAATATGTATTTAAATCACTTCAGTCTAATTAGGATAAAGAAAGACATGCAGTCTTAGTTGCATTGTGAAGTTTACCTCTGTTTGAAAAGAAAATTGTACAGATGATCTGTTCCTTCCTTCCTTCACATATAAATATTTCATCCTGCCTTTCTATTCTGTAGCCATCAGAGCAGATCACAGCAAATCAAAATTAGAGTAGCACAGTGAAATGAAAACACAAGATGACACTTGCAGAACAGATAAAACTCTCTGGGTGAAACTGATAAAATCTTTCACATGAAAATATCTGCCCTGCATGGCTATATTTACTAACATAATTTTAATCAGATAATTGTGGAAAACAAGAAAGTGAAAGTCAACCCAATTTGGGGTGTGGCCACAGAAAATGCCCTGTTTCTACACATAGCCAACCTTGCCTTTAGTACAGAGATACCTTAAGAGTTTAATTTGTTCAGTGACTGAGCTCTTAACTCAAATTGCTCTGATCTCAATGCAATTTTTCCTATTGAAATGCACTGAAATACTTGGGGATAATACTTACAGCAAAAAACCCACAACTCCTACAGAATAACTACATACAAAATGGAAAGAAATGAAAAAAAGATCTAGAAAACTGGAATAATCTAAACTTTTCATTGTTAGGGAGGATAGCTAGTGTTAAAATGAAAATATTACCTAAAATGCTATTCCTCTTTCAGAACTTACCAATCATAAGAAACCAAAAATTATTAAAGGAATGGAACAAGGACATCTCTAAGTATATATGGCAGAGAAAGAAACCAAGGATCAATTTTTAAATCATGACTGAGGAAACAAACAAAGGAGGACTTGCGACACCATACCTAAGACTAAACGCAGAAGCATGCAACTTATTATGGACAAGAGAGTGGGCCAAACTGGAAAAGAAAAAATTACTAATTTTAGAAGGAGTAGAGTTAAGAACAGGGTGGCATAAATATCTATGGTATGAAGGAAATAAATGGAAAAGAACTTCGGAAACAATTTTATAAGATCGAACCTTCTAAAAACGTGGCACAAGGCATGGAGGCTGCTCTCTTGAAGCGCTAAAGCTCTGTACTCTCATGCTAGTGGTCCCTCTGGCACTAGCTCTTAAGACAAAGTGATACCTGGGCTGAGCAATGGCTCTTAACTCAAATGAGTTACTAAATTGGGATGCTTATGGTTCCACTATACTAGTAACACAAAGGCAGGCAACCTTCTCAAAATCACAGTAAGCCTATGAAGCAGAGACGTGACACCATACTCATATGCCCTCTTCTAATGTACGGAGCTTGAAATCCTTGATTTTCTTAATAGTCAGATCATGAATGGAAGGAGGCTCTGGACAAATTTGAATGAGCACAGGTGTGAAGGTCTATTTTGTAGGAAATATGGCAGTAAATGTGTTCTTCTCTGTTACCTTTGTGTCTGCACAGCCTCATTCAACTGAATCATTTTAATTAGTAAAAGGAGGGTTCTTGGCAACCCTTATGCTGGCATATAGGTAACAGTTTTTGTCAAAAGACTAATAGGATTGGATATAAGAATGATGCTACCCCTTTCCTCAGAATTGGCAGAACAGATAACTGCCAGCCTTGAGCCTCTGGTTTAGGGATTATGAGATGCAGTCCAAAAAGTAATTTCTCCAAACTCTAAAGAAATGTGTGGGTAAAAGGTATTTCAAGACTCTTTGTTGCTGTTGTCAAAATGGACCAATAAGGCTGTTCCATTGTACATTGGCTATTGACAGATGATCAGCTGTCAGATTCCAAAATCTTCACAAGAGCACGCACCATGGTGTGCTACTATTTAAGGCAACTTGCAACCAAGTATCTATGTTATTTTCAAATATATTCCTTAGAAGATATTCCTATTTGTATCAAAGATACACACATCTTTACTCTGAATAGCTAATCTTGACAGATGTCCGGAACAATGAGATAGTTTTTGTTCCTTTGCTTGAATTATTTCCAATCTGCAATGACGTGGACATGCATAAATCTTTCAAGTCTTCTTATTGGTATTTTGACTATGTAAGGTCTGGCACAGAGAACTGAATTCACTATTGTTATACCTGAGGAAAAGATCATAAGAAAGGGTTCATCTAATTCATGATATCATTATATGCAGCACCCAGTATATCATAGAAGTCAAACATCTGATATTGAGAGATTCCCTGGAGGTACACACATAAATCTAATTGTTAGTCCCAATGGGAACCAAAAAGTAAGTACTTATGTAGGTATAGTTTATTCAGTGGTGTACTTTAGTTGGAACTCAGTTCACCTATAATAGCTGTTAGTCATTAATAATACTAAGAGGATAGATCTTGGGAGGAAAGAGCATTCTCAATGAAATGAAAGAACTAGTTTCATTTATGCAGTTTGGTTCCCAATTCTTTATTCCTATATAGTATGTATTGTACAGATATACTGTATGTACTAATGTGTAAGCTGACCTTGTGTATAGGTTGAGGACAGAGAAGGGAAAGTGTTGACGCCATCTCAGACGGCCAGCCACTCCTGGTTCCTACAGCCATTTCCTTGTCCAAGCATTCCAAAAATCCAGAAGGAGCACCATGGCAGAGAGTATAGGGAGGTTCGGCGTTTCTTTTCGGTTCTCCTAGGATGAACTAAGTGTTTGCCTTTCACCACTGCACTCAGAAAAATGGATGGTTCCTCCCCTCCCCATAATTGTTAAAACATTACTCACAATGATGCATGAATAAGACAACCCAGTTTTTTTGGGGTTGATTTTTATACTAAAATTTCTAGATTTATAAATGAGTAAATCGGGTACATCAGCTTACCACCACCTCCAAGGAACATAATTACATGGACTGGACGCAATGTAAGCCTTGCAGAAAATGTACAAATGGTTCTATTGTTCTGCAATTGTTTCCACATTACATTTACATTTGTTCAAAGCTAAAAACAGGATATTCACAATCTGAAGAAACCTTTATAACCATGGAATAACATCATTGGGGAAAATTTAAATCTCCACCATTACCCATTTCAATTTAGAAGATTCATACATCCTATATCTGGCATGGTCAAACTTTGGCCCTCTAGGTGTTTTGAACTTCAACTCCCACAATTCCTAACAGCCTCGGGCCCTTTACTTTCCCCCCTCAGGGCCAAAGTTTGTCCAGGCCTGTCCTATATGCTCTTAGTTGTTCCTATATTCCATGTCATCTTCAAGGAACAAGAAACAAGTTGTGAGGTAGTATGGAAATACTACTTCGTTTCTTTGTTTCTCCAATTTCAATACATTAATTGGCTAAATTTGTTCTGCTTAGGATGAGTCCCACCATATTTGAGTCCAGAAATTAATTTTGTTTCAGGATCAGCTTGGCTGATAACTGTTTGTGGAGGGAGCAACATGTATTGTCTTGTATAATGTGGATTAGATTGCTTTATTGCCTCATCTAGAGCTGAGCTGCTGCATATACTTTTCTTTGAGCTAGGCTAAGCTTGGACCAAATTATATTTTGGATCCTTCCACCTCTATGGTTATTGTCATCCTGTTGCTATAGATGTGCCCAAAATGTGAGTGACCCATCACAGAAATGGCATTCAACATGCTTTTATCTTTGAGTACATTGGTGGAATTTGCTGTTCCGGGTCTGAAGACAGCAAGTTTTTCCTAGTTACTTCCAAGTTAAAAATAGAAGCAGGGGCTGAAGTCACAGAAAGAACCTGGCTTAAGGAATGATGCCTCATCAGGCTGCCTTATATTTACATGTCCTTTCTCTCCTCATTTAATACCTCCCTGCTATTTTTGGCAAAGCAGAGTCTTTTTACTTCCTAACACTATAAACAGATAGCTGCCTCTCCTTCTGCCACTTACCTGAATTCTCTTGATACATATTATTTCAGAATATCATATAGTCATTACTGTTCCCATGCTTTGTTGCAATTTTTAAAAATAAAATAAAATAGCCTCATTCATTTAAATGTGCCACATTGAACTATATACTACACACTCAGGGTCTAAACAGCAATCATTTGGAAAGAAAAATATCAAAGAAATGCAGTCACAATAAACAAGTGCAGCAGTCATGCTGAATGCATGCCAACATGCTTTATTCAATTTAAACATATCCAAAAGTGCATATGTTTGAGACAACCCACACAAAAATGAGTGTAATCTTAGCATCCAGAAATATTCACTCCATGAACTAGTATAAATTTCCATGCAAATTTTTTAAAAATCAAAATCTGATACAGAAGCAAGATGAAATGAACTTTAAAGTGAAAAGATGAGAAGCCAAGCAAAATGGAGCTTCATCGATTAAATCTTGTACCAGTTACTAAACATTGGCCTATTTTTTCTCTTGGTTTATTGTTCTTCTCTTGATTTATTTTGGAATAAAGCTCTGCTGTTAAGCATATCCTAATGCCTTTTTAAAAGGGAACTATCCCTCCTCCCCTACTATTCCTTGTTATCATTGTGGACCTATTTTCTTCTAAAGAAGCTGACTTTGCTTTACAATATAAGGTGAAGAGATAAGACAGGCCCCATCTACACTGCTGGATTATCTTCTTTGAACTAAATTATATGGCAATGTAGACTAATATAATCCAGTTCAAAGCAGATAATCTATATTTTATTTGGCAGTGTAGATGGGGCCACAGATGTTTCAAAAAATGTTCTCAGGAGAATAAAGAAAATCCCAAACAGGAGAAAATAAGCACATGTTTACATTTACTGTTTTAGCAGAAATTAATCATAGCACATATTTCTCCTGTTACCTTGAAAAAGCAAGAAAAGGTAAGGTGCCTAAGAAACTGCTTCAGTCTTGAGAGTATTTTAAACCTTTGTTTTGTTCATCTCTTCTATCATGATTGTTCCTCTGCTGTGTAATACAACAGCTCAGTCTTTAAGCTCTTTACTCTTTAACAGCCCACTTATGTTATTGTGTATTGGAACTGGCATGCAGTTTCAGTATGGACTGAATTGCAGGACTTCGTGTAGAGAAGATATAGAGATCCTTGCTTTCTTCATTTTTAAATGAAAGAATAGAACATTTCAAAATTTTCTTCTACTGGGAAAAACAATTAGAGTTGTGTATTTTTCAATATTTTTTTCATGTTTCAGGATTGGGGGGCTGTGAAAAGGGTTGGAGATAAACAACATCCAGGGTTTTTTTTTACAAAATGCAAAACATTTTATGTGCAAAATAGTCTTTTTTTAAAAGGGGGAAATCCATGTCCTGAAAAGGACATTCAAGTGCCACCTCGGAGTTGGTTGAGGTAGGCAGGATTTCCCTGGGTACTGGTTGTGGGGGGTCGGGAGCAGGTCAGGGTTTTGCCTTCCCTTCTGCTCGAGATCCCCGTGTACAACTGGTGGGCCACTGTGTGATACAGAATGCTGGACTAGATGGGCTGAGGTCCGATTCAGCATGGCTCTTCTTATGTTCTTATGTTCTTATGTTCTTATGTGGTACATGACAGGTTTTTTTTTCAGAGGGGTGTGTCAATATGGATGAGAAAACTATTTTTTAAATACCTAGTAATTGCATTTTGGCTCAAGTGATGTTAAAAGAAACTAAGTTGCATGTGATATCGGTGGTGAATACAATCAAGGAAAGGCAACTGTTCCACATCAACAATATACAAAGAAAAAAGCAGCAAACGCTGAGCAATGTAAGTAAACACACAATATACACGCGGTGCTAAGGACAATAATGGAGTCTGCTCTAGTAAGTCTACAAATATATGTATTATAACATGAATACATAGCATTTATACATTAGTATTGAAATAATATCATTCTAATAAGTATCAAAACAAAAGCGGTGGCTGGGCTCACACAGGGGTGAACCAGGACGCCCAGGCTCCGAAGAGAATGGTAGGAAAAGGCTCAGGCACAGTCCTGGATGCCTTCCCAGCAAGGCAATAATGTCCCAAATAATATTCTAAACGAGTTGGTCTCACAAATAATGCTGGTATGAAGGGAAGGACGTCGTGGGGCAAACGAAAAGGGTCCCACGCGGCTTCGTTTCACCCCCATAGGGGCTTCTTCAGGGCCGGGGGCGTGGCCTAGATGCCGAAATCTCGTGAGCGTCACGGTGGGATTTGGACACTAGAGTTACAGTAATGTATAGAATACAGTTACAGTTTGCACATATCATACAAGCTTGGTAAATACATAAAGCGCCACTCAAAAAAGGGAACAATTAGGGTCATGGGGAAAATATCTAAGCAGTGTAATGCGGAAGAGACAGGCAAGTACATACCAACGCCGGGGAGCAACAGGAGCACCGCAGGTGGAAGCAGTATCCGTAGCTACTGGGCAAAAAGCACTGCGGTTTGGGTAGTAAGCATTTAAATAGTATCAAACACAGGTGAGCCTAACTGGCATCCTAACATCAATTTTACGTTTCAAACCAGCAACCAGGAGGTCAACTTCCTTGACCTAACGGTATTTACCCATAATGATCACATCCAAGTGAGAAATTATTCAAAACCAACTAATACTAATTCTCTTCTACATTATTCTTCGTTTCATCCCCATCACCTAAAAAACAACTTACTTTTCTCCTCTCTATTAAGATTGAAAAGGAATTCTTCCTTTCCCCATCATTTTTCCCAAGACGCCCATCTTTTTATTAATAATTTGAAGAAAAGAGGTTATCCAGATAGGGTACTCAACTCGGCGCTTACGAGGGTAAACAATATACCTAGAAGTCAACTATTAACATCTCAACCCAAATCTTCTCTCTCTAAGATTGTGTGGCCTTTAACACTATCTCCTCATTCTCATCAAATTAAAAAGATAGTCACCAACCTTTGCCCCTCGTGAGCTCCATTCCAGGCCTAGAAAACCCACCACTCATAGCATTTAAGAGAACTCAAAATCTCAGAGATTTACTTGTACACACTAAGAATGACAGTTTGGACAACCGTCCCCCCTCTATCCCCCTCCCCTTTGGGACCAAGAAATGTGGGAAATGCAGTATCTGCAGGCACATTTCCCCCATTACTCAAATCCAAAACCCTCACACCAAAAAAACACATAAAATACGCACTTGGGCAACCTGCAATTCCAGGAACATAATTTACTGTATAATTTGTGGGTGTTGTGGGGGCCTTTATATAGGTTTATCGACGAGAGAATTAAAAAATAGGATTTGTGAACACAGGTCACGCTTCCATACTGGATATGACAACTCTGTGCTATACATGCACTTCAAGAATTGCAACAGCAGGTATGAAAATTTCACTGTGACTGTTCTTGAAAAGATCCACCCACAACCCCATTCTGACATCAGAAAGACCCTACTACGTCTTGAAAATAAGTGGATAATCACTTTAAACAGCGAGACCCCCAGGGCCTCAATGACAAGCTATCTGTCAGTGAATTATTAGTTTAGTAGGCTCACCTGTGTTTGATACTATTTAAATGCTTACTACCCAAACCGCAGTGCTTTTTGCCCAGTATCTACGGATACTGCTTCCACCTGCGGTGCTCCTGTTGCTCCCGCGTTGGTATGTACTTGCCTGTCTCTTCCGCATTACACTGCTTAGAAATTTTCCCCATGACCCTAACTGTTCCCTTTTTGAGTGGCGCTTTATGTATTTACCAAGCTTGTATGATATGTGCAAACTGTAACTGTATTCTATACATTACTGTAACTCTAGTGTCCAAATCCCACCGTGACGCTCGCGAGATTTCGGCATCTAGGCCACGCCCCCGGCCCTGAAGAAGCCCCTATGGGGGTGAAACGAAGCCGCGTGGGACCCTTTTCGTTGGCCCCACGACGTCCTCCCTTCATACCAGCATTATTTGTGAGACCAACTCGTTTAGAATATTATTTGGGACATTATTGCCTTGCTGGGAAGGCGTCCGGGACTGTGCCTGAGCCTTTTCCTACCATTCTCTTCGGAGCCTGGGCGTCCTGGTTCACCCCTGTGTGAGCCCAGCCACCGCTTTTGTTTTGATACTTATTAGAATGATATTATTTCAATACTAATGTATAAATGCTATGTATTCATGTTATAATACATATATTTGTAGACTTACTAGAGCAGACTCCATTATTGTCCTTAGCACCGCGTGTATATTGTGTGTTTACTTACATTGCTCAGCGTTTGCTGCTTTTTTCTTTGTATATCGGTGGTGAAGACAGAGGATATTTGTGATCCAAAGTAACTTCACTCATTTAGGTACTTGCAGTTTTAGAAATGAAAGAAGTTACTTTATACACTTATAAAATGCTGAGCAAACTCCCACTTTATGCTTTTGGCGAAGAAGCTATTTTTCTTGCCTAAATGGGCCCCGCTAGTCATATGCTAATAGATTTTATGCAAATGCTGGATTTGCACTCATTTGATGGCTTCAGCTGCACTTCAGATTTATCTTGAACTCAGAATAGCATATTTTCTCTGCTTCTGCTGGTGGATATGATGCATTCACTTTTGAAGAGAAGCTAGCCAGCTGCAGCATATTTTAATGTGGGTTTCATTGCAATAAATAAAGGAATTAATTAAGGTACTGTTAGTACATATTGCATACACTGCAAGGTGTGATACCTGAGAGCCTTTGCTGCATCTCCTCTTTGATAACTTGAAAAAGAGCAGATGGAGGTGCTCAGGAAGAGAACAGGATTTTTTTTACTGGAAATAAATGGCAAGTACTACTTACGAAATGAAGGCTGCTAATCTGAAATGTGGTTGAGGTTAACATTTCACAAATTGTACAAGTGATTTCTGTTTACTAAAAACAATAGTAAATAGTTTGACTTTTTAATTAATCACTTATTGATTTTAGCTTTAGAACTAATTGTACGAAAGAATCTGTTCTCCTATTAGCCTGCCTATAATTTAAAGTTAATCCAAATGCCTCAGGCATGTTAGATATTGAAAAGGAGACAGCCTTCTTGGTTGTAATACCACAATTATAGAATACTTTCCTCACACTGGTTTGTAGCTGTTTCAGTAGGACCTCAAAACCTTTTCACCAACCTATTTTAAAATAAAAGAATTCAGTAACACATGCAGATGAAATATCAGTGTACGTCATTTTAGGATTACTGCAGAATAAAGATTTCACCTGTGCCATTGCACCCGGTCTGTAAATACTCAGTGAAGGGCGAGGACGTGGTCTCTCTATATAGGGGGATTGCTTCTTGCCTTCCTTTAGAGGTTTGGGGCTCCCAATGACCAAGCTGGACACTATAGTTAACTCAAACAGGCTTTATTGTTCTTAACATGAGTTAACTTCATTCAGGCACTTTACTTTGTTCCCCAAAAGATAAAGGAAAAATACTTTACAGTCTCTCTGTTGCTTAGGTCCAGGAAGCTTCAGCCGAATGGCTCTCCAAGTCCTCTCCTTCTTTATGACCTTGAGGTAAGGACACTCGAGACACCAGCCAGATGTCCTATATTGAAGGCACAAAACTTTCCTCTGAATGCCACCTGACTGTTTGAAGGCGCTTGAGACTCCTCAGAGCTGCCCAACCATCTGCTATGCTGGGCGTTCTGTATGAGTCCTAAGGAAAATCAGTTTGGTGTTGAAAGATAGCTTGACCAAGGCCTGGCCTGGCAAACCTTCAGGTATGTCCTCTTCTGGAGAAATCCTGGAAAGCTCTGAAAAACAAAATGGCTTGATTCCCAAAATCCCTGGGAAAGGGGGCTGAACAAACTTAACTGGGCTCTGCAAACAATGATAGACAGATGCAAAGAACCAATCAATGCAACCTCACCTTTAACAAACAGAGCAGGCTGCAAAACAGAACTTAACAAAGCAAAACCTTTTGGAACTTAATGTTTTCCATGCAAGTGGTGCTCGCTGCGCTGTCACATCACCATATTCCTCATGCAGAACCCACCACCACTCTTGAAACTCATTTGGTTACTGGGAGCTGATGGTGAAATTCCACCTAATCAGTTCAGGCCCAACCTATCTATCCGATTGTTCAGGTCTAACCAATCTATCTGATCACATATCCTAATATGAACCAGTCTGGGCCTTATGATTAGCAGGGGAGGCCTTACTCTTGGTCCCACTCCCATCTCAGGTGCAGCTGGTGGGAACGAGAGAGAGAGGGCCTTCTCAACAGTAGCTCCTCAGCTCTGGAACTCCCTCCTGAGGGACATATGAATGGCTCCTTCCCTGTCATCCTTTAGAAAGCATGGAAAAAACTTTTCTCTGGAGGGAAGCATTTGGGGATGACAATTGTTAACCGGGCTAAGTGCAATGGATGTGGAAAACGGCAATGAGATTTTGAATTTTAATTATAGTTAGTTTTAATAATGTTTTACCATGTATTGTTGTTATTAGATGAGTATTATAGATTTCATTTGTATTGATGTTATGTATTTGAATGTGAGGTGGATTGTTGAACAGCATCGAATTGTGCCATGTTAGGTGCTCTGAGTCCCTCAATGAGAAAGAGAGGGTGGGATATAAAACAAAATAAGTAAGTAAATAAATAAATAAGTGGAGGTCAGAGAGCAGCAAAGAATTATCTAACTATGCCCTTATAGCCAAATGCATTGATGAGGCCATCCTTTAGGACCTCTGGAAGAGTACTGGGAGGTCTTAAAGGATGTCTTTCTTGATATGTGTCTGTCTACAAGGATATTTCAAAATGATTTTCTGCTGCCCCTTGTCCTCCACCAGCTACCAAATTTCTATTGTTCCCCTACAACAACCATGTGACTCTTGTAGGAAGATGAAGAAGGATTACCCAAACAGAATCTCGCCTTGTATTTATTTTGTTGATCTTGCTTGATAGTTTTTGCTGCTTTTTCTTTATTTATAATGGTAATTTTTTTGAAAAAGTGTTCTACTATATTTGAACATTGCTTGGATATATATATGGATAAAAGGTAGGATATATGGATAAAAGGTAGTGTTATAATGCTGAGGAAGAGGGAAAGAGATAGACTGAGTAAGAAAAAAAGCACAATAACATAACTATACACACAAAGACAGTAAAGAAAACTACCAGATTATCAGCTAAATGTCTGCATTCAAAACATCTCTAAATTGAACTAGCTTTTTTTAATGTTGATTCTAGTTGACTTTGCATGCAACTGAGTCCCCTTCAGGGTGAAAAGGGCAGGGTACAAGTATGGGAAATAAACTTGGTGTAACACAAATTTTCAAGATTATGGGTGATACTAAACAGAGTTTTATTTTATTCAAGCCATTGGTGAAACTATTATCATCAACTCAGATGATTTAGTGTACATTTCTTAGTAAATTGCAAATCATTCAGGACTTGCCCTAGACCAAAATAAACTCTTAACAAGAAGCATCTTCTATGCTCATCCTCCATTTGTTCAAATTTTGAATGTCTTATATTTTTTATTACATTCATCACTCTCTTCATGTATTTGATGCATGATTTGCATGCATGACTTATCACTGTCACATCAGATGATACATTTGTATGCATGGATCTACTTATAGACAAAGACAGTGCATAAAATGCAGTGCAGAGTGTGCCAGCTTATCACATTAGTTTCTGTAGGAAAGCACATGAAATGTTGGCAGTCTGGAAGCATTCACTAAGAACTGTAATTCTTCATTTCCTCTGGTGATTCAGTACTATTCAGAATGAATGTTTCTTATCTTGAAATTTCATCATATTCCATTCCCAGTACTTTAAAAAAACCTTAATACTTTTCATATTTCATATCATATTAAGGCCTATTTCGAACACTTAAAAAAACAAACAACCACCTTCTCATTGTTTGCAAAAAGGATAGTCTTCTGCTCTTCATATTACTTGATCTATAGACTTGTTAGACAATAAATCTGGGATTTTGTTGCAAATAAAGACAAAAGTATGGTGCTGCTCCTCTTACAATTTTTCCTGGCCTTACTGAAAAACTCATTTTGTTTTCCTTACTACTCAGCTATTTGTCTTTGGAAATTGTGAAGAAAGCTGACAGGAAGAGAATCAACTCATTTCAAATGTGGTGCTGGAGGAGTGTTCTGTGGATACCATGGACTGCTGAAAAACCAAATAAATTGGCCCTAGAGGAAATTAACATTGAACTCTAATAGAAGACTATATAGTTAATTCAGGCTTTTGGACATTTCAAGATATGATGTGATTGGAAAAGACAACAATGCTCAGGAAAGTAGAAGATAGTGGGTAAAGACTGAGACCCCATTATAGGTGCATAGAGTCAGTCTATCTTGAGTCTTAAGCAGGCATGTAGCCGGGGGGAGGGGCTTAAGGGGCTTTAGCCCCCTTCGAAATTCTCAGGGTGGTCTGCGAGAAGGCCTTACTGGTATGTGGCAAGGTGGCGTCCTTGTCTGTGCCTGGGCCCTCGGCGCACTCTCTATCCTTTTCGGTGCCCCTGGTTTCAGCCTTCAGTGCTGGGAGAGGAAGGGGAGTGTGTCAACAGCCCAGGTGCCAAAGAGGATGCTGCCACACCACAGACCATTTGGAAGCCTCAATAGGCCTGCCAAAGATCCGCCCAGGGGAAAGGTGTTCCTGCCATACATCAAGGGAATCACTGACTGCATAGGGAAGCTGATGAGGAAAACACAACCTACAAACTATCTACCGACCCACTAAAAAAATTCAGCAAATGCTACATTCAGCAAAGGACAAAAGGGATACTCTCACCTCTGCAGGAGTCTACCGTATTCCATGCAGCTGTGGGCAAATCTACATAGGAACCACCAAGCACAGCACCCAAACATGAATCAAGAAGCATGAAAGGCACTGCAGACTAAGTCAACCAGAGAAGTGAGCCATAGCAGAGCACTTGATGAACCAACCTGGACACATCATATTATTTGAGAACACAGGAATGCTGGACCACTCCACAACTACCATGTCAGACTACACAGAGAAGCAATTGAAATCCACAAGTATGTGGAAAATTTCAACAGAAAGGAGGAAATCATGAAAATGAACAAAATCTGGTTATCAGTATTAAAAAAAACCCTCTAAACTCAGGATAGTAAATAAAGAACAACACTCAGGAATTTCAGACATGAAACAATTAAGGCCTTCTAACACTTCCTAAGAAAAGAATTCCCCCAGGCATTAAGCTGTCAGGCCTTGAGCTGCAAGGCCATTCAATGCTAATCAAGGTATTACAACATTCATACCTAGCCCACACAGACAACAGTTCTTTCTCCCATCCTGGACTTACATTCACACACACACACACACACACACACACACACACACACACACAAAAACACCTTACTTGTCCTAGTTTCCAATAGACCTCAAACCTTTGGGGATGTCTGCCACAGATGCGGTCAAAACATCAGGAGAGAATGCTTCTGGAACATGGCCAAACAGCCCGAAAAACTCACAGCAACCCAGTAAATCATACAATGTTTGCAGTAACAGATTTAATCCATTTATAGTACTAAAAGTAGTATTTTTCAAATGTGGATGATACAGTTCCTTCTCACTACATTTCTGCTTTCCGAGTGTTGGCTTCTCAAGTGGAATGGAATATCACAAAGTTTGTGTTGTACATGCCTATACATTATCTTATTTCAATAAGGTAATGTCAGGAAAACAAAAAAGATAATTGCTCTCAAATATTTATTTATTTATTAAGTTCGACTTAATATACCGCTCTCTCTGGCACCCAGAGCGGTTTACAAGAATGACAGAGTAAAAACATAAAACACATAAAATACATTAAAAACAATTTAAGACCCCCGAATAAAACAAATTGCAGGCCAAGCTGCAATACAGTGGCATGCTAGCAGCAGGACAGCAGGTACAATAGAACAGCAATTGGCTATGGGCCGAATGCCTTTCTGAATAGCCATGTTTTTACTGCTCTGCGGAACGGCAGAAGGACCCGGGTGGCCCATATGTCTTCAGGAAGGCTGTTCCATAGAGTTGGTGCGACTACAGTGAACACCCTCCGGCATGTGGTAGCCAGTCTACAGACCCTAATACTGGGCACCTCCAATAGATTGAGCCCCTCTGAGCGCAGTGATCTCCTGGGCACATAAGGGGTAAGTTGCTCCTTCAGGTACACTGGCCCCAAACCATATAAGGCCTTGAAAGTTAGAACTAACACCTTGAAGATGACCTGGAATTCAATTGGAAGCCAGTGCAGCTCGCGCAAGAGTGGGGTCACGTGATCAGATCTTAAGGCTCCTGATAGCAGGCGTGCTGCAGCGTTCTGCACCAGCTTAAGTTTCCGGATCGCCGACAAGGGTAGGCCGATGTACAGCACATTACAGTAATCGAGCCTCGAGATGACCGTGGCTTGGATCACCGTGGCCAGGTCGCAGCGGGAGAGGTAAGGAGCCAGACGTTTTGCCAGACGCAAGAAGGCTGTCTTGCAGGTGCAGCCAATCTGCGCCTCCATAGGCAGCTGGGCGTCCAGCCGGACCCCCAAACTTTTGACAGACGGTTGCAGGCAAAGGGCCGCGCCGTCGAATGTTGGCAACTGGGTCTCTACCCCCTCCGGGCGGCCCAGCCACAAGATCTCCGTCTTTGCCGGGTTCACCTTCAACTTACTGGCTCGCAGCCATCCAGTAACAGCTTCTAGGCAGAGATGGAAATTATCGGGTACAGAGACCACCCCGGGGTCCATCCTCAGAATGAGCTGGGTATCATCAGCGTACTGATGACATTCCAGCCCAAAACTCCGCACCAAATAGACACACAACGTACAAGGAAGAGGGAGGAAAACAGAGCTGCTCTAATCCCTATTATCAAAACAATTCTCTTTTGTGCAGAAGAA
>JARBWK010000002.1:80597787-80891015 GCA_030556195.1 Anolis apletophallus
TCTGTTGTTGGCACTATGCCGTGCCAGTTGGTAGCCGCCCTGAGTCCCTCTGTGGAGGTTGAGATAGGATGGGATACAAATGCTCTAAATAAATAAATAAATAAAACATACATACATACACTTGTACTGTTGGTAGCCCCACTTGAACTAGTGTACTATTGCAAACTATGGCCTGCTGAATTGAAACCAGCAACTGTGTTATGTTTTCAAGCTTAGTTTTTTTTTTTTTTTTTAAAAAGCTTGGAAATCTGAAGAAGGGCAATAGAAGTAAATCTACCTGTGGAGCCCTGTAATTCAGAGATGACAAGAAAGAAATTGTGCTAATTTGACAATGCACTGACAGGATTATTATGTAATTAGCAAAATAGAGGAGCGGTACCAGCTTGTTAGATTGAATTTGTTGTGCTAATGTGGCAGTTGCTGGAGGTGAAAGCTGGATGTAATGCAACCTATTTCTGTTGAATAGTAATGGCATTGCTAAGGCTCCTCTCTTTTATTCACTTTTTCACAGCTGAATCATACATGTGGTCTGAAAATATATTTTCCCACCATAGTTTTTTTTTTCATACTGGAAACAATTAACAGATGCCCTTTTACTACTTATAATTCTTCCTCACAGAGGTGTTAGCTGGACTGATTAAGCTGTCCGATTCAGTAGAACAGAAGTGAAATATGCTAACACAATTAGACCTGGTAGGTATGGTTGGTAGAGTTGAGCATCTGTCTGAGTCCTCACACTCAACAAATGTTGCAAATCACCTGTAGACAAATAGACAAAGTGTAGATTTTGTGAAGAGGGCATTGGCTCAATCTTGAGCAAATAATTATCTTACTTATCATCACACAGCAGATAGTTGGTTCAGTAATCAGTAATTTTCTACACTCTAACAATTTTTCTAGATTTTTCTGACTCTCCCAATCTCCTGAGTGATATCCCAGATTTTCCTCCCCTGGTCTGGTATTATTGGCACATCTCTTTCCGAGTCCTTCTTTTATGCAGTACTAATCACAAGCAAGTTATAAGGAGCCCCAAAGGACACAACTTTCTCTAAATGAGCATCTGAAAGGAGTCATAACAGAAAATTTGGCGTGATTGACACCCTAAGAGAAAGGAAAAATTCTAGGCTCCATCCATTTGCAAGTGTTGTACAGGTGACCTTGCATAACACTTCCAGTATAAGAGAGCAACTATATATTGACTTAAATTCTTTTTTAATCCTGACTAGAGTAGATCCAGCAATTGATGGAATGGCTCTACTCCAGGTGGGACAAATCAACAGAATGCCACCCATGTAGGGGTTCATGATCAAGTTTCCATGGAAATGGGAATGTTTGGCTGCCTTGAAACGGCAGTGGTTGTGTGGGATGATTTTGAGTGGAGAAAGATTGACAAGGAAAGGATCAAAGACCCTGCCTGTCCCCTGCCCCGTTTTCTGTTCAACCTAAGGAAACACACAGCTTTTCTGCTTGATAAAAGAAAACCTTTTAAGGGGAAAAAAGAATCAAGGAATTACGTGTAATGTAGTTCTGCCCTTTGAAATGCCCCTTGAGGTGAGCATTCAAAGGCAACAATGACATTCTGGTATAAAGGTCTCTCTAATGCCTGGTGGTAGGTGTGCATTAGAGTCTTTGTTGACTTGCTGCTTTCACTCCACTCCAATAATAGTTATGAAAGGACTGTTGATTTTAAAGGATCATTTGGACCATTGTAAAAAGGTTCTTTCCCCTGCCAATTGGACTATGCTGTCATTTAATCTCTGTGATGCTGAATTTGTGGTGTTGAATAGAATGCTTTAGTACAAGCAGGGAGTCAATTGTGTAGTATTAGACCTCGTTTTTCCAATACATGCACTGTTTATTAAGTCCTTTCTTTATCATGGCCTTTGTTTCTTCCAGATTGTGAATCCCTTATCCAAAATACTTGAAACCCAAATTGTTCTGGATTTCAGGGTTGTGTGTGTGTGTGTGTGTGATTTTGGAATATCTATATTTGCATATGCAAACAAAATGAGATATCTTGGAGATGGAACCCATCTAAAGGTGAAATTCATTTATGTTTCTTATAAACACAGCCTGTAGATAATTGTATACATGAAACAAACTTTGTGTACATAGAACCACCAGAAAACAAAGTGTCACTATCTTAGGTCCCTTCCACACAGCTGTATAAAATCCACATTGAACTGGATTATATTTATTTATTTATTTATGACATTTATATGCCACCCTTCCCACGCCGAAGGGGACTCAGAGCGACTTACAAGTAAAATGTAAATGCAATATAGTATATTATTGCCATAGCACAATATTAACATTATATATTACGTTGTACTATAACATTATACTGTAATATTATTAGTAATACCGTGTTTCCCCGAAAGTACTTTCTTTTGACCCCCAAAATCCCCACTACGGCTTACTTTCGAGTACGTCTTATATTGGGCGACGGTACCCCGAAAGTAAGATGAAAGTAAGACTTACCGCGGGCGGCATGGCGTGGCTTCCTGGCTGGGCGATGAGAGGCTCCCAGAGGGGCTCAAAAGGCCCGGAATCCTCCTCCTCTTCCTCCTCTTCCTTCCAGCGGTGCCTTCCATCCTCCTCCTCTTCCTCCCAGCGGTGCCTTTCCCTCTCGCCGGTTCCGCCCCTCCCTTCAGTGAAGGGAGGAGGGGTGGACGCCGCCCTGAAGAGAGGGAAGAAAGCGCCGGCGCGGAAGTCCCGCCGCACGGCGACTCAGGCGTCTTTCCCGCCGCCCGCTCGCCCGCGCGCCAGCAGCGAGCCGGGCGGGCGGCGCCTGAGTCGCTAAGCGGGACTTTCGCCGGCGCCTTCTCCCTCTCGCCGGTTCCGGCCCCCTCCCTCAGCCGCCCCTCTTCCCTTCCCTTAGCGGCGCCTGCAGGGAAACCGATCGATCTCCCTGCAGGCTCCTCTGCGGGGGGAAGGGAAGAAGGGCAGAAAGGGCTCCCTTTGCGCCCCTCTTCCCTTCCCCAGCGGAGGCTGCAGGGAGATTGATCGGTTTCCCTGCAGGCTCCGTTGCGGGAAGGGAAGACAGGCGCAAGGGAGTTCTTTTTCGCCCCTCTTCCCTTCCCGCAGAGGAGCCTGCAGGGAGATCGATCGGTTTCCCTGCAGGCTCCGTTGCGGGGAAGGGAAGAGGGGCAGCTGAGGGAGGGGGCCGGAACCGGCGAGAGGGAGAAGGCGCCGGCAGAAGTCCCGCCCCAGCGCGACTCAGGGCCACGCCATGCCGCCGCGGTCTTACTTTTCGGGTACGGCTTATATAAGCCGACCCCTCTGACACCCCGATACGTCTTACAATCGGGGTGTCATACTTTCGGGAAACACGGTATTACATGTAATATAAAATATATAATTATAATATATTATTATTATTAGTATTATACTGTATTACATTATAATATCATCAATATTATATGTATATACAATATATTCTATTATAAGCACAGTGCAGAAGGCAAGATGGAATTGCCTTCCTGGCCCCTCCCTTCACTCTGATCTCAGAGCAGCAGTTGGTGCTGGAGGGCGGGGGGGGGGGCTCAAATAACCCAGTTCAATGCAGATATTGTGGATTATCTGACTTGATATTTTGGGATATATGGCTGCGTGGAAGAGCCCTCAGTCACCCATGTGAAAAATTTCAGATTGTGTAGTATTTTGGATCTTGTAAATCTTGATAAGGGATGCTCAATATGTACCATAATACAAACAAATAAACAAAGACATCACATTTGTATTATATTATGGTCCGCATTGTAATAGTCACACCCCATTAATCTGAACCAATTGAATCACTTGTTGAAGGGGGACATTAACATGCTGATAATCTCATTTATTCATTGGGTCTATTTTAGGACTGACATGTTCAACGGCTTAGTCATCTTGTATCTGACAATTGCTCCATGTAGGTGAGCAGAGAATACAAATCCTTTTGTAGATGTCTGGAAAAGCCTTTTTCATTGGTATATGAGAACATCATAGGGAATTTATGTCTCTAGCAATCCAAGCCCCAAAGGCTGAAACTTTCAGTACCTCATATTAAAATGGGACTGAATTACATTTAGTGGTTTAATATATAAATATATATTATTTGGAAGTCGTCCATTCATGATTTAATGATTTCTATAACCCCTACTTTGTTTTCCTCTCTGCTTTATCCCCCATTGTTCTACATTTTTCCCTTTTGCACTGTCTCGTACATACAACCTCATGTTTTATTGGTCTCATTTATTACTTTCTGTCCTTGGACTATTTCATTTAATTGCTTCCCTTCCAGGGCTTGAGAAACTTGGTCCCCCACCTCCTTTGTCAAATGGAATTGCATCTTTTAAAATGGTGCATCTCATCCCCCAGGACATAAACATAATATTCATCCACAATGAGCATTTAATGTCAGTGGAAATCAAATGCTTGCTAAAAATCTGGGCAGGTTTATTTCCCATCCATTTGACTGTAAGAAGCAATGTAAGTGTGATTTCATTGTTAAGCTGTCAAAACCTGTTTACATGCAAGCGTGTGGGCAAATCTGAAAGTAAATTGACAATTTGTGACCACACTCAGAGCTAAAGAGCTGAGGCACATTACCATTGAGCTAGGGCCTTACCTTTATTAATATAAGAAAATAGATGTTTGGGCATTGCTTGGAACTTGGAATAGCATTTGCAGGGATACCAAGACACTTGTTTATAAAGCGATTGAACTTCTTACCATGTGAAACATGGATTGTCTACAGACATCACACTCAACTTCTGGAATGATTCAACCAGTGTTGCCTCCAAAAAATCTTGCAAATCTCTTGGGAAGATAGGCAGACAAAGGGCCAGCATTCTGGAAGAAGCAAAGACCACCAGTATTGAAATGCTCCATTGGCGCCCCCTTGCAGTGGGGAGAGGCTTGCGTACCCTAGTGAAGTTGTGAGCTATGCTGGCGGTGGCATAATAGCCGGCGGTAGGGCCTCCCATACCAGACAGGTCACAACCGAAGGGTCTGACAAAGAGTGTCAATGGGCAGGATGGGCTCTCTAGCCTTTTGGCAACCATCCTAAGAGAAGGAAAACTCTGATTTCAAACCCGGGCAGATGGTGCTCGTCTAACCCTGTAAGGTCAACCATCTAAGAGAAGGAAACTCGAACCAAACCTACGACCTGAGGACCTCGCTGCCACCGTCCAAGCTTGCTAGGCCCTGGCAGATGAACCTTTGGTTTAAAGGGTGAGGCCAGTTCTGTGCACGCTGCGCTCCACCAGAAAAATCCATTGCACAGGCTCGAAGGACACATCCAACTTCCGAAAAAGCCCTGTAGCGATAGGCGAGGGACGAAACGGTAGGTGTAAAGATGCACTGGAAGCCGCAGACCCAACCCTGCATGCAGGCGGTTCAGGACTTTGGTCGCTTGAGACTGACCCGGGAGATGACAGTCTTGTTCGGCAGCATCCTGAATGACCAAGCAGCCTTTTTAAGGAGAGCACTGCTTGCTCCGTATGGAGAGGGGCCTAGAAAAGGTGGCCTAACGAAAGCTCATCCCCGTCTACCTGGTTGGCTAGCCGCGGCCAACGGGCATCTTCCGATGCGGTCGAACAAAGACAAAGAAACAAAGGCCAACACCTGCCTGCAAAGGTGCAAATAGACTGACACTTGCATGCTGGAACATCAGAACCATGCAAGATTCTGCAGATAGTGGACGTCCTGAGCGTCGTTCTGCTCTAATAGCCCATGAACTATCACGGCTTAACATTGACATCGCTGCTCTTAGTGAAGTTCGTCTCCATGAGGAAGGCAGCCTTAAAGAACACGGTGCCGGCTACACACTCTACTGGTCTGGCAAACCCAAAACTGAGAAACATCTTTCAGGAGTAGGCTTTATGATTAAAAACTCCATCGCCTCTAAACTCGAGACGTTGCCGACAGGTCACTCTGATCGCATTATCTCCTTACGCCTCCCACATGCTGTTCTCTTCAGTATATATGCCCCAACTATGCAAGCTGACCCTGTGGAGAAAGACAAATTCTACTCAGACCTACGCCACCTCATACAAAAGGTCCCTGCAGAAGATAAAATCATTATCCTTGGTGATTTCAATGCCAGAGTAGGAAAAAACTTTGAAGCCTGGAAAGGTGTATTAGGCAAGCACGGTGTTGGAAACTGTAATGATAATGGGCGCCTTCTGCTAGAGTTTTGTGCAGAACAGCAGCTGACTATTACAAACACCATCTTTCAGCAGAAAGATAGCTTGAAGACCACCTGGATGCATCCCCGATCCAAGCAGTGGCACCTCATTGACTATGTTTTAGTGCGCCAGAGAAACATTCGTGATGTCCGTCATACTCGAGTGATGCCCAGTGCAGAATGTCAAACAGACCATCGCCTTGTAAGATGTAAACTAAATCTACACCTTAAGCTCAAACCTAAGAGGGGTGGCATCTTAAAGAGGAGACTCCAAGTCAACAGTCTTCAACAGGCTGTTGTGAGAGACAACTTCCAGGTAAATCTGCAAGCAAAACTTGAAGTCCACCCTACAGATTCTTCTCCTACAGCGCTCTGGCAACACATCAAAAACAGTATCCTGCAGTCTGCTGAAGAATCCCTAGGATTCTCCCTTAAGAAAAACCAAGACTGGTTTGATGAAAACAACCAAGAGATCCAGGAGCTGTTGGCAAAGAAGAGAACCACTCACCAGGCATTCCTCGCCCAGCCATCTTGCCATGTAAGAAAAGCAGCCTTTCGTCTCGCATGTAGTAAACTCCAACAAAAACTCAGAGACATCCAGAACAAGTGGTGGATTGATTTATCAGAAAAGACACAACGCTGTGCAGATCTCGGTGATCACAGAGGTTTTTATGAAGCTCTCAAAGCAGTGTTTGGACCTACTTATCAGGTCCAAAGCCCCTTATACAGTACAGATGGTCAAACACTAATTACTGATAAAACCTCCATCCTGAACCGATGGGCTGAACATTTTCAGGGTCTCTTTAATGCCAGCCGAGTAGTCCAAGGTTCAGCTATCCAACACATGATACAACAACCAATGAAAAATGAACTGGACACAGCTCCCACTCTGGAAGAGACCATTGAGGCCATACAGCAGTTGAAAAATGGCAAGGCAGCCGGGATCGATGGAATCCCACCTGAAGCTTGGAAACAGGGAGGTCATGTACTGCATGCTAAATTCCACGAGCTCCTTGTGAGTTGCTGGGAAAAAGGTGAACTGCCATCAGATCTCCGAGATGCAGTTATCATCACCCTGTATAAGAAAAAGGGAACAAAATCCGATTGCTCAAACTATCGAGGTATAACACTGCTCTCCATTGCTGGAAAAATCCTTGCAAGGATACTCCTGAACAGATTAGTTCCGGCTATTGCAGAAGAACTTCTCCCTGAAAGCCAATGCGGCTTCAGAGCAAATAGGAGCACCACAGATATGGTTTTTGCCCTTAGACAACTGCAAGAGAAATGTAGAGAGCAGAACAAAGGACTCTATGTAACATTTGTCGACCTCACCAAAGCCTTCGACACTGTGAGCAGGAAAGGTCTGTGGCAGATCCTGGAACGTCTAGGATGTCCCCCAAGTTCCTCAAAATGATTGTCCTGTTACATGAGGGCCAGCACGGTCAAGTCAGATATGGCGATGCTCTCTCGGAGCCCTTTCTCATAACTAATGGAGTGAAACAAGGTTGTGTTCTTGCACCAACCCTATTTACAATCTTCTTCAGCATGATGCTCCAAAGGGCTATGGCAGACCTACAAGAAGAAGACGGCATATATATACGCTATCGTACTGATGGTAGCTTGTTCAACTTAAGCCGTCTGAGGGCTCGCACTAAGACTCTAAACTATCTAGTCCGTGAGCTACTTTTTGCTGACGATGCTGCCCTTGTCGCCCATTCAGAAGCAGCCCTGCAGCGCCTCACATCCTGCTTTGCAACAGCTGCAGAGCTGTTTGGGCTGGAAGTCAGCCTGAAGAAAACAGAAGTCCTCTACCAGCCCGCACCACAGGAAGAACACCACCATCCTCA
Source organism: Anolis apletophallus (assembly GCA_030556195.1). Lineage (NCBI taxonomy): Eukaryota > Metazoa > Chordata > Lepidosauria > Squamata > Anolidae > Anolis > Anolis apletophallus. The sequence goes on from JARBWK010000002.1 coordinate 80,605,804, forward strand.
CGTCAGCATAGGCACATCTGTGCTTAAGTCCGTTCAGCAGTTCACCTACCTGGGAAGCATCATCTCTTCAGACGCCAAGATTGACAAAGAGATAGATCACAGATTATCAAAGGCATATAGTGCATTCGGAAGGCTTCACAAAAGAGTCTGGAGCAACAAGCACCTGAGACAAAGCACCAAAATCAGTGTGTACAGAGCTATCATACTGTCCATTCTCCTCTATGGGTCTGAAACATGGGTCACCTATCGCCAACACCTACGACTCCTCGAGCGCTTTCATCAGCGCTGTCTTCGCACAATCCTAAATATACACTGGACCGACTATGTGACGAATGTTGCTGTCCTTGAGCAAGCAGGGATCACCAGCATTGAGGCCATGCTATTGAGAACACAGCTGCGCTGGGCAGGACACGTCTCTAGGATGGAGGACCACCGCCTCCCAAAGATACTACTCTACGGTGAACTCGCCACGGGTCAGCGCAAGAGAGGCGCCCCCAAAAAGAGATATAAGGACTCCCTGAAACAACATCTCAGGCTTGGCCAGATTGATCACCAACAATGGTCCACCCTGGCCTCACATCGGGAGGCATGGAGAAGCACTATCCACAATGCTGCGGCCTCTTTCGAGAAGACACGCCGAATGGGTCTCGAAGAGAAACGACAACGCAGAAAGAACCGCAACTTGGAAAAACATCACCCAAGGAGACTTTCTGCTGCGCTTTCTGCAACCGAACTTGCCTATCTCAGATTGGCCTTTTTAGTCATCAACGCGCTTGTAAAAAGCGTGGGATGAGTCCTTCCTGAATCTTCGTTCGCGAAGTAATGCCGAGAGAGAGATCAGTTTGCTTTGATGAATTACGTATACATGGAGACAGCAAAATCCTTTAAGCATTTAGGTCCCCCAAAAGTCTTAACCCAGTCCTGCTCAAGCCATTTGAATCCCAAATGGTTTCCTTTCCTTGCTTCTGAGTCCCAAAGGCCTAGGCTGGAGGAAAAATATTTGCCTTCTTGGTGCCCAATAACTAACACTTCACCCTCAGTATGACCAATCTAAGGTTTTAGATTTAAAGCATCACACTTCTAATAGCCCATCAAATTCTCCAAACTCTGGGATAATCAGTGTGTAAAAGTTACTGAAAAAACCATAAATGGATTTAGGGCTTGTGAGATTTTTCAGTATATATTACACATTTAATCTCTACGTGCACCCGTCACCCATAGAACATGTATTCATCCTTAATATTAATAATATTCTTAATTATTCTTATACTGACCTCTTCTTCAAAATGCTAATATATGTTGGTTTGGTTTTATTCCTTTTCTTTGACAAATATATATTCTAATAATTATATATTCTATATATATTCTAATAATTCACCCGATATTGCCGATATTTGTTAATCCCTTTTTTGCATTTTATTTCACAAGTCCATTTATCGTTTATTGTGATGTCCCATATGTCTTTGTACCCATCATAATTTTGTATTCATAATTTTATTTCCATTTTTTTGGCTAGCTTTAATCTTAGAGCAATAAAATTATTATTAATTCTTTATTTGGCCATTTTAATTTTATATCTCCAAAATTTAGAGAAGTGCTATATTTGGATTTATTTAGCAAATTAATGGATAATATGTCATTAATTTATTTCAGTTGATTTGTTTCTTACAGCCTAAAGAAGTGGGATATTATATGGCTTTTGTATTGTATGTTTAATATGTTTTTAGGTCAGTTTTATGACTTTTTTTAATGGGGAAGGGGAATTTTAAAAAAAGTTTTAATGTTTTAAATGTAATTTGTTGATTGTTGTGTGGGGATTTATGTTGTATTTTTGGCTGTAACTGTCTGATTTTATAGGCTGTAAATTGCTTTAAGTCCCTTTTGCAAGGAGAATGGGATAGAAATAAATAAATAAATAAAATAATATTTTCAACATATATTTTCCTACATTTTTTCACATTCCCACCATAAATGTATATAAGTCCCAGTTTCTTTATTGCACCTCCAACAATTTTGTAGATTGTTTCTATTACAATAAAAATATGGAGTATCTTCTCCAAATTGTTTTGTAACAATTCTCTTTAATTCTCATGAACATATTTTTCATCATTCTTTCTTTCAAAATTTTAACCATTTCTCCTTCATAATATTAATTCTTAAGTCCCTTTCCTATTCCAAATTGTATTGGGTCACTTTCTATTATTATTTTATAAATTTTACTTATTAGTTCTTTTGTTATTTTATGCGTATCATTCTGCATTACTTGCATTATTAAGTCCTCAAATTCTGTTAATTGATTTTAAATGATTCTTAAAAAAGTACACACAACCTCATTAGTACAATGAGGTGCATAAGGCTGCTGTCTATAGTGCACTGAACCTGCCTAATTCAATGTTTAGCAGTTGTGTTGATTGTTGACAGGCTTCAGTAAAGATAAAGCCTCCTCCATCCATTATCGGTGCTGTACAAATTAATTTCTTACTTGAATTAGATAGTTGATGTAGTTCAGGTTTTTACAATACACTCCTCTGCACTTTTTCAAAAGTATGTTTGGGTGGAAATCATGCAGTTCTCCAAATGTTGTTGGATTTAAACTACCCAAAGCCCTAGGAAAAGTAGACAATGCTGAAGACTGCTAGGAAATCCAAGCATTTTAACTTATCCTTCAGTCATCACCCACTCTTCAATTCCTTCAGATTTCGTGCATCAGAGGAACTGTTTTTGAAGTGATTCTCTTTATTTATTTTTTGCCAGTGAGATGCTAAATATTGATTTAGCATTATAAGTTGGCACGAGTTCTCCTCCAAGCATGAGTAATTTAGCTTTAAATACAGTTTAAAAGCATAAACAAGAAATGTGAGATTAATGGAATATTTATTTCTGTTAAGAACATCTGTTTGAAGGCACTGGGAGTTGAAAAGTATAACATACAAATAATACAATATTATTTTACTTTGAGTACACCACATAGTCATGGAATACTATGTGGAGTGATTGATAATTTCCAGAAATGGGATGTACACATTTCCAGAAATGGGATGTATACATATTCCATTGGTGTTGGTGAAGTTGCCTTGATGTTGCTTTTACAAGTCTGCCTTGAACAGGTGTGAGGAATCCTCACTTCTCTACCCATAGACTCCATCACTGATACAACTTTTCAGAGTGAGATAGTCTTGTTGTTCAAATGATTGACAGGCTCTATATCTCATGAGTCCAATGAGACTTAATTATACCTGAATTTATCCATATTGCAACCCCTTGTTCAGTTCAGTGAATACCATCCCCATCTGTAAATAGCTTCTGCCTCTGCCTAATTTCAAAGAGAAGAACAGACTGTAATTGAGATGCAAAATACCATGTGCTGTCCTTACTATAGGATGCCTTTCATCCACTTTTCCTGTGCCAGCTTCCCAAATTCATTCTCAACATTTGCGACGCTGTTGAATGCCTTCTCGAAGGGCTGCTGGTGAATGGAGAAAATTACATACACACCTGTGCACAGAGTTGCTATGCCTGCACACTTCAGAATCTTTAGCCCTTTCTTCCATCATTTCACTCAGTCATCCAGACACAGTTGTCAGTGGGCTGTCTTTAGGATCTTTGCTGCAAATTTGTTTATTGTTCTCTTTATAGATACAGGTCGAATATGTCTTATCCAGAAGACTATGGTTCAGTGTATTTATTTATTATTTATTTAAAACATTTCTATCCCACCCTTCTCACCCTGAAGGGGACTCAGGGTGGAGCACAGCATATATACGGCACACATTCAATGCCGGGACAAGAATTCATACAAGCATCACATTTTGGTATGTTATCAAAAATATTTTGATGAGGATGGTATTCATTGAATTACTTGACCTAAACTGTGTATCAAATTCACTGCAGGCTATGTGTATATGAAACATGTACGTGTTTTGTGTCTTAGACTTGGGTTTCATCTTCAAGATATCTCATTATGTACGTATATGCAAATATAGGCATTCAAAAATCTGAAAAAATCCACTGCAATGACCTTTTAGCGAAATAATTATTAGTGCATCTACTACTATCTATAAGAACCCCACCATATGAGGCCCAATTATTCTGTTATCACCCTCCCCACCAAATGGAGGCACCATAGGAGCCTGAGTAGATCGCCTGGAGAGTTCTCCCTGTCTCAGCTTTGGCTATTCCCTGAAACTCACACTACATCCTCTTTCCCACATCTTGCCGATTTACAAATTATGCACAATCAGTACACATTTTTCACTTGCACTGTTGCAGTGAGTGGGGAATGGTACCTTGCCAGTTCCTCATCTCACAAAGGACTCAAAATATGATTGGGGGTGTAAAACTCATCAAGTTGCACCCATCACCTATTGTCCTAATCTTAAAACTCATTAAGATGGCCAGCCACCCATTGTCTAACATCTGGGAATCTCCGAAGATGCATCTCACCATTGTCCCCAAACCCAACCTACATTCTTACCCAACCTCCAGAGGTTGTCATGTTACCAGATGTGTATGCTCTTCTATATAATGTCCATGCATGTACTTTGACAGCATGCTGGATTTGGGAACTACTTGCTCCCAGTGTTGATTTTGACGATAGCTGAATAGTTCAGTTTCTGTTTCTGCCTTCTACTTCTGCGTGTTTCTTTGGACCAGATGGGTGCTATAGCATGCTAGGAGGACCTGACATTTCTGACTATTCTATCATGTATATATAGTTTTCCTATAGTTTACACATCCCTTTGCATGCAATTTTTCCAACAGGGAGGGAAGGGATTTTTGTCCATGGAATGGACAATGTGGCAATGGGCTGGGTAATATTTAATTTGTGTAGTGCATTTCAAGTGTTCAAAGCCACTTTATATATTATGTTTTAAATGTTTTCCCCCTCTTTATTCCCAGGATTATTTATCTTTACATTTTTCTGCCCAAAAGATATTGTCAATACAGTATAGAATATAGTAAAGTGATGTAGTCAGATTTTATTTTCTGGTGCTCGAACATTATGCTTATGAAAAACTTCATGGCTGTTTATATTTGTCAGCCTGTGAAAGATTTTAAAATACTTAGGGCTGACTCCAGAATTGTGTGGAATGGACCTATGTGAATCAGATGGTTCAGCAGATGGAATACCAGGCATGAATCTTCCATTTTCTACCATCCAGTTAGCAGGCTTGAATCCAATTTACTTCAGTGGATGGAATTAAATATATGGAGTAAGAACTCAGGACCCAACTCTCTGAGCTTATTTACTTTTTATAGTATATTTGCTGGACAAAGTGTTGGTCATTACTTTTAAAGCAGTATGGTTTGGGCCTAAATTACCTACACGATTGCCCTCTCCTAAAACATCTACCCCAAGCTCATCTACCTCAGTCAGCCAAAACTGACACAGGGGACAATTCTTCAACTGCCCCCAAATTGTGCAGTTATTTGCTGAAAAAGATTTATCAGCTAGATATGCTGTTTGCATTTCAAGCAGCAGTAAAAACCAACTTTTCAGGCAGGCTTATCCGGATTATTTTTAAATTTAAGCATTTATTGATGGATTCTAATATGTATTGGCTTTATATGGATTTTTAACTGAAGTAATTCTGTGGTGTGCTTTAAGTACAAATATATTAAAAATCTATGGTTCATTGTTATACATTATTTCAGATATCGGTGTGTGTGTGTGTGTGTGTGTGTGTTTGTTATTGAATGTATCCCCCCTCCAGATAGGTAGTAGCACTGTATCTGCCTGAGAACGGATGTCTATTGGGAAGGGCCCTCTGCCCATAGATGTCCTGGACAACTCTAACAGTGAGAACAAGGGGTTGTTAGAAGGACCAGTGTTGGAGACCAGCAGCTCCTAGCAGCCCTCCTAGCCTACCCCATGTATTGCAGGAGAAGAGCCATCAATAATAGCAACCATGTCCCAACAGAGGAGCAAGTAGAAGCCAGTACATCTGGGCAGGCTGATGAATGATGAAGTGCCCCATTCCATTTGCAATCCAGATGTGACTGTGTTGCAAATTGCAGGTCTGCTCAATTAGCAGAGAAACGGCCTCTTCACAGCCAACCCCTGAGAACAGAGATTAAAATGTTCTCAGGTTTGCAGTCTTTTTGTAGGAGGCAATGTTTTGCTTCATGGTGAAACCTTGGACACTTTGGATGATTGACCTTGTTAACTCTGGACTGTACCTTAATTTCTATGTATCTTGACTTCTGTGTTTGGATTCTGCTATCTTCAACCTGCCAACTTTGTTGACACTAGAATTTGATTTTTTGTTGCTGCATTGACTCCAGAACTCTTTTTGGTGTGTCCACAGTAATTTGGACTTGGAACTCAAAACTTGTATAACTCTCAATTGTTGGTGTGTGCGATATTGAACACTAAGCCCCCAGGAGTTTTGCTCTGGATTGTCTATGCCAAGTCCCAGTTAAACAAATAACATAATATTGTTAAAAGTTCTGATAATAACACATGATAATAAGGGAAACATGAGGTATAAGGGCATGGGAGAGGCTGTTCTCAATTGTGCTGCTCAACTATGTGGTCCAGTTGGAACCAACATTGGTTTCTTTCTGTTCCTTTACTAAGGTTTCTAAAGACTAATTTACTTTGAAATATACATCCATATGGTTGTGAATTGTTGTCGCTTTTAAAGTTGTTATAACTTTTATCTTGTTCAATATGTTTATATTTATGCTTTTTATCTGCAAATGTTTTAATTTTTTTAGTATCATTTGTCATCTTGAGATTCCACGATAATGGGTTATAAATATTTCAGATAGTCAATAGATATATGCATTCCTATCTCACTTCCACCATTAAATTTGGATCAGCATGGATGAGTCTTAGCAAAATGACTAGTCTTCAATTAGAGATCAATTGAATCAATGGAATTTATCAAATGTGTTGACGTATTATTGTGTTCTAATTGGGAATGACAATTAGATTCAGTCACCACATAGGTAGTGACCAAATTCAGATATACTTACTTTCACCATATACCTTTAAATAATGCCTCTGGGTTCCACTGGAATGCAAAACCTTGACTAGGAAGGCATATTCTGCTATTTGTTGCCTCCTGATACCCAACTGCCCTACCATGACCTAAATACTGAAAATACAGAGGGAAGGAAATTAGAAAACTAAGCAAGAAATTAAAAATGAGGAGAGCAAGGAGGGGTTAGTGAGAGTGTGGGGAGGAAAAAGAAAAAATGCAAAAGAAATACAAATTAGAATCCAGGTCCCTTTTAAATGCTGTTTGTTTGGGTTTTTTTGCAAGGTCAACAGCACTAAATATCACCGAACACTAATAAAACATGTGTCTGCAGAAGCAGTGATACTGAGATTGCCACACTGGAGCTCTAAGCTGCCCATATCTAGTGTATATAATGAAATTCGTTAGCCACCAAATCATGCCCCAAGTGGTGTAATGAAATCCCTGTTCTCCGTCTTACTTCTAATTAGGCTGGACAAAGCATTATTAAATGGGCTAGAGAGAATAGCTCTAATCTGACACCTGTAAAATAGCGGGTAGCCTGGTAGTTTGTTTTTTCCCATTTTCTAGGGAGCCTGATGACATTTTCCTCAAATAATGCACCAAACATAATTTGTTGTTTGCTAGTGTTATCTATTGTCTGCTCCTCAACACTATTTTGAAAAAAGTTGCTTTACTTTCTCACTGGTTTAAAAAACCCCACACAACCCACATATCATTTGTGAAGGGATAATAACATAGTATATTGCCATTACATCCCTCTATAGTATCCTGATAATGGTGATAAATAACACTGCTGTGAAGTGTAACTTGCCCTACACAGTACTAATCTTGTTAACTGCTATCAAGTCAACTTTGATTAAACCAACCCTAGGGACGAGAGATCTCTAAGTCACTCTACCATCAAAACCCCTTCTCATGTTTTGCAGACTCTGAGCTGTGGCTTCCTTCATTCAATTTATCCATGTAGAATGTGGTCTTCCTTTTGTTGTTGTTGTGTGCCTACAGATCAGCAGAGCTGGCGAGGAGGAGGAGGCCACCACCGAAGAGGGCCTTGGTGGTGGCCTCCTTCTCCTCGGCACCTCTGCTGCTCCCTGCCTCGGAGGCCCCTTCCTCACCAGGCTGGGCGCCCAAGGGGCCTCCGAGGACTGCCTCATGGTGGCTGCTGCTGCTACTGCTTCATCCACCAGCCTTCCTCTTCACGTGTGACAGAAAGGAAGACCTTAGTGCCTGTGCATTTGCAGCTATCTCTCCGCAGCACGGGCTGTTGCGCACACAGTCTCACATGGCAATCAAGGTTCCCTTTCACAACAGCACCACCGGTGCCAGAGGGACCAGACTGGCAACGGTAAGGCAGGCAGGAAGGAGGCCGCGGCAGGTGTCCTTTGTGTGCAAAGAGTCCCCCTCTCCCTCCCTTCCTCCTGGAGGAAGGAGAGTTCAGCCCCAGTTAGGAAATCCTGCTGCTTCTGCTGTTGCCGCCGCCTCTGGCCCACTCGCTCTTTTTAGAAAACACAGTAGCAGTACAGTGTTCCCTCAGTGCTCCCCATGAAACAGCGAGTCCGCAATAAGTGAACCATGAAGTAGCAAAGGAACACTGTAATGGCAAAAGTTACCTTCTTTTTCCTGGGTAGAGAAACTGTGTCCTCCAGACATTTCATGAAGTATCTGCCACACAAACAAAGTTTATAGGGTAGGACCAGCACTGCACAATTAAACAAGAACACACACTCTCAAGCCAGGAAAAGAACTGTGTCATTGACACTTTTTAGAGCCTGGCTGCCTGGCCACCTGTCCAAACAGGGTGCTGTTCCTGGGTTATATATGGCTGTTCCTGATTGCTCTTCTTGTGAAAAGATGTACAACATTGACTAGGGGGCCACAACTTTAACCTGACCAGAGAAAATGTGCCCTCTACACGTTTCATAAAGTTTCTAGCACACAAACCAATTTTTTATGTTCTACTCAACCTTCTTTTTTGAAACTGACCAATCGGGAACAAACATCTTAAACCCGGAACTAAACCTAGATTAAAAATCTCATGATTTCTGCTTGCAGTGACATACAGGCTATATGAAACGTTATGCGACAAATAAAGTAACAGTTAATGAGTATAAATGCATATATATTGTGTCACAACATCTTAAGCACGAAACATGGTCATGGAGAGATCATATAAGCATCATAAATACATAGCATGGTAAGTACCAATACAAAGCACAATGAAAATAATAATGGCGGTGAGCTCGCTGATGGAACGGCGAGCTAAGACGCCCAGGCTCAGCGAGGAGAGGCAATGATGTAACAGCAGGCCCAGGTCCCCGACGCTGTCTCAACCCACAAAGTTCACAAAGTTCACAAATGAAAATAATGATAGGCACAATCTCACAGATGTAATGTCCGGGTGGGAGGGAGCGTCCAAGGGCCGACGAAAGGGTCTTGCGCGCGCCTTCGTTTCGCCCCCGTAGGGGCTTCCTCAGGGCCAGGGGCGGGGCCTGAATGATGTAATCGCGTGAGCGTCCTCACGAAGTCATGGCACTAGAGTTATGATAATACAGAGTGACAAGACTGCAAATATCATCGAGCAATTCCACTATAATTACAACAAACGCTATCTACAAAAGGGAAACAGCATGGGGAATGGGAAAAAAAACATCTTAGCAAGCTAACACTGTATATAGAGGCTGGTAGAAGTGACATACCACAGCAGAGGACAACGGGAGCACCGCAGAAGTAGGCAGTATCAACCGACACTGGGCTGGAGGCCCCGAGGTTGAATAGCAGGGCTCTTAAATAGTGTGATACACAGGTGTGTGTTATATGAGTAATTCACTGACGGATAATTTATCGTTTAAACCACTAGGGGTCTCTGTGTTTAGGGAAATTATCCATTTATTTTCTAGACGAAGAAGGGTCTTTTTTATGTCAGAGTAAGGCTGTGGGTGTATCTTTTCCAAGACAGTAACAGAGAAGTTATCATATCTTGGGTTACATGTTTTGAAGTGCATGTAAAGCACTGAGTTATCATACCCTGTATGGAAGCGAGATCGGTGTTCGCACACCCTAGTCTTCAATTCTCTTGTCGATAAACCGACATAGAGACCCCCACAACACCCACAAATTAAACAATATATTATGTTTTTTTGAATTACATGTGGCCCATGTATTGATCTTGTGTATCTTGTTGTTTGTGGGGTTTTGGATCTGAGTTAAAGGAGAGATGTGTCTGCAGATACTACATCTGCCGCATTTCTTGACGCCATGAGGTAGGGGGATAGAAGGGGGGGAGGAATCAAGCATATGGTCTTTGGAGTGTACAAGTAGGTCTCTGAGATTCTGTGATCTCTTGTATGCGATGAGTGGTGGATTTTCTAGTCCCGGAATGGAACTTACCAGGGGCCAAAAGTTAGTAATGATTTTTTTAATATTACTCGAATGAGGTGATAAAGTCAATGGCCAGATGACCCTGGAAGGCGATGTTTTTGCTCTGGGAGTTAATAATTGGTTCCTAGGTGTATTAGTTGCTCGGTGGAAGGCCGAATTCAACACCCTGTCAGGATAACCCCTGCGTTTTAGATTATCAAGAAAAAGATGGGCATCATGGGTAAAGTGGTGCGGGAAGGAAGAGTTTCTTTTTAGTCGTATCAGAGAGGAGTAAGGTAAGTTGTTCTTAAGGTGGTGGGGGTGAAATGAGGAGTAATGGAGGAGGGAGTTGGTGTTTGTGGGTTTAGAGAAATTTCCCCCCATGTTGGTTTGTCCATCCACGATACACAGGATGTCATCAATGTATCTAAAGAAAAATTTAATATGTCCCGAAAAGTGGGCATGTTCCTCTGAGAAAAGATATGTGTCTTCTAAAGATCCCACAAAGATGTTAGCCACCGTGGGGGCAAGGGCCTGACCCATTGAAATTCCCCCCACTTGCAAATAATATTGGTCTCTAAATTGAAAATAATTATAATCAAAAACGAGATCGATAAGATCCATGAGGTAGGCCGAAGATGGCCGGTGGGGTGTGGGTCGCCTGTCAAGAGTATTGTGAATAATATGTCGAGCTTCATCGCAAGGGATATTAGTGTATAAAGACGCAATGTCCGCGGAAATGAGAATGTCAGAGGGCAAAATAGAAATACCTTCAATCTTATTAATCAAATCTCTGGTGTCTTTAATATATGTGGGTAATCTTTGGGCAAAAGGTTGAAGTATAGTATCCAGGAAAATCCCAAGAGGTTGTAATAAACTGTCGGTGGCAGCCACGATGGGTCTGCCTAACGGGGGCCTAGTGGCCTTGTGTATTTTTGGTAGTAAATATAGATGCGGGATGCTCGGATGGTGATTCACCAGAAATTCAGCTTCTTGGTTGGTCAATTGGCCATTGAGGAGACCATCTTGGATAACATTATAGATGGTTTTGGAGAATTTTAGGGTAGGGTCTTGGGGCAGTGTTCTATAATATTTTGGATTTTCTAATTGGGATAATGCTTCCTTGTAGTAATCACTGCGTTCCCAAATGACGACCGAACCTCCTTTGTCAGCTGGCTTGATAATGACCTGTGGGTGGTTCCCTAGTTCCTTGAGGCGTTTAATGTCATTATGGCTGAGGTTCGGGTGTCTCCTATCATGTCGGTGGTCAATGGCCTGAACCTGTTGGAGGACTGTTTTTTCAAAAATTCTAATATTATCTGATATTATTGGAGGAGTAAAATTGCTCTGGGTCCTGCTCCTAGAAGCTATATAGCGATCACTGGGCGTATCTTTGAAGTGTTCCTTAAGGCGAATAGTACGAAATAAAGTGGCTAAATCGGTGCGAATATTAACAGCCGAACAATTGGGAGTGAATACATACGATAAACCTTTATTTAACAGAAATTTGTCATGCTCTGATAGTGATAACTGAGACACATTGACAACTAAGTCCCCTTCTTTCTTCCCCGTCCCTTGGGAAAATTTTGCATTTGTGGTTGAATTCGGCCTTCCACCGAGCAACTAATACACCTAGGAACCAATTATTAACTCCCAGAGCAAAAACATCGCCTTCCAGGGTCATCTGGCCATTGACTTTATCACCTCATTCGAGTAATATTAAAAAAATCATTACTAACTTTTGGCCCCTGGTAAGTTCCATTCCGGGACTAGAAAATCCACCACTCATCGCATACAAGAGATCACAGAATCTCAGAGACCTACTTGTACACTCCAAAGACCATATGCTTGATTCCTCCCCCCCTTCTATCCCCTACCTCATGGCGTTAAGAAATGCGGCAGATGTAGTATCTGCAGACACATCTCTCCTTTAACTCAGATCCAAAACCCCACAAACAACAAGATACACAAGATCAATACATGGGCCACATGTAATTCAAAAACATAATATATTGTTTAATTTGTGGGTGTTGTGGGGTCTCTATGTCGGTTTATCGACAAGAGAATTGAAGACTAGGGTGTGCGAACACCGATCTCGCTTCCATACAGGGTATGATAACTCAGTGCTTTACATGCACTTCAAAACATGTAACCCAAGATATGATAACTTCACTGTTACTGTCTTGGAAAAGATACACCCACAGCCTTACTCTGACATAAAAAGACCCTTCTTCGTCTAGAAAATAAATGGATAATTTCCTAAACACAGAGACCCCTAGTGGTTTAAACGATAAATTATCCGTCAGTGAATTACTCATATAACACACACCTGTGTATCACACTATTTAAGAGCCCTGCTATTCAACCTCGGGGCCTCCAGCCCAGTGTCGGTTGATACTGCCTACTTCTGCGGTGCTCCCGTTGTCCTCTGCTGTGGTATGTCACTTCTACCAGCCTCTATATACAGTGTTAGCTTGCTAAGATGTTATTTTTCCCATTCCCCATGCTGTTTCCCTTTTGTAGATAGCGTTTGTTGTAATTATAGTGGAATTGCTCGATGATATTTGCAGTCTTGTCACTCTGTATTATCATAACTCTAGTGCCATGACTTCGTGAGGACGCTCACGCGATTACATCATTCAGGCCCCGCCCCTGGCCTGAGGAAGCCCCTACGGGGCGAAACGAAGGCGCGCAAGACCCTTTCGTCGGCCCTTGGACGCTCCCTCCCACCCGGACATTACATCTGTGAGATTGTGCCTATCATTATTTTCATTTGTGAACTTTGCGAACTTTGTGGGTTGGGACAGCGTCGGGGACCTGGGCCTGCTGTTACATCAGTGCCTCACCTCGCCTGAGCCTGGGCGTCTTAGCTCGCCGTTTCCATCAGCGAGCTCACCGCCATTATTATTTTCATTGTGCTTTGTATTGGTACTTACCATGCTATGTATTTATGATGCTTATATGATCTCTCCATGACCATGTTTCGTGCTTAAGATGTTGTGACACAATATATATGCATTTATACTCATTAACTGTTACTTTATTTGTCGCATAACGTTTCATATAGCCTGTTGCTATCTTCCCCCCCCATTGCATTGCTGATTTATGTGGAACAGCCTTCTCTTTTACTCATTGCAGTGACATACAGACATTCGAAGATGTGGATATTCAGCTCTAAACTGCAATATTCCCACACCTGGAAATCTCGTGTTTTTTGCCTTTTGTAGTTATTCTTTCCATGTTTACAGGGTATGGCGTCTGGCCACCCTTCTGTTTGCTGTGGAAGCTTCTGGGATAAAGGTACTGTCTGGACAGACCTCCAGAAAAAATAAGTAATATTACTCGTACAAAAGTCTGTTGAAAATATGCTTTATAAAGTGCAAAAACTTTGGTTAGTAATGTCTCTTCAGTGGCACAGCTAAAAAAAAGTCTTCTATCGGGAGACAGTATAGAAGATTGCTTTGTTTAGGAAGGCTCCACAAAGGTGAGCCCTTGACTCACAACATATTGAGCTTTATGAGAGAAATCCAATGTTGCATGAGCAAGGAAGCAGATTGTTCAATTGCTTTTTCTATTTTCTGCTTCCTTCTGTTCCTGTCCTCCTGAACAGCATCTCCAGAAAATCTTGGAAATCTACCAGATGTTCTGGAGCTATAGTAGAAGAAATGAATGACCCCACCCCTCACTTCCACACACACAGCCTTTGGCATACAACAACAAAATCACAACACATGCATATACAACAAGAGGAAGTAATAGATAAAAAGGGAAGGTTAATTAAGAGTTACTAATCTCAAGAATAAAATGTATGTCTCACAAAAGAATGCATCAGAGTTGTTCAGAAGATATGGAATTTTAAAACGGTCTTGCCATTGAGTACACTATGAAATACATGGAATGACCCCAAATAAGAAATGTTGGCTGACAACAGATTGATAAAGGTTAAAATATAAAGCCCAGTGTCAGTTATGTGTATCTGTCTCCACTCCACTCCCTCTCCAAGGTATTTGTGGGCCAGAAATCCTTCATTCCAACAGGGTTTGTTGTTGTTATCCACAGTTTTGTGTATTCACGCAAAGTCCCAGAAAATATTTCCCGCAGATACAGGGTTCTGTAATTGAGTATAAGTTGAAGACTTTGCCACACATTTTGTTTTCATATATATTTTGCTTCTTTGGGTTTTCATTTTCATTTTCATTTTTTTTACTAACAACAATGTTAGTGTTCATAGGCCTGATCAGACTAACTTTTCTCCATCTCTTTTTTAACTGTATCTGTCTCTCTCTTTAACACTACAATGGTCTCAGCTAATTTATTAAAACAGCAATCAGTCTTCCACTTGTACAGAAAGATATTATTTGCATAAAAGAAGGTGATCATTTTAAGGAATTAAAAAAGTTCAGTAGTTTATTTATTTGGAAATGTCAACTATTCTCATCCCAGCAGCTGTAATGTAGCTTAATACATTCAAACAAAAATGCCTTGTTGAAGAAAGAGATAAAAATAACAAATGAAATGGGTAAATGAATGTTTCCCTTATCCACAGATTTTCGGAGGATTTTCAAAGTTTCTGTAAACAACATTTTTTTTGAAAAACCCTACAAGAGCTATCTCTTTGAATTTTCTATACAATGACACAAGATAACAGGGGATCATTCACCCCAACTTTGAGAAATATTAATACATCTACTGATTTTTGGAATTTTAGGATAATTGCTTTGTGTGATAAAGTCCTACATCTACTGGGAATATGATGATTGTGTGTGTATTCCTGCGTGGCATGGAGTTGTCATAGCTCTTGTGATCTTTACCAATTCTATGAGTCTAACTTTGTTACAACTAAAACAATCTTCTTCTAATGTAATCATCAATTCCCAATTAAGGAGAGTTGAGCTGAAAGTACAATAAACTCCTCAGCTAACTAGGGACCAAATGTAGAGCTCATTTTTGAGCCGTATATGAGCTACTGAGCAGCAGGAACTCTTAATTGTAACTTTATTCCAAGCTGCAATTGGAAATTGGATTTAACCACAAACCTGCACATATATTTTATGGAGTTTTGTCTTATAATAATGGAATTTGGAAGCCTGCAGTTCTGTTGATTTAACCTGGCATCATTATATTTTCATGTACTAAATTACCTCCCAGGGGATTTTATGCAGTAATGCCCTAGTAGCTAGAGGAATATATGATGTTTTTAAAACACAAATTAACTTGGAGCAAATCTGTACTGTAAGGGGAAAAAACCCAAAGCTCATTTGAAAAACAAAAACACCAGCACTACATTTTTCAGTGGTGACCTTCATAAGCAGGAAAAAGGGGGAAAGTAAATCAAGGTTGAAATTATGAAGCCCTCCACACATTGTTTTCCAGTTTGGGGCATAGTATCTGCCCACCTGGCTTTGGGTCTGAAAGACCAAGGCAAAGTGTAGGTGCATGGAGTATACGTTACAAGTAAGCACAGTTTGTAGCACTGTATGGTGATATTTCTGATCACAGGGTATTTCTATGAAAGAATGAACATTAGCTCCTGGTTTCCGGCTTTGTGGAATTTGGGTCAATATTAACTCTGATGTCCCTTCCTCGAGGTTTTAAAAATATGAATTTCTATATGTAACAGAAGTTTGAGATCATCAAGAAAATCAGATTACGGTGGTTTGATGATACACCCAACTCTATATCTTTCTTCTGGCCTCTAGGTATAGTTGAAATAGTGGAAGTACTAAAGTATTACTTGAGATTAGTAATGAATCCAAGGAGAGCTACAGTAAGTGCGAGTAAGACCCACTATTATCAGGATAAACATACTGTAATATTGGCAAATGGTGCATTCGGTATGGAAGATGTCATTGAATCCATTTTGAAGACTACAGGCAGTCCCCAAGTTATGAACAAGGTAGGGTCTGTAGGTTTGTTCTTAAGTTGAATTTGTTTTTAAGTGAGAACAGGGTTTTTTTCAGTGTAACTCTAGCCAAAATATTTGTTTTGGTTTGGATAGCATAGCATAATAAAGGTAAAGGTTTCCCCTGACATTAAGTCTAGTCTTGTCCAACTGTGGGGAGTGTTGCTCATCACCATTTCTAAGCTGAAGAGCCGGCATTGTCCGTAGACATCTTCAAGGTCATGTGGCCATCACGACTGCATGGAGTGCCCTTACCTTCCCACTAGGGTGGTACCTATTGATCTACTCATATTTACATGTTTTTGAACTGTTAGGCTGGCAGAAGCTGGGCCTAACAGTAGGAGCTCACCCCATCTACTTTCAGTCAGCAAGTTCATCTCAGTGGTTTAACCTGCTGCGCCACCGGGGGACCCTTTTGGATAGCATAGGGAAAGGTTAGCAACCCTATGGTATTTGTTTTGTTGGCTGAATTCCCCGTTCATAAGGTTTCACTGCACTTTCTGTCTCTGTGATAATTGAATTTTGAAAAAAATGGCTTCTCATGTAAACAAGGATTGGCAATAAAGCTTCAGTGGAGACACTTTTTTGCCATAACTCTTTCAAGAGTGAACTTTTCTTTCTAGAAGTACATTTATTTCACTTCCTGTTGTCTCACCCCTATTCTTAACTATACGTTGTTTGTAAGTCAGGTGTCTGTAACTTAGGAACTGGCTTTATTCAAATGATAACGTTAACACACCAGTCTAGATGTGCTAATAGTTCTTGCCACTGAAGGCCCAAGTGAGATCAGTCATATATACAAAATCAGGTTGATGTACCAGCTAAAACCCCTCCAGAACATAAATAATTGGCCACAATAATCCATCTCATGGAAGCCTCCAGATTATGCTACTGTAATGTGTGAAATATAGTGTGTTACTCAGAAATGCAGGTGAATTCAACTACTGGATTGAACTATATTTTTGTAAGTATATACTGTAGGTATTTATTTATTTATATCCCACCCTTCTCATTGTATAGAATTCAATACTTGATCCAAGACAATATATCTTATGCAGTTATAAATTATTATACTGGTTAGTGATCCACTTCCGAAAATGTGCATGCTTACTTCTGAGACATCAATGGTTTGGGATCAAGTATTTAAAATGGGAATGGAGAACATTCATTGTTGGACTGCAACTCCCATCATCCCTTACCTTTGGTATGCGGATCAGTGCCAGCTGTTCCTCCACCCCGACCTAAAGAAAAACCTCCTCCCAGAAGAACCTGGCATATTTACTACAATTCTCTCCAGAGGTCTTAATCTGATCATTCGTCACACACCATCCAATGCCACAATCTCAGCCACAACCTCACAGATGAACAGAAAAGGATATTTTCATATGTGCCCCCATATATATATATATATATATATATATATATATATATATATATAATATATATATAATATATATAATATATATAATATATATAATATATATATATAAAATGCATTTTATATATATTAAAAGATGTGTGGGGCAAATCTGTTTACACAGACTTTGCCACACACTGGTTGGATTTAATTGGAATGCTTGCTGGTTTTTATGTGCTCATGGTTGTTTCCTGATCCATCTTTATTCCTCTATGCATTCTATATTTTATTTTTGTATAGCATATTTTGCTTACTGATGTTAGCTGCCTTGGGAGTTTTTACATTCCCACTATAAAACATTTGCCACTCAGATACTGTTTTGTAATTAGGTAGTTTTCTTTATGCTCACATTTCAATGTTGGCTATTTACTGCTTCTGAGTCCCTTTGGTTTAAAGAGATGTTCTTGTTCATTCCAGAATGCATTGACTAGAATGGGACACACTGTTCTGTGTGTATTTAAGCTTTTCTATCCTGCCTCATTTTGATTATATTTAATTAGGTGAACTTTTCTCCAGTGTTTGTAATTCAGTGGCTCAGAACCTTTTGTCATCGTCATAAAATTCAAATCATTCTTACTTGCAACCTAATCCTGTATGTGTTTCTTAGAAGTAAGCGCCACTGGATTCAGGAGGACTTAATCCTGGGGGACCGCGGATTTACAGTGGTGAATATAAATCCTCACTTATCCCTTTACTAATAATGAATACACACAACTATTTAAAATAAGGACATTGTTGTACCTATTCATTCTTAGTAAAGGGGAAAGTGAAGAGGAAATGTAACTATATTTTATGTAAATCTTTATTTAATATCTGAAAATACTTTGAAACTGGTTTATGTCTACAGCAGTGCTTCTTAAACTATCTGACGTGAGGGAATGAGTGCTATATTTTTCATAAAGTTTGGGAACATTTGTGCCCATTGGCTATTTTATTTTCTGGAAAAATTCCTGGGACAGGCAGCTGATGACTTGGGGATAACCAGCACTGGTTTAACGACCACACACTGATCTTGAGCACATCCAGGGGAAATATTGGTAGAAAATGCTCACTGCTTGCTTCAGGAAAAATATCAGTGAGGAATTATAGCTTAGTGTCAAAACAAAACCAACAGGATGTCTCCACAACAGTCAGTGTATACAGCTATGCAGAGGTTGGTATCTCCAAGAAGCCATGGCAAAGAAGAAGGCAAAACCACGCTGTGATTTCTATTCCTCACCTTTCCTGAAGTGGGCTCAAGGGAAAATAGATGTATCTACTCCTTTCTACTTTATTCTTGCAACAAGTCTGTCATGTAGCTCAGACTGAGAGAGGATTGCAGATCCAAGGATGTCCTGTGAATTTCCATCTTACAGTCTAATAATCACACAACACATTGGTTCTCACACATATCAGGCATGCTTGTGTATAAGGTGACTTCATATATGTCAGGGGCAGGTTTGGGGATCAAAATTATGGATTTTGATATGATCATTGGGAAAGTCTATGGGAAAACCAAAGACGTAAAGGATGAAGCAAAGGAAAACAATACAAAGATCTAGCCACTGCTACAATTTCCCCACTCAGGCATTCAAAAAGGCTAGAAGCAGTGCCATGGTGGAAAGAGTAGAGGAGTTGGAGCATCTTTTGGGTTCCTCTGTGGGAACTAAAGTCTCAATGTTTGCCATTCAACTCATAGAAAGGTATAAGAGTTACAGTAATTACACTGACCTGTGGAAAAATCAACCTAGGTCTTTTGAGTTGATTTTTTGACTAAAATTTCCAGACTACACATACGGTAAATATACTAAAGAAAATCACATACCTTAAAAAACTTGTTGTTAAAGGGAGAAAAATGTTCCCACGTTTGTAGGGTATTGTTGAATGATTCTTCAGCAAGATTTGGTGTTGCTCAAAAAGGGACATAAAGAATATGGCATTGAAATAGATTTGAATGCTTAGAGTCTTAAAAAAATATATAGTGATTTTGTCTAAATATAATTTATTTAAGTGTGTACAATGTATACGTACTTAAAACCTATAATTTGCAAGATATAAGCTACCCTTCACTTTTCTTTTTACTCTAGGATCCTCAGAGGCCACCAAAGAAGGAATGAAAACTTAGTTTAGCAATAAGCCATAAGTCATTGTTATGCCCTACTACTCTTTTTATACTTTTATCTTTTCTATCCCCTTCCCCTTTTCTCCTATACCCTTTACTTCCCACTGCCCCACCCATACTATTCCCATCTACATCTTTGTTTTTTCCGTTGTAGAAAACAGCTGATTACGTGAGGCTATTGTCCTTATGTAAGGATGTAATACCCAGTCTAGTATTTCTACATATCTATTGTACTCCCTGTTTTAATTGAAAATGTAATAAAGACTATTTTATAAAAAAAGGGACATTATCTCTTCTGATTAGTGATCTGAAATGTTGATTGTGAAGCAGTTGATGGCTGTATTTGAAAATCATTCATGACCTCAACTATATTTATCTAAAAGAGGCAACACACTTCTTCAGTCACCCTCCATAGGATAAGAGTATAAGAAGGACCAAGATTGAATCACATTTGATATTTGGTGTTGGAAACATAGAGTTCTTTGTTTTTATTTGGGGGGGGGGGAGTAGTACACAAAAAACATACACAATATCTGCGCTGTCATTCCTAATTTTTGTTATTATTGTGGAAAATATATTGCTTGTAAAAATGCAAAACAAAGTCAGAAAAATGTGGTTATGCAAGCTTTTTTGTCTTCAGTGTTAATTTGTAGCCAAAAGAATGGAATTGAATAATGGCTATTCGCAAGCAAAAATACCAACAAAATGTTGCTTTAAATTGATATCAGGATGTTGTCCCACTGCTCCTATTCATTAAATACTTCATTTTGTGAGATGTATTTAAAGAGAATTACAGAATAGGCTTCTTAAAGTGCAGGTACACCAGCTTTGGCTTTTAAGACAGCACAGAGCTTTGTGGGTGACACAGAAGGGGAGCTCAAAACATCTGGCAGCGCCCTAGGCAAAGATTCTGTTAATTAATAAGGTGCAATGTTACGTGAAAAGTTTTCTTCTGCAATCCTCTTCAGAAGCCAGATATCATTAGTTCTCTGCCATTGCAGTGGGGGAATCTGCTGGAGAATTAGCAGGCAGTAGATGCATTAGAAGGGTCAGATAATTTTGGGCCTAACTTCATGTTATGTTCCTAAAACGTGCCTTTTAAAAGAAAAAGTGGCAGCATGAGGATTTGTGCTGGTCTGAATGAGGGGTGCTAGTATTTAATTGTGCTTCAAAATATAAGTGTTCAGCTTAAGCACACCTTTTAAAAATGTAAATGAGAACTTTTACGTTACAGATTTTAACTTTCAGAAGTGTTGGCCAGCCAGGCTAGTGGGAGGTAATTTAACATACTGTATTTGAAACAGAAATATGAGAATTTTACTCTACAATATGATGGAGAATTGTATTCTTCCTTTCACACTCTGTCTTTTTTTCTTCCTAATCTCTTTTTAACATGAACCTCAAAATAAAGGATGCAATATCTTCTTGAGCATAAGTGGTTCCAGTTAAAATGAAACCCAGCAAAAAAGAGGCTTTTCTGGGAAACCCATGATTTTCACATTACATA
Source organism: Anolis apletophallus (assembly GCA_030556195.1). NCBI lineage: Eukaryota > Metazoa > Chordata > Lepidosauria > Squamata > Anolidae > Anolis > Anolis apletophallus. The sequence goes on from JARBWK010000002.1 coordinate 80,627,077, forward strand.
ATTATAGTGCTATGATTCTACCTTAACTGACATGGCAACAGCCTGTGAAATCCTAGGCATTTGTAGTTTACGGGTATTTAGAATTCTCAGCCAGAGGGTTTGACTGCAAATCCCAGGATCTATAAGATGTTGCCATGGCAGCTGTAGTGGAATCATAGTCCTAAAAATATGTAGTGTGGCAGAGCTGCATGATAAAGAACTCAGTAGTAGAAAGAAAAGAAAGAACAGCAGCAAAGGTAGGCAAGGTTCAGCTGAAACATAGCTCCATCACATCCCAAAACATATCCAGGAAGACAAAGGAAACCATTTATTTTTTAATGTTTTCCTTCTCTCTCTCCCTGTATAGTTCCCCTATTCATTTAAATTACTTTCACATGCCCTAATTCTTAGTTGCCCTCAGTGATACTTCAAAGCAGTCAAATCTTATTTGCTACTTAACATAATAGTATCATCACACTATGTGATTCCTAATTTGATAGAATCACTGCTGCCTGGTGAAATAGCTTTAGGGGTGGCACAGAATATGGGCCATAGGTTTTAAATAGGAAGGAAGATTTGATAATATTTGGCACCATCATTTTTCATGCTTTTATTGATTTGTGAATTAGATAACAGTACTTATTTCTTCCCAGAGAAATAGCACGGACAGTGTCTGGATGCAGCATACAGAATTTGGAGTTTCTCCCCTGATGTTTAACAACGTGTAGATTAACAAGAAAAACTGCAGGCGAAACCACATTCTGATAGATTCAAAGGATTTGCTGGAGTGGTTCCATCTTTCTGTCTGTGTATGAAAGATCAGAATCTTGGCCCAAGTGTTGCAAGCTGTCTGAGAAGCTTTGTTTCCTAATGTGATGAAAGCTGTCAGGTATGGAAGAAGATTTGTCAATTCCCAGGATGACAACTCAGCTAGCTAGATACCATCAAAACTTGTTTTCTTCAATTATCTTCAGTGTTTCTCCCCTCATATTTTGATCTTCAGACAGGAAAATAAATCTCGTCTCTTTGATAACAAGAATACAAAACATCAAAAGGATGCCAGTTACTTTCCCTATTGTTTGCATTTTGTTGCTATACCAAATAAAAGCTCTTATGTGATGTGAGCAAAAAAGTTGCATTGGTATCTCTTTGATACTTATAAAGTCTGAAGCTTGCAAAGTTAACTAGGTTAAGACTGTTTTCCAATGAATCTTGGTGTGCTTCTCTTTGGAGATGTTGACTTTTAGTACACAGTCAAAGAAAACACAACAATTGCCTGCCTGTTCAACTTATTGCAACTTGTATCTTCCATCCAAACATAGCAGGAAGGCCAGATGGTTAGAATAGCCCTTCAATGCATTATCAACTGAATCTAAGAAGAACCCACAACATGATGGAAAACACGACAGGGACTCTATTGATCATCTCAAATTGCATGTCTGTTCATGGAAGAAGGCAACCTTTCAGATTAAAGGGCCTATGCTGTTTGCAGGTCTATAGGTCAAAACTAGCACTGTGAATTTTGCTCAGAAACTATCTGGAAGCCAATGCAGTTGTTTCAGGACTAATGATATATGGTTTCTAAAGCTAACATGAGACATAACAATCTGGCCACCAAATGTTGCTCTAGCAATGCAGGATAGTTTTGAAATAATTTTGTTCTCATCATGGTTGTTGGGGAATGGGAGATATATTCATATATCACTTTGTATATAAAATTACCCCCCCACCCCACCCTACCGTGGCTGTAATTTATTAAGTGACACTAGAATCTGTAGGACACACTATGCTGAAAGTGTAATATGTAGTTTGTTCCTGGATGAAGTGCTGAGAAAGAGGGAGAGATTGCATGTTCTTCTCTATGAAACTTTAAGAATTGTAATTCAAAGGCCATAGTGCTATACTTCTTGCTATCTGGTTAGAACTCTTATTCACTTTAGAGTCTTTTATCCTTTTCTTGAAGATCAGGAAAACTTCCAGGTTGTGGTAGAAGGATGCATGGGCATGATGAACAGGTACACTGAGATATGAAGGACAGTGACCAGGAGATAGTACTGCTTATATGATCTACATGTCTCTGAATGATGTTGAAGAAACTTAGGCCACAGAGGTGCACATACAGACCAACACCACTGATACAAGACACAAGAATTTTATTTTAATGACTTTTGGACAATGTGATATGTGTCATACTATGTTGTGTGGCTATAAACATTTCCCAGTTCCTTTGCTTAAGCAGCTTAAACAAAAAGAGACAAATTAACAAAGAATACATCTTCAATGCAGACTGAGGAGTATTGTGAGGTTGCAATGAGGTTGCCATTTTGGATTAATAGTTTGGGCACTGTAGGAAAGAATGCTGGGTGTCTGGAAAAAGGACAGACAACTTGACATGAGGACTCTTGCCAAAATTGCAGATAGCTTCTTCCCCTCTTGTCTCCCCTCCACACCTCTCTCAGATTCTCTCCCTGCTGGTTTATCATTGTATTTCTTCCTAGACACATCTTTGGCTAGATGGTGAATTTCTTCACCCTGGATTAGTAATGGCTAGCCTTTTGTTTTCAAGCAGGCAGGTGAATGGGACTATTTCTGAGGGCAAGTCAAGTGGATGCGCAGATTAATCTATCCATTTAAATGAGATTTAGTATAACTTTCTGGGTTAAAAATACCTTATAGGAATTCAGTTATAACTTTATTTTAGGCTAAACAGGCTATTTTGCATATTTTGGTTGACTACATTATGTTTATTGGAAAGAATAGTGACCTTCCACCTCATCAGATGGGCAAAATTGCCTGTGCTACATACACTGATTTATACCCCTCTTCAAGCACAGAGCCCACTGACTTCCATCACACAACAATGATCTACTTCTGGTGGGTCTGTGTCTGAAGGGGGGGGGGATTGGTGGTCACAACACGCAAGGCTTTCCATGTTGTATTGAAAACAATGAGGGGAAGTTGGTTAATGACCTCCCCCCCATGGGATGAGGTGAGAAGGAAGCTGAGTGATGTGGGGAGTGGGGCAACGGGTTCCCCACACTCGCTGCCACACCCCACCAGATTTGCCACGATCTGTGGCAAATCGGAGGTTTAATGTGGTAAGACCCAAATTCCAGTTTTCCAGCTTTAATTGCATGTTCTTTTCTGAGTGTGAATTATATTCCTATCTCAGGAAAAGCTGAGAATATTAGGCTATAATGATGGGGAGTCACCTATAAATTTACCTTGCGGTGGGTCCTTTCCCATGGAGAATGAAAATGTGATTACATTTTACCACATCCCTTTATGACACAATTTACCCAGAATTATGTAGAAAACTGTTAGAAAAATTGCACTGATAATAATACATCAGTACATCATCATCATTATTACTATCATTATTAGGAGAAGGAGTATTTGTATTCCGCTTCTTCTCTCCCAAAGGAGACTCAAAGCGGTCAACATTAATAATAATAAAATATGTAAATTAAAACCCAAAGCATACAAACATTAAATAGAATTAAACACAGTACTTATGAAAAATACATATGTAAAACCAACAAAACAATACATAATGGGTAACACCTGGCTTGACAGCAGTATGTGTGAAAAAGATCTTGAAGTCCTCGTGGACAACGAGTTAAACATGAGCCAACAATGTCATGCGATGGCAAAAAACGCCAATGGGATTTTGGCCTGCATAAATAGGGTATAGTGTCTAGATCCAGGGAAGTCATGCTATCCCTCTATTCTGCCTTGGCCATACCGCATCTGGAATACTTTGTCCAATTCTGAGCACTGCAATTGAAGGGAGATATTGACAAGCTGGAATGTGTCCAGAGGAAGGTGACTAAAATGATCAAGGGTCTGGAGAATAAGCCCTATGAGGAGTGGCTTAAAAGGCTGGGCATGTTTAGCCTGAAGAAGAGAAGGCTGAGAGGGGACATGATGGCCATGTATAAATATGTGTGGGAAGTCAAAGGGAGGAGGGAGCAAGCTTGTTATCTGCTGCCCTGGAGACTAGGATGTGGAAAAATGGCTTCAAACTACAGGAAAGGAGATTTCTCCTGAACATGAGAAAGAACTTTCTGACTGTGCAAGCTGTTCAGCAATGGAATTCTCTGCCCTGGAGTGTGGTGGAGGCTCCTTCTTTGGAGACTGGATGGCCATCTGTCGAGGGTGCTTTGAATGTGATTTTCCTGCTTCTTGGCAGGGGGTTGGATTGGATGGCCCATGAGGTCTCTTTCAACTTAAGAATTCTATGATTCTATGAAAAACCATTTAAAAAACCTGTTAAATTACATAAAACACAGCACCTCAGCTTAAAAACTTTCTGCTTTATAGCCTGTCTGAAAAAAGAAAAGAAAAGATTTTAGTCTGCTGCCAGAAGGACAGCAAAGACACAACCATTATGACTTCCTTAGGCAAATGCAAATACTATGGACATGCTTTTCTTTGCATTTCCTGGTTTTCAATTACAGTGGAGCAGCAGCAATGTGTGTGATAATTCATAATGATTATGTCAGAAGTATTCTCTAAAAAGTGATGCAGTTTATTGCACAAGATGGAGCCAGATGGTTATTGCAAATAACTTTTACAGAATCACATCCACAAATGTTTTGTCATGATCAGGATGTGTATAAAGCAGTTATGGCCATAAGATTGCAAAAAACCTTCTGAAATAAATCAAAATCATGGAACAGCAGGTTAGTAGGATTACTTTCTTGTCCTCTAAATATGATGGCAATGGTAAATCCTTTGTTGTCAAGCATTTAGCTTAGCAAAAAATGAGTTGCCAACATGGGAAGCATAGCACAATCATGTTTGAAGTTAATTGTGGATTTAGGGTTGGTGGAATAATCACGTTTAAACACAATAATAATACACTTTTTTATATTCCGCTCTTCTCACCCCGAAGGGGACTCAGAGCGGATTACATTACACATACGGCAGACAAGGAGGTCTCACTGTGTTTAATAGGTCAAAGGACCTTATCAGATGCAGTCTTCTTTACATCTTATCTCCATTTTCGGGCGCTGGCAAAACGGAGTCCCATCCCATGATGCACAGTGGCCACTTGTGGGAATCTGCATTGCCAGTGCCTGAAAACAGAGAAAAAACTGTTTTCAGAGGAAATGGGGAGGAAATGGGGAAACAACAGGAAACAGTGTGGTATGGGATGTCATCCCAGAAGACAGGGAAAGAAGGTAGAGAATGAAGGAGAATGATTCCCTCTGCTTTCCCTCACTTTTCCTCTGCCCATCTGATGAGGTCCTTAGTATCAAACAAGTCAGCCTATGTCTAATGCTGACACTGTTTTCCCACCATCATTATAGAATGAAGGCTATTGTCTGCCAATCGTCAGAGTTGCTCCTGCAGAATCCTGGGAAATGTAGTTCAGGGTCAGGTGGAGCTTTTGGAATTCTTAGTTGGAGGGGTCCTTGGCTTCCCTGAACTACATTTCCCAGAATTCTGCAGGAGCAGGTACAATGATTGGCCTCTGCTCTCTAATGCTTGTGGGAAAAACATATTAAGTCACCTCTAAAACCAAACAAATTAGCAAAATCTATAACCCATTTTACTGCTCTTAATTGAATTAGGAATTTGCTAAAGCTCTATTCAAGTCTAAGGAAACACATCAGGAAGAGGAGTCTGTTAGTCCTAACTTCTTCATCTCTATTTCCATCACCTTCCTATATATAGAAGCTATCTGAAATGGAGAGTGTTTGTTTTCCATAGAGGATCTTCATATAAGTTTTGACCATGATTTTTTTTACTATGGTTCCAACTCCTGGAGATCTTATTCTTCAGATTCATAATCTGTGTAGGTTGGCTAGCCTACTCCTCTTCCTTGCATGTAAGGAACTATCCCTGAGCCTTTCTGCTGTCACATAATCCCATCTTCCCCATCATCCTCCTTTGATGATATTATGACTCCAAAAGTAGGGAAAAACTGTGGTAGGATTGTGGAAGCATAAGATCTGATCTTCAAGATCCTCAGTTCTCTTATCTCTCATGCCACATAGAGAGGAATATGGACAGGTCCTGAGACTGAATTAGATACATTCCCCATTTCCTAAAATGTTAGGGAATTTTCTTGCATTTCCTCCACCCCCAGGTCCCTAGGATTTTTCGGACCTTTTCTATTTCTTCTAAATTGATTTTTAAATTTAACTAAAAAGTAGCAAGCAATATATTTTAACAGTGAGTCACAGGAGGGTTTTTATGAACCCCTTGTGTCTGTTTATGTGTCATAGTGTGATTGCTGGATTCAGTTTAGAGGGCAATCCTATCCTTGGCCAGAGCTCCAGCTTTGGAACTTCCAAAGAAATACTGCAAAGTTTTGGAAATTTCTTTTAAAAATACTTTGTCATGTAACAGGAACTGGCAAAATCACTTCTGGGTATTCCTTGTCTAAGATAACCCTATGAAATTCATGAGGTTGCAATAAGCTGACAAGTGATTTGAAAGTGTGTGTGGCACTCACTTACTTCACTATTGTAGGTCTCTCAGGTCTGTTGTGGGCCTTGCATCTTTTACAGGTCTTGCTTGGTTCTGTTCTCTGCTTGTGGCACATGATGAAAGGAAGCATAAGAGCAATGAGAATTAATTCATGATAAGTGATGTTACAGTGAAAAGCCTACCTTGGTCTACAGGATCAGAGGATGAAGTCTCTAATTCTAAGATGTAGAAAAAAATCTACATATTTAGAATTTTAAATTGCAAATTAGCAGCTGCAATTGAGGAGACCATAAAAGTATTTTTCACAATTTAGGGAGACTTATTTTAAAATGCACATGAAATAAACCAAGCTAAACTAGACATTTGCATATACTTTGATTTTCAAGTAAATCTCTAGAACAAATATCTTTGTTTACCCACTAAATCCTTATCCTTCTGATTTGATTATGTTAAAAAAGAATTCCTAAATTTTTTTCTCCCACTTGTGATGTTTTTTGTTACCATCTCAGAATGCTTTTTGCATATACCTTCTTGCCCTTATAACAATTTAGAATACTATTGTAATGACTTGTCCCTGTGGAAAAGTATATATACAAAAAGTATTAAGTAGGAAGGCAGTGTGGTATAGTGGTTTGAGCATTGGACTATGACTGTGAAGACCAGGTTCAAATTTCTACTCAAGCTATGGAAACTCATTGGGTGATCTTGAGCAAGTCACACTTTCTCTCACAATCAGCGGAAGGCAAAGACAAATCTACCCTGGAGAAATCTTGCCCCCAAACCCTATGATAGATTCATCTTCGATTCACTATAAGTCAGAAAGGACTTGAAGTTGTACAACAACAGCAACAACAACTGTTCAAGAACCTCGTCACTTTGAGGCCATTGATGTGAGGAACAGCTGAGGGGGAGACGTCGGGTAGCAGAGCAAATTGTGGGGCAGCGGAGCGTATCTGTTTCCCATACCCAGAATCACCCACACCATCTGCTTCCCCATCACTTGTACATAACCCACACCACTTGCTTGCCCAATGTAGCTTTCTGGCATGATCCCATGATGTCCCCATGATTCATAACCTGAATACGGATAGTCTCCCATTTTTAGGTTTTCCCCTCCTGCTATGCTTCCTCAGTACAACTGGCATGGAGCCCCACCAGAAGTAGATGTACATTGCAGGATGAGGTCCATCAGGCTCCATGCTGGCTGCATCAAGGAAGTGTAGTAGGATGGGGAATTAAGGTAATGTGATAAAATCCATAGTGTGGCTTACATTGCCTTTGTATCTGATTCTTCGCTGTTCATGAACCTATAGTACTGATCTAATTAGCACTGCCATTTTTTAAATTTAATCTATTCATGTGCAACATTTCATTGAAAAATTAAGCAGCTGAAACACTTCTTACCTTAGAGAAAAGTTCTGGTATTAAAGACATAGTAAAAGGAAGATGGTTTGATAACCTGGCTATTATTTGCCAAATATATTATCTCTCAGGCTCAAATCGCTTCCTGGTTTTCATCACGCTTGTTTTTTCTCATCTGCAACCTCAAGATATTTTTGCTTTATTTTATTGTTTGTTTAATCTTATGGTGAACTTAAATCTGTTTCACTTTTAAAAGGAGGTAACACAAGATGTTAAACAGATTTGTCTGATTTATTAATTGCAGACACTATGAATGGGAGATCTCTGAAACACCCTTGTCTGCTACATAAATATTTTGAACTACTTACAATGGACAAAGCAAGTAAAGGGAGTTGAGAGGGAGAGCAAGCATCATAGAGGAATCAGGATGATGAAGTTCAAGGTTAATATAGGATGACTCCAAACACATTCTTGAATCGTGTTCAGTTTTAGCAGAAACAACCGCTAAGTACAAAGCAGCACAGTTTGAATCATGTGAACATAACATTGGCTGGCAGTGATACTAGTATCCAGATGTTTTCAGCATCTTCAGGTCAACTTGTGATTCAATCATTTCTGACTGAGCACTCACCTGTGGCAGAGTAAGAGCAGCTTACCATGAACATATTTTAATTCCTCATATAGCAAACATATAATTCCCCTCAGATTTTTAAAAATACTTTTTTTCAGTAATAAAATTTTTTAACTACCTTGTGTCAGATACAGAGATTACTATAATTTCTTGCTCATGTTCATAACAATTCTTAGATGCTTGCCACAGAAGAGATTTATAAAAGTACTGAACCTGTTTTTTAAAAGGTGACTGATAACAACAGCACTCATGAGAAATTGTGTTTATTATGACAGCCACCGTTTTCTATATTTTTAATTTTCCCAAAGTTGTATTATGCACATTCAAGCTATGGCTATAAAATTGTGTTTGTTTTCCTGCAAGGAGTTAGAGGAATATGCTTATATCTCTTCTAAGTTTATTGACAATGAACTTCATTTATTCCACACATGCCAAGTATACAATAAAGGTCCATAGACAGAATGCCATTGCTGCTTATGATGTTTGTTTCAAAGGGAACTTTAATCTTTATAGAATAGACCTATATAGAATAATTGGGTTGTACTTCCCCATCCATTTCCCCCCTGTAAACCACAGAGAGCTATCAGTGTTGTAAGCATTGTTCGCAGCTGTAAGTGGTCCAAATCTTTTGGACTTTCCCAATGGTTCAAGTCAATATGTCCAATGTTCAGGAATTCTAGGAATGGCAGTCCAAAATATCTGGAGGACCACCAGTTTAGGTAATTTGGTGGGGCCAGACTAACCTTTCATTTGTAGTCATTGGTTTCATGTTTTTTCCAATCATAGAACCCCTCCAGATGAGAAAAAAAACCCCTTCTGATTTTGTTCCTGCACAATTCTATTCCAGTGGCATTACCAAAGACATTCATTCATACATCCCAGGTCAGTTTAAATTTGCCTGCTATTTTTCCAAAATAAAATGTATTTTTACTTTGCTGTTTGTATTACCCTGGAGCTCGTTGCAATGGCTGCTGCCAATAAATACCGCTACCCCCCCCCCCCAAGATACAGCTTAAAGAGAGATCACATGAGGGAAAGAGGCATGTTTGCACCAAAACAAAATGATCTTGATGTTTAACTAGTGTAATATTGCTAGAACACGTTAGTACTGTGACTGTAACTTGTGAATAATAATAAAGAAGGCTCACTGAAAACATGAAAATCAATTTCTGAAATGTTGTGTGAGTCTAGGGGGGCACAAGAGAGTAGGGAGGGGGGGGGGACCCAGGATATCTCAATAAAGAGTTTGGGTGGAGATAAAGTAACTCATCAGACGTGGGGAATTTAGCATCCTAGGGAGCTGTCACCTCGTTTAATGGATGGAGCCCCCTGCTGGCCATCACACGATGTTGTTTGACTTCCGGTGGAGGCCGTGAAAGCATTTGCTGGACACTTTCACCACAACACAGGACACTTCTTGTGTTGTGTTGGCACCAATGGAGCCAGAACGGGACCTCGCCAGGAGGGTGATACTTCCCCATGTGATGAGGAAGGTGTCGCTGAGAGGGAGCTGCATGTGGAGCAGGGGCGGTCCTACAAGGTAGGCCAAGTAGGCGGCCGCCTAGGGCGCCATCTGGGAAGGGGGCGCCATCCTGGCTGCATGGGGCACCATCCTGGCCTTGCCGATGTTCCTCAGGCAGCGCTGCAGCTGCCTGCTTTTGGGGCCCGGCCTTGTGTGCTCCAACGCCGCTTCTGGGCATGCGCGGAGGTTTTCGCGCAGGCGCAGTTGCTCCAGAGCTGAAGTTGAGCGCAGGAGCAACTGCACATGCGCGAAAACCTCCTCGCATGCCCAGTAGCTCCCTTGCGCAGAAGCCTGTAAGCAAAGCACTCCCTATCGGGCAAGCAGGGAGTGCTTCCCTCTCCCTTTGTCTCTGCCGCACGCGCTATGGGAAGGAATGAATGAAGGGCTTTCCTCCTCCTCCTCTGTGACCTCTTCTCTCCCTCCTTCCTTTCTTCGGCTCTATTTCTGTCTAGACCTGAGGGGCCTGAGGCTATGAGGAGTTGTGGTAGTTGGAGTCCAAAACACCTAGAGGGAGGGAGGGACCAAGTTTGCCCAGGCCGCACTGCCTGTATTCGACCTCATTTGAACATTTTGGCTGCTTTTCTATTTACATTTATTTACATTGGGATCCTAATTTTGGACTTATGGGAGACTCCTATGAATTATGAGATGGGTGGTAGGTAATATATAAGCAACAAGAAAATGGTGCTGGGCAGAGAACAACTATACAAACACACAGGTTCAATGATATAAGTATGAAAAATGAATGCATTTATCATAATACATGGGTGCAACCCCCTCCTGATACACATATATATGGTGAGCAAAAATGCTGTAAAGTGTTGGAGAAAAGGCAAACAAACGATGCAAAGAGGAACATATGGAGGGAAGCAAATGCAAAATAATCCCATTCCAAAATCAGGCCAAAGTTCCAATCATACATCTCTGGGTCGGCAGGAGTTATGGTGCAATTGGATCTATCTCCCACCGTATATCATGGATTCTCCTGTGACGCTGCATTTGCATTATATATATTGCCGCTTGAGAAAGCTCCAGGCGAAACGGATCGTGGCCCCGCAAACAAATTCTGTTGCGGCTCTTCCAAGCGTCTACACTGGCTCCAGTTGGGTATTCTGCACCCCCACCTACTATGTGGAATTGTACGAGACTTTGGTGAACACTACATGTATGATTGGAACTTTGGCCTGATTTTGGAATGGGATTATTTTGCATTTGCTTCCCTCCATATGTTCCTCTTTGCATCGTTTGTTTGCCTTTTCTCCAACACTTTACAGCATTTTTGCTCACCATATATATGTGTATCAGGAGGGGGTTGCACCCATGTATTATGATAAATGCATTCATTTTTCATACTTATATCATTGAACCTGTGTGTTTGTATGGTAGGTAATATATTCTGATTTTGATGCATTTACATTGCATTTCTTGTTGATTATTATACAGTTCTGCTTAATATTGTCATACAATGTAATAAAAATAAAAAAACAATAGAATAATGATATATTTTATATTACATGTAATATTACAAACAATATTGCAGTATAGTGGTATTGTACAAAATAATAATATATAATATTTTATTTTACTTTACTTTGGGTTATTTGAGTTTTATAGAGTCATGAAATTATTTAGTAGAGGATAATTTCATTTAAATAAATAATTTTATTTATTATTTTATAATAATAATATAATAGAATGTTATATTATATTATAATGTCAATATATTATAATATAATTATATTGTAATGTAGTATAATATAATTATGATATAATATAGTATGAGTATGGTATAATATATTGTATATACATTGATACAATATAATACTACTAATGGTATTGTGATATTATAATTGTATATTTGTTTTACATGGGGGCAAAATAATGTTTGGGGGGGGCGCCAAAATAATGTTCACTTACCATTTAAAATTACCTTAGACCACCCCTGATGTGGAGTGATGGATTCACCCTGCTTTCCCTCTCCTTTCTCAGCAAAGCCAGTCAAAGAAGGACATTTCCCTTGATCTTTGTGATAAGGCCCAAAGATGAGTCCTTATTCTTCAGTGTTATTCACCCTGAGAATTTTCCTACACTCATGAAAACCACAAAAAAGCCCAGGAATTAATTAAGAATTTAGCCTGAGATTTGGCAATTCCAATTTTAATGGACTAGTTTTAACATAAGAACATAAGAAGAGCCATGCTGAATCGGGCCTCAGCCCATCTAGTCCAGCATTCTGTGTCACACAGTGGCCCACTAGTTGTACACAGGGATCTCTAGCAGAAAGGAGGGCAAAACCCTCACCTGCTCCCGACCCCCACAACCAGTACCCGGGAAATCCTGCCTGCCTCCATCAACACAGAGGTGGCACTTGGATGTCCATTTCAGTAGCTACTGATTCCCTTGGTATCCATGAATCTGTCTAATCCTGCCTTGAAGCTGTCCAGGCTGACCGCTGTCACAACTTCCTCTGGAAGTGAGTTCCATAACCCAATGACCCTCTGGGTGAAGAAATATTTCCCTTTATTAGTCCTAACTTTCCTACCTTGGAGCTTTAGGGAGTGCCCCCTAGTCCTAGTGTTGTGTGACAGAGAAAATATTTTTTTCTCTATTCACCTTTTCTATCCCATGCATGATTTTATACACTTCGATCAAGTCACCTCTTAAACGCCGTCTTTCAAGGCTGAAAAGACCAAGGCGTTGCAACCTGATTTCGTAAGGGAGCTGCTCCATCCCTTGGATCATTCTTGTTGCCCTTTTCTGTACCTTTTCCAGTTCCGTTATATCCTTCCTGAGGTGCGGTGACCAGAATTGTACACAGTACTCCAGATGTGGCCTCACCATAGATTTGTAGAGAGGCAATACAACATTTGACGACCTATTTTCGATTCCCTTCCTGATCATGCCAAGCATAGAATTTGCTTTTTCACTGCTGCTGCGCACTGGGTTGACATCTTCATTGAGCTGTCCACCAAAAAGGATGGTAGGATGGTATTCAATACAATTGTCACATATGCTGTCTAAGGCATTTTTTTTGCAAAATGAAATTGAATCCATAACATTTATATTGTTGAAAGCAGCTGCACATATTTTTGCTTGTGTTTGTCCTTATGCTGGATAGTTTAGACATGGAAATCATTGTTCTGAGATCTGGTGATAGCCACCAGCTTTAAAAAAGTTTTTAAAATATGGATGTTAAAGCTATGATGGGAGGGAGTGCTTCCTCCCCCATCCTCCCCCACCTTTCCCTTTCTCCTATTCCTACTTTTCCCCAGTTTGTGTCGCAATCGCCGACTTAGAACTGCCCCTTTAACACACACACGGAGACGTAATAAAGGCTAACTATGTTTATTTAATAAAACAAATCCAAAAAGGCAATTCTCTTAAAAAGTTCATAGAATTGAGCAATCAGCACGAAGCTGCAGTTCAGTAAAGCAAGCAAAGTTCCAAAAGGTAGATCCAAACGCAAATGGGCTAAAAAGCTTGGCAAGGCTCCCAGATTCAATCCGGAACGAAACAAGGGATCCGCACCAATGCGAATCGGAAACAAGGCAAGGTCTTGGTCCAAGGCGAGCCAAACTAGGCTCCAAGATTCACTCCGCTTCAACGCCCTTCAGATCAGACGTGGCCGGAGAACTGACGATCAGTTCCCACGGGGCCGTTCTTAATCCCTCGGCCTGGAACCCCGACGATCTAGGGCCCGGCGTCTCCAGTCTCTACTTTCCGAACGGCGACGGTCTAGGGACAGATGCCAGCTCCTCCTGCCCTCCTCTATGTCCCTGCGCCTGTTGTGAGAACGGCCCCGCTCTTCCAGCCTAGTATCGCTATCTTCCTGAGAAGCAGCCTCCCCCGGAGTTTCCCAGCCGCTAGCCTCCATCTGCTGCCTGGCTAGCTCTTGGGAACCTCGGCCGTTTGGGAATTCATAACTATCTCCGCTATCTGCTTCGCTGCCTCCCATCTCCACCTGGTCCGCTCCTTCCCGGGAGAATGCTCCCACTCGAGATCCCAGGCTAAGCTCTCTACAGGTGAACTGGGCAAAGGCACGGCTGACCAATCTTGCTCTGGGCCTTCCAACTCATCCTCCGAGTCCCTTCCAGCCTGTGCGGGTCCCAATGCCAACGGGACCCCCGGCGCGTCACCCCCCCCCCCAGTGGCACGAACGGGCCCATGGGTGCTACAGTTTGGGACATAAGGCAGATTACCACACATAAAAATGCTCACATAGTTTAAAAAGTACAAGCTACAAAGGTTAAAAATGCTTAAATGATTAAAAAAATAAAACCAATTAAAACCATTTTTAAAATATCACAATAACAGTAATAGTGATAATAAAACTTCAGCACATGGTTTAGGTGGAATGGGCCTTATAAACCCAGAATCAAAGTCTTGTTCAAACAGAAAGTTTCTCACTAGTCCACAGAAATATAGTAGTGAGGGTGCCAGTCTAATCTCTCCATGAAGGAAGTTTGAAAGCCCGGGGGCAACAACTGGCAAGGGTTAATTTCATGTTCCCACCAGATGTAACCATGAGGGTGGTAGGACAGGCAGAAACACCTCCCCAGGTGGTCTCAAAGGTTCATAAGAGACTATAAGGTCCTAATCATTATGTTTTCATGGTGTCATTATAGTGCTTCTGGTTTAGAGGTAGCATACCTTAATTCTTTATTGTGAGTCCACTGTTACATTTGTGCTTTACTATGTATTTTTTTGATGTATTAGTACTCATCTGAGACATTTAATGTTTGCCTTTTTATGTATGTAAACCATCCTGAGTCCCTTCGGGGGAGAGAGGGCAATCAAGAAATAAAGTTTATTATTATTATTTGAAACACAACAAGTTGAGTCCACAGCAGACACTCTGCTGGCTGTTGTATTGGCTCACACGATGGACACTTCCCAAGTGTCTAGGACTGTGTGATGTATCGGCGAATAATGCAAGCAGATCCCAGTAAGTTGGCCTTCTGCAGCTGGCAGATGGTAATTTTGTCAGCTCCGATTGTGTTTAAGTGCAGGCCAAGGTCTTTAGGCACTGCACCCAGTGTGCCGATCACCACTGGGAACACCTTTACTGGCTTGTGCCAGGGTCTTTGGAGTTCGATCTTTAAATCCTCATATCGTGCCAGCTTTTCCAGTTGTTTCTCTGCAATCCTGTTGTCACTGGGATTGCAACATCGATGATCCATACTTTGTTTTTTTAACATGATTGTGAGGTCAGGAGTATATTATTATTATTATTATTATTATGTATATACCTCTGGATATTAGTTGCTGGGGGATGGCACCTAGAAAGGTCTACTGCTTTTGAGTCTCAGTTGTACATGCTGCATTAGATAGTCTGGTCCAGCATGGCTCTTCCTATGTTAGGTAACATCTGTTTTGTGTGTGTGTGTAAATTATTTTATAGTGATTGAATAATGCAAATGAACAGTGGCAGTATTCTTCCATTTTCTGCCATGCATTTGTATTTGAAATACTACCCTGGTTGAATTCATGTTAGTGAATAAATAGCGAACATTTCTCACATTGCTTCTTGAGCATTCCCGTATTTGTGCATCTGACTTGGTACCATTTAAAAAGGTTAGTAACAACGTCCTGCATTTTATTTTTCTTCTTTAACTTGTTTGGCAATATTCTTATTTCTCCAGAATGGTGGTATTTTGAGCTGTTTTAAGGCTGTGGAGCCAAAATTCTGTCGCCAGCAAGCAAACTTCATTACTGAAGCTATTCATTATGTCTGGAGTCTCTGTGTGGGTTTCTGCAGATTGTTGGTCATGATCCAGGTAACTTTTGAGCATTCTGTTGATGCCATATTTCAGAATAGATTGGTCTTTGCCTGGTGAAGTTATCTAGTAAGTACATGTAAGGTGTTAGGTACTTTACTTTCTTAATTTATTACTGGCTTGAAAAATGAGACTACTTTCAGTTTATGAACTGGCGACCTACTTGCTATCTTTCAGGCCAGGAGTTGAATCACTATTCCTTCCATACTATATCAGTTATAAATTTTCTTTCCATTTTCTTGTCAAAAGGAAACAATAGCTTCAAAATGAAAACAACCTAGGCAGACAACCTTTGCGTATCTGAAACGGCATGTTCTAAAAACATGCTGTTGAAATAACTAGACCACTTCAGATCAATGTGTTCTGCACCTAAAGCCAATATTATGGCATGTGATCAAATTGCCATATAGAGCATGTGTGTCCAGAAGTTTGTTAAGGCTCAAGTCCTCTATCCATTTCCTTTGAAAGAAGGCCCATTGCATGCAGTGAGATGGATGTGAAAGCTCCAAATGTTCCGGTAGTTGGATAGCCAGTTGTCATGGATGGGCACTGTACAATCCTGCCCCCCAGGCTCATCTTGATTCTTGAGGGGGAAGGAGAAGAGTTGCTTCATCACAACTAATGAATGTAAAGCAGCTGTTTTTCCTCCCAAGCAATAGTGATTGTATGTTGACATATTAGTAGTTTCTTCTGACATACCTGTACAGTTGGCCCTCTACATTTGTGGCATTGATTTATGTTCAAAGCAAGAGAATCGATAGAGTGGGGGGTGCAGTGGTTAGAGATCCTGATTAAGGAGCAAAGATACAAATGGCTTGGAGAAAACTAACTAAAGGATTTATTTTGAGAACTCCCTCGTGAGATCAATCTAAAAACTGATAATTTCGTTAAAACTGGCGAGAAAAGACAACATGTGAAGAGGAATGAGACACAAAGGGATATCCTTTACAACGCTATGGAACATAACACCTTACTTACTTAGGCGATCCCTCGTAGCTCAATGATAATTGTCTTCCAGGTGTGGTGTCTTGGCGGTGGGTCCGTAGGTGGCTGTGGAACCCTATTCTTGATTCGCATCTACTCCTGCAGTGAGGACATTGGTTTCCATGTGGAAGGCTGGTCAGGGTTGGCTCGATGTGCCTTCCTCTTGGTATGTTTCTTTCTTTCGTCCTCCGTTCGTGACCCTTTGAATTCCGCAGCATTGCTGGTCACAGATGACCTCCAGTTACATAACACCACAATAATATGACATTCCCCCCTAAGCATCATGGGATAGAGTCCATAATTGCATTCTTTAAATACCTCATAGAATGCAGGATATGGGTTTGTACTCTGCTGCTCCCAAGGGTAGGTTCCGATCCAGTTGTTTAAAATGATAGCAAAGAAGATTTTGATTGAACATTAGGAAGAATGTCTTGAGAATGACAGCACTTTGCAATTGAACCAATTGTTTGGAGATGTGGTGAGGTGTCCTTCTCTGGATGTCCTCAAATTTCCTAGGGATTTATTAGCTGGAGGTCCTGCACTGAGTAGAGTAGAGTAAAGTGTTAGACTCCAGTTCTATGATTCTATAGTTCTGTGAGTCTATGAATTTGAGACAATTGGAGGATATGTGTAAGTCAAGTGATTCATTCTTGCATCCTTGTGTATTAAATCATTTTGTAAATAAAAAACAAATAGAGGAGGGCATTTCACATGGCATCACTGTAAGTGCATACTAATAAAACATAATATATGTATGTGGGAATATTGGCATGTCAGCTCTCTACCCACATACACCTACAACCATAAGTAGAACAATAGTATCTGGCACTATGACAATTCATGCATCCTTTTTTCAATGGCCTAACTTGTAAAAATGGCAGGTTAATGTTTTGTGATTAATAGTGCTGACTTGTGATCTGTTTTCCAATTTAAAAATGTCATTTCAATTCCAGCGAATGCAGTTTTGTGGTTAATTGTGCAGTGCTCCAAAATGCCCAGTGGGTTGGGGGAAAAGGAAGATAAACAAGGTAAATGAAATAAATAAAGGGAATAACAGACACCAGAGCTATTTATACCCTTTGAAGGTTAAACAGTCCTTCTGCTATTGCAGTGCTTTGGCATATGGTACTACGAAGGTAACGTACATAATCTGAGATATTAAGAAGCTGACTGATCCTTGCTGAAAGGCAGATAATAATGAATGGCTGCCAAAAATTCTGTTTTCAATTGCTAAGGCCACTTCAGAAAACAGCAATTTTCAAAGAAATATATGATGGGCTGAAGCGACATGAAGCACATTGCAAAAATAAATATTAATCCATAGACTGGGTTTTAAAGCTTCAAAAATCTTTTGAGTTTGCTGTCATAAATATTAATACCCAGATGATACGGCCTTTCATAGCCCCCTTTTTGTATGTAGTTTATGTGTTTTTGGAAATGTGCATTTTTATGTTTTTTAAAAGATACCTTTACAACACAGCAACTATAGGTAGACAATACCATTGGAACAGACAGCACTTTAAAAAACAGATCTAAGAATTTGCTTCTTTTATGAGTTTTTGGATTCACATATTTGTGCTTGAAGAGTTCCAGTTTGTATAATTTGCATCGGAAAGTTCAGCAAAAATTCACAATTTTTCCTTCTCTATTATACTATGTCACATCATAGCCAAACAGCCCCAGGTTACTGTACCCTGAATTTAGGAATGCCAATTACTGATTTATCAATGTGCAAGTACCAAAGTGCTTTGAAGGATGAATAAGAAATATTTACACAGAATAAAACTTACACATTTCTAGCACCTAACTGCAGAGTTAGAATTTATCATGTCACAAAATGTTACAAAATCATCCAGTTCAAAGGAGTTTGAAATTACACTGGTCTAACTAAGAGAAGAACAGCCTTGCAAGATGGGATGGTTGCAATGGGTTTAAAATTTCGCTTGTCTAGTGAAGGGAAGGAAGGCATGGGAAAGACTTATTAAGTCAAAGGGGTTTGAAATTCCTCTGTTTTCCCCTCTCTAAATGGGTTGAAGTCCATAGTAATCTTGGCATTGGATATTGAAATTTTCCCTGAGGATTCTCCATGTGATGGTTCCAAATTCCCATCGCTAGACGGATTGTTCCCCACGCTTCTTAAGTTCTATGTGATGAAGTCATAAGAGTTGGACTAGTACTCTAACAGATCATAGTCTGAATTTGTGCTTTATTGTGTAAACCTTCTGGGTGGTGTTGGTCAGTCCACAAAGGCTTTTAAAGGAAAAGAGTGACAAACTGAATAAACATTGACAAGAAAGTACTACGATAGGGTTACTATGAATTGGATTCAATTATCTTGGAAGGTCTATGTAGGAACTTCAAAGGTCATTTATATAGGAAAAGTACTGCATTCCACATAGGCCTGTGTTCTATTTACAGCAATTATCTGTGAACATGAGTACATAGGAATGATCAGGATAACAACAATGAGAATCATCTCCACGAGGTCAACCAACATTAGCTGACATTTACAAGTTTTTTATGTGTTATTGGAGATACTGCTATGTAGGATCTACCTTTAGCCATCCATGTTTTGTACATAGATGCTTCGGATCATATATTCATAGCACATTGGCAGAGAGATTATTGTAAAAATGTCTTACCATAAGGAGTTGGTTGGCTGTGTTCATCAAATGCTTTCCTTTATACCAACAAAATAATATTAGAATTCGCTAGTATCTTCAGTTCAAATCCCTCTGCTTAAATGAAGACCAGAGCTCTAGTAACTTTCATACATCTATATTTATTTGTCTTGAGTTATGAACCCTAGTGAGGTGTTTGTTTTGGAACAGATTTTATAAGTCTCTTGGAGCAAGTGAAAGAGCATAGCCATAAACCTCTGTGGACAGCAGAATAAATTGTGTGATGGCATTTTAACCTGGAGCCCTGGAGAGCCCATTGTGTTTGCTTTGGCAATAGTTGGAATCAAAATTCATGATGTTTACGGATGATAGCCGTAATTCATATATCATGCAGCCATAATAGGAGTAGCTCTTTAGGTCAATATTTAGTTGCATTGCCGTGGGAGGTAGTGGGGAGTAGTCTGATTTTACTGATCCATTTTAGTACGAGAAGAATAAACTCTTGCTTGCATCATAACCTAAACCTAAGATTGACAAATTGAGCAAAGCTATGCAGACTGGCTGTATCTAAAATGGCTGTAACTAGTTTATGAGTTCCTGATTGTTCTTTCTTTCCATCACCACTCACCACATATACACAGGGCCATGATGAGGGTTTCCCCCCAAGATGCCACTCTAGGCAGCTTATCTCACTCAGGATCAGATTATGATGGAAGATGAGACAATAACAAGGTTTAAGGTGAGAAATGTATTACATATATCTAGTTAATGTACATAGCTTTACTTAATTGCTAATTGCTACTAAGTATTCTTTGGGAAAGTCCAGAAAAAGAGATATACTTCTCCTAGTTTTGAATGCTTTGCCAAATTTGATTTTGGATTTGCCATGTTTCATGTTCAATCAATGTAGTTTGTTTCCTGTATTTGACCATTGGCTTGTTCAGATGTCTCTTTGCTTTAGGCTGCTCCTCCCATTTGATGACAACATCGGCATGATTGACAACGTGTGCTTTTTCCTTTGTGTAGTGCTTTACTTTGGGATTTAATGTGGGTTTTCTAGCGATATAATCCAGATTTTCTGTTCTACTGACTCTCTGACTGTTTGGTCATTGTTTTTGACTTGTTTTTCCATTCACATTGAAGTTAAAGTGTTCCTGGCTCTTTTTGTCACTTTTTGAGTTGACTGAGCTGTTTTGAAATAAACTGGATTTGACTTGCTACCCAGCCTTGCTCTTTAAGACTTACTGTGTTGTGACCCCCGCAATTGTTACGATGCTCAAATTGTATGATGTATTACTAGCCTGATGGAATTCTTCTTCAGGATTTGAAAAAAAACCTGTTGGAATTCTCATTGATATACAGACATTTTAATTACACAGGGTTGTCTTTCTCTCCCTGAGAGGGAGGCAAAAATAGGTTTCCTTCAACTTATTCATAATTCTGTTTTCCACAGGGGAAAATAGGAAATACTTGAATGCATATCCTCCAACTCATGCAGCCTTCCCTATCCTCCCTGAAGAGCTAGGTGTTGGTGGCTCCACCTGCGAAACAGACCCCTCTTCTCACTGGAGAAAACACAAGAAAAACAACAACCCAGATCTTTTGCATTCAGGTGCTGGAGAAAAGCCTAATTACAAATGGAGAAAAATGTAATCACAACAGTAGATCTTCTACCTGTGATAAAAGGTAGGCTTTCCCCACTCAGAACTCCAAATCTGTTATTGAATAATAAGCAAAGTCAGCTTCAGAAATATCTAGGTGGGAAAATGAAGAAAGCTCATAACATGAGTGTTCTTTTGGAATCTACCTTAAGTCTTGAAACCCATTTTTTCATGGCCAGAAGTCTATGCACAGTTAAGAGTAGTGTATCAAAAATAAACCATTAAAAAGATATTACCATTGGTAAACCATCAAAATCTCTTATAAATGTCATCTCCCCTTTAATTGCCTCCTCAGTCTGCCACCTGAAAATGTAGTGGAAATGGCAGAGAATGTATTTTGCATTGAGTTCTCTTCAGAATGCATTGTGTGTTCCCTGAGTTGTGGGTTTCTAGCTTGTTTTGCACTATGGATCAGAAAAATGTAAAAGCAAAATGCATCTAGCAAATTCTTACCTTGTGGTCAGGGGCATAAATTTGATCAGAGAATCATAGAGTTTGAAGAGAGAAGTCCAATGTCCTGCTACTCAGGACGCAAAAACATTTAGTCTCTATTTAAAATCTTATAAAGAAGGAACTCTTTGTATATAAAGTATATCCTATTTCTATCACCAGGATAGTCTTCCTAATATTTAGGCAGAATCTCTTTTCCTGGAATTTGAATGCATTGCTCTATGCCCTAGTCTTTGGAACAGCAGAGAATCAGCTTGTCCCCTTTTCCAATATGTTATCTTTCCACCTTTCAATATATCCTTTCAAACATTTCAACATGGCTAGGGCTGGTCCATGAGGTCACGAAGAGTTGGAAGCAACTGAACAAATAAACAACAAATGGTGTTCTCTCATAACCTTATCTTAGTTACTGAAAAGGACATTCAAGTGCCACCTCGGAGTTGGTTGAGGTAGGCAGGATTTCCCTGGGTACTGGTTGTGGGGGGTCGGGAGCAGGTCAGGGTTTTGCCCTCCCTTCTGCTCGAGATCCCCGTGTACAACTGGTGGGCCACTGTGTGATACAGAATGCTGGACTGGATGGGCTGAGGTCCGATTCAGC
Source organism: Anolis apletophallus (assembly GCA_030556195.1). Lineage (NCBI taxonomy): Eukaryota > Metazoa > Chordata > Lepidosauria > Squamata > Anolidae > Anolis > Anolis apletophallus. The sequence continues at coordinate 80,649,103 of JARBWK010000002.1, forward strand.
ATGGCTCTTCTTATGTTCTTATGTTCTTATGTTCTCAAAGCTAATCATACCCAGCTCACTAAGCTGCTCATCAAAAGGCATGGTTTCCAGATTTTTTAACCATTTTGATTGCCTGTCAATATTGCTCTGGAATTGCAGTACTCAGAAAAGAGTGATACTATTACTTCCTTTGATGATAAGTGAATGAAGAATAGAGGGCAAAAGATAGATCAATTGAATAGCAGAGGAAGGTGATATTTGAAATAACAGACCAATCCTTTTGTAAGCCTGTCTCTTGAAAGGTCATGGTGTGACAACATTAAAATCTATATTATATTCCTTCCTTCCTTCCCCTCAATTTTATTAGAATTACAGTAAATCTGTAGTAATAAAACCTCTGTGGAAGCTTCATTTTGGTCACTCTGAAATAAGGTGAAAGTGCTACTATTGGCTTTAACATATGTATGTCTATTGTCCCAATTGGGGACATGAAAGGATTGGTTAATTGGTCAGTTTTTGCATTCTTCTTTATTTGGCTTATTCAGACCTCAAGTTCTTTGCATCTCACTTTTGGAGAATATGTGAATTTTCATAAAATAATATAGAAATGTACTGACCTAAGTTTTCAAAATTCTGCATTAGCCAAATCCAACAGGCACAGCTACCTTCAGTATGGAATGAACCATGTTATATTTTCCATTATTCAGTTGTGAGCCACCAGTCAGAAATTGTGAGTCACCAGTCAGAAAAAAGAGGCAAACTGTAATTCTATAAGCATGGCATGGCTAAATGCATAAGCATTAAAATCCAGACTTTTAAGAGCTAAGTGCTTTTAAGACCTGGTATGTGCAAGTCTGTCAGTCTCTCTTTTTAATGAAGAAGCACTGGTTGAAGGAAAGTTAAGGAAGAACCTACATGAGTTACATGTGAGAAGCTAACAAGGTGAAGAAGAAAGGGTACACAGATCTATACTTCCTTTTAGTGTTCAACTGAAGTCTCTCCCCCAACAAATCCAACAAAATCAGCAGGTAAGGTACAAAGGGCCCCAAGGATTATTTCTTTAAAAAGTTTGCCCTCAACAGGTTCAAGTGCCTTGTAGGTGTTTCAAAGGTGATTTTGTCTATGGCCAGTGATGGGGAAAATTTTACAAGACACTTTACTATGGCAGCCACCCAAGGTCAGTCTTTCCCAACTCTAGATCAGATTATGATGAAGTTGAAATAACAAGAAGAGGTTAAAGAAAGGACTCCCATTGATTCAGTGGCTCTTAGGACTAACAAAAAGCTTTAGGACATTGGCAGAAGTGAGCCAGTTAACTATTTACTTAAATTTCAAATGAAAATGTTCAACCGTAATATGAAAACAAAAGTTCTCTTATGATTCTGGAAGAAAAACAAGAAGCAGACAACAGAAATAAATGGTGAACAGTATGGTTCCTAGAGGATTTGCAACGTGCCCATTTTTTAAAACTTGTTCATAAGTGATTGAGAGTTAGGTGTACTGTTTACAAATAATACTAAATTATTTAAGACACTGGGAAAAAACAGATGGCAAAGAGCTCCAAAAGGATATCTCCGAATGCAGAGAATGAGTAGCACAATAACAACTGATATTTAATGTAAGTGAGCTTAAAGTGGTACACATTAAGGCAATAAGTCCAATTTACAGATACAAATCTTCAACATTTTGTCCTTTCATGTGAGGGAAATAATTTCTCCCTGGTGCAGGAAATAACAAATATTTCTATACAGTTTTGCCTGTTATTTGCACATCTGGAGGTATTTCAGTAATCATCAGCATGGTTTAGTGGTGTGAGTGTTAATCTATAACTTTGGAGACCAGGGTTCAATTCTGTGCTTGGCCATGGACACCACTTGGGATTTTGGGCAAGCCATACACTTTCAGTACCCCCAAACCCCATGATAGATTCATCTTAGGTTGACATAAGTGAGAAAAGAGTTGAAGGCCAGCAACAATGCCCCAGCATATCTGTATCTTAGAGTACATCTACACTGTAGAGTTAATGTAGCTTGACACCACTTTAACTGCCACAGCTCACTGCTATGGGATTTTACAATTGGAAGTTTGGTAATACCATTTGACAGAGAAGGCTAAAGATCTTGTAAGATAAAAACTCCCATGATTCTATACCACCGAGGCATGGCAGCTAAATTGGTGTAAACTGCATTAATTCTACAGTGTAGATTGGGTATGGGTAAACGAGCCTGGCCCAGGGGAGGAGACAGGCAGAGGCAGAGGGAGCTCCAAAGCCCCATTGCCCACCTGCCTCTTCCTTCTCCTGGCATTAAATGAGGTGAGGCCCCGTACTCTTGCTGAGAGAAACCTGAACTCAGGGGAGGAGGGAGACAGGGGCCGAGGTGGCCCAAAAGCCCTCTTGTCTGCCTCTCTCTTTTCCCAGCATTAGCAGAAGCAAGGTCCCATCCTGATGCTGGGAGAAGACTGGCCCAGGGGAAGAAGTAGGCAGCAGTCCCTTGAAGGTCTCATCCTGATGCTGGCAGAAGGGAGAGGCATTCGGGGCTGAGGGTGCTCCAAAGTCTCACCCTCCTCCCAGCATAAGGATGGGGCAAGCAGCCCCATCCTTATGCTGGGAGCAGGGCCATAGCCAGGATTTTGATTTGGGGGGGGGGGTGAGTTTGGTTCGGGGGGGGCTGAGACTGGGTGGAAGAGGGTCTACCCTAGCAAACCTTTTGTATTGTTATCCCAATAACCCCATTAATGTGGGATATAATGAGCATGGTGATCAGATCATGATATGAATAAACATAACAGTTTAAATAATGTACCAGTAAGGCCTTTTCACGGACCACCCCTGAGAATTTCGGGGGCCTGAAGCCCCCTTAGCCCCCCCTGGCTACATGCCTAGCTGGGAGGAAAGCCAGAGAGTGATCTACCCCTGGCCCTGATCCTCCCATGTCTGACCCCATTTCTTCAGCCCCCTGCACCACTGTGCCCCACCCCTTCCTGGGCTCACCCCACCCCAAAGTTCCTTCTCTTCCTGAGCCAACCCTGCCCTCCCTCTTGGCCGAGCCCACAATGCAGCCACAGAGCAAAAAGGTTTGCTCGTGCCTATTGTAGATGCATTCTTAGGCCTAACTATACCGACCATTTATGTTGGTGTAGATGATTATCAGCCCTGCAGCAGCCAAATAGCACTTGTTGCTGATCTGCTGTAATATGGGGCAAGACCATCTTAGCATGGCCTTGTGCCAAGTTTCTGAAAGTCAGGGGGAAGTATAAATTCTGCCTCAGAATTCAGGCTTTCCTGACTGAGGGCCAGTGTGGTGCAATTGGGCCATCCATAATCATTTTCCCCTACCATCCTGTGCTTTCTGGCTAAAGGTGGCCCAGGAACACAAGATGATAGTCCTCTTCCCCCCTCCCCCCAATATTTTGGTGGCCACTAACCCTGACATGGGACATTTCTGTTCCTTGTCATGTGCCCTGATGTCAACTGGGGGAATGCAGAGTGCTGGGACAGGAAAGGGGATTTCATCCTTTTCTTCTTCTCCTCCCTTAGCACTCTGTTGCTCTGGTTGACATCATGATAAGTGACAGGGAACAGGTAGGTCCTGTGTTGTGGCTGAAGACCCCCAAAACACTAGGGTTGAGAGAAGGGGACAGTTATCATGACCACCTAATAGTAATGAACTGTGTTCTGCATTGTTGGATGGTGAAGACTCTCTCCCACCTTCATGGCAGCTGGGGAAGTCCCTATAGGGGCACTTACCTCCCATTCTGTTCCGTGTATCCTTGAGCACTCATCAATTACTCTGTAGCTAAAAAGCCTAGCAGTCAAAGGGTTCTCCTGCAATATCGGTCCTAATATTTTTACTTATCAATGACCATATGGCTATTCATTCCATCTGTGCAACACAGCATTTTTTTCTGGGTACCACATGCTACACAACTAAATGAGCTAGGGCATTACCAGCAGGCTCTTGTTCCAGAATGGCCAGATTAAATAGTTGAAAATGTAATCAGAGGAACACAAAACTAGAAGGACCTACAAAAGCCCTTCATGGCTAGGGTAATCATCGACCCCCTCCAATGAAAGAAAACCCAGTGCCTTCCAAGGACCTCATCACACTCAGGACAGTAAGCCAAGTAATAGTGGGGGGATTCACCATGGTTCATTGCCCTTATCTCATCCTATCAGCAGAAGTGTCACTGCCCAGCTATCTCACATTCTCCTCCTGTGTTCCTGGCACTGCCTCTTATGACAGTCCAACCTGACCTCAGGCATGGAGCCCTGCCAGAAGTAGATCTACATTGTATGATGCGATCTGGTGGGCTTTGTGCCTGAAATGAGTTGAACAGTCATAGGACAGGCAATTTTCCCCATTTGATGAGGTTGCAAGTTTCTCTATTCACTGTCAAACACTTGCTACTGTAGAAAGACACCCCCATTATTTAGTCAATATCCTATTTCTTGTAGCCTGAAACCACTGTTTTGAGTCCAACTTTATGAGCAATAGAAAAAATGCTCCACAATCTATTGACAGTCCTTTGAATATTTTATAGCTCTTATGCCTCATCTGTTTTGCTGTCCTCCTCCTGTGTGCAGTTAGATAGCACAACTATCTAGAATGTGCTTTCATATAAGTGACCTTCTGATTTCTGGAACACTTTGAGTATTCTAGTGGCATCTTCTGAGCAAGGCAGACTGCTTAGTAGTTACTAAGCAGAGATCACTACTGTCACTCAAATATAATTCTTGCTGATATCTTCAGTGGATAAGGTAGTTTCTGCTTTCATATCTAGCTGCCACCAAATGTTATCAATGGCTGAATGAATGAAGTACAGAAGTGAATGCTGAACTGGTTTAAATCAATGTTGAGTATAAATCTGCAAGGGAGATATGCTATCATAAATTTTAAAATTGTTTCATTTTCCTGTTGTAATAAATATTGCTTAAATACATGCCTTGATCTCTGCATGTCAGCCTATGAAGGAAGGACTGCATTATCCCTTGTAAAATTGCCATAAACAGCTTCTGCTAAAACTAAATGTATTATAAATGATTCATGAAATTCAATCAGAGAAAGCAGGCAAGGCAATCACGCTAAGAAGAACAGTCAGGGTTTAAGATGTAACCAAGAAGAGGGAAAAATAACCAGTCACCATCAGAAATACAGATTATCCCTTGCTTTCCTCCCTTAATAGACTGACAGAGTAATCTAGCTCTCGTTGAAATCAATGAGAGTCTTTCCACTGATTAAAGTAGGAATTGAATTGTGTAGTTTGGCTAATGCTTTTGTGCTTGCTTTTCTAAACGTAACTTTGGCTTTGTAGCAACATGTGATAGAAAGTCCTCCTGCACAATATATATTTCTTCTGCACAGGAAAGCATCAAGCTTCAGAAAGACCCTTGAAATGCTAACAGTAACTTCTGATTGGAGTAAAGTCAAGGTTTCAGCACATTCCTGGATGTACTACTTTTTTCTGGGGCTCACTAGCAATGACAGCAATAGGCCTGTCTGCTTAGGTATGGATTGATCCAGTCCTCCTGGGAAAATGGAACCAAAGCTGCATTTTCTACAACAAAGACTGTTACTTTTGTAAAATCTTTTCCTCATCTAAGCACCTTCCAATTGGTATGAGTCCTCTTAGTTGGGAAGGAAGATAAGTAGCAAGTCATTTGAAGGAAAGTTAATACTGATTTGAATACAACATAAGAACATAAGAAGAGCCATGCTGAATCGGGCCTCAGCCCATCTAGTCCAGCATTCTGTGTCACACAGTGGCCCACTAGTTGTACACAGGGATCTCTAGCAGAAAGGAGGGCAAAACCCTCACCTGCTCCCGACCCCCCACAACCAGTACCCGGGGAAAATCCTGCCTGCCTCCATCAACAAAATCCTGCCTGCCTCCATTTCAGTAACTACTGATTCCCTTGGTATCCATGAATCTGTCCAATCCTGCCTTGAAGCTGTCCAGGCTGACAGCTGTCACAACCTCCTCTGGAAGTGAGTTCCATAACCCAATGACCCTCTGGGTGAAGAAATATTTCCCTTTATTAGTCCTAACTTTCCTTCCTTGGAGCTTTAGGGAGTGCCCCCTAGTCCTAGTGTTGTGTGACAGAGAAAATATTTTTTCTGTATTCACCTTTTCTATCCCATGCATGATTTTGTACACTTCGATCAAGTCACCTCTTAAACGCCGTCTTTCAAGGCTGAAAAGACCAAGGCGTTGCAACCTGATTTCATAAGGGAGCTGCTCTCCACTGGCATTGCTGCTCACTCTGAGATTTGTTTGTTTGCCTGGAGATTCAGAGAATGTAATAATTCATAGAACCCTATTAAAATGGCCACCAGAGTCACTCTGCAGAGAAGCTCATGTAGAAAGCCCTTATTAGAAATGGTCATCACTCAGCTGCACCACAAAAAAACAAAATGTCTACCCCAACATTAGTGTTCAACTCCATTCAGTCCAAAAACAAAGTGAGGAAAGAGGAATGAAGGGATTGTTGTCTTGCTTTCTCCAGTTTGGGCAATGGGATGGGAGATTCTCTCACCTACCTTTGAACTGAGTCCCTATTCTAGCACTAACCCATTTGTAAGTCGACTGAGGGGTTTTTTTGGTGTGTGTATGTTGGGGGGGGGGATTTCTTGTTAATTTTAAATGTACAGTATACATGACTTATTTTTGACCATTTTATTTTAAAATAAATGACTTCTCAACTTCCTGCTTGATTTTTTAAATAAGTTGAGATAGGAAATGGAGTTCATCTCACTCTCTTGAGTAACCTGGGAATTGATCTTCATGTGGTGGCTAACATTGTAGAATTAATACAGATTGATATTACTTTTCCTGCCATGACTAAATCCTATGGAATCATGGGAGCTGTAGTTTGGTGAAACACTGGCACTATTTTGTAGAGAAGGGTTTTTTTAATCCTTGTAACATTGTAAAATTACAACTCCTCTGATCCCATAGCATTGAACCATAGCAATCAAAGTGTTATCAAACTGTTTTAAGTGTAGATGCACCCTTTGTAAGAACTTTAAAGACAACATTGAAAATACATGTCTTTTTCCATAAGCAACCAAACCCATATTCTGGCACATCCAGGGCATGTGTGTTATTTAAAAACATGATTGACAATGGCGTTTTCTCTGAGGGATAGACAAGGGGTGACTAGGTGCAGCCTTTTCTAGTTGGCAACTAATCATGTCTCCTTTGGCAATATCACTCCCATGGAACCCCTCAGATGTCTGTTTCTTGTTCCTTCATGAAAATTTGGTATCTCCTTTCTCTACTAACAAATTTATTAACGTGGAGATCACTTAGAAAATTTTGTGAAATGAACAGTTTCAAGTGGATCCAGATTGATTTGAGGAGAACCAGGAGTCAAAACCTATTCTCAACCCTCAATCCCCAACCAACTATAAATAGATCTCAAAACAGGTGAGATTGGATTATATGTTGTTATTGCTGTTTTGGATTAGGGTATAGTATGCTTTCATGGTGTCATCAGAAGGCTCATCCTTTCCCCATTTCAAATGGATACTGAAAATAGATCTCAAATTAAGTTGACAAAGCTTTATGTGCTGTACAGGTTCTTCTGCATTGGTAATAAACTTTGTCTCAAATCTCAGACCCAACATGATGTAATGGTTTGAATGTGGGATTGTCACCATGGAGAATACAGTTTGAATCCCTGCTTTACCATGGAAATCTCTTGGGTGACCTTGAAAAAGTCACACTGTTTTTGTGTCAGACAGAGGCAAAGACAAAACCCCTCTGAATAAATCTTGCCAAGAAAATCTTTTGATATATTCACTTTAGGGTTGCCATAAGCCAGACATGACTTGAAGGCACACAACAATTAGCATGCATCTCATATTTAATATGAAAAACTTAAAGATGTATAGAAATAGCATCTTAGCTAATTTGCAAAAGGGTTTTTGTTCAGATACCAAGAGCCGAGCTGTAAAATATTCAGAAACATGGCACCATTTAATTTATTTCTCTCAATTACATAAGGTTTTGAGCAAAAACAGAATATGTAGCTTAATTAACTAAATCTGCATGCTACAAAACAACATATGCTTGTGAGGGGCTCAATGTGCTGATCTTTTTCTATCCCAATTATAATACTGGAAACTGCTGGAAAACAATTCTCACCCCTAAAAAGTGGCTAGATTTAGCTCTCTTCATAACGCACCATTTGTACATCAGTGTTTGTTTAAGTGAGTACTAGAGGAATGTGCCAAAATAATAATATTCAGTTGAAGATCAGAGGTGTTCATTTATGAAGTGAAATACTTCACAAAGCAGTATTATTTATTTACAGTATTTATGTTCCGCCCTTCTCACCCCAAAGTGGACTCAGAGCAGACCAGAGAACACATATACGGCAGACATTCAATGCCATTATATACTAATAAGGCAGACAACTGTACATAGATGGAGATACATATAGGCATTCACATCTTTGGCATCTTGGAGGTTGTGCTCGGTTCCAGCTGGGGGAGGTGTGGTGCTGTCGCTCTGTCTTCCCTGCTGAAGAGCTTTGTTTGTAACTTCCTCCTTGAGCATTTTTCTGGCATTCCTTATGGATGCCTTAAATACCTCCCTGCTTTTAAAACATTACCTATTTATCTACTCACATTTGTTTTCAAACTGCTAGGTAAGCAGATGGTGGGCTAAAGGCTAGGAACTCCCCCTGACTGGGGCGTCGAACTGTCAAGCTTTCAATTGGCAAGATTTATTGCAGCTGGCGCTTTACCTGCTGTGCCAAAGCCCTGCCCAGTATTTATTTATTTGTTTAGAACATTTATACTCCATTCTTCTTATTCTCCAAGGAGAGACTCAGGATGGCTTCCAACACAATGCTTATTTTCTGACCATAGCTACAATATTTCCAGAAAGTTACATTTCAAGAGCAGTAGAAATTATCATACAGCCTAAATAATGAATTTCTTATATCTTTTAATGAAGGACAAGTTAGGATAACCTCTAAGGTCAGAATACTTACTCACAAGAGATACAATTTTTGCAGTGGACTTTCAGCTAAGAGTTTTGTGATGTGTAGTTTTGTTCAGGGGACCATTGAACAGGAAAACAAAATGACTGCCCTGTGGTCCACGACAGCAGCAATCACTTTTTCTGTGCAAGTACCTAATAAAAATGATGTCTTTTTAAAAAAAAAAAATTGATTAGAGTTTAAGTTACAGTTATAGTAAAAAGAGAGAGAAAAGGAATGGGAAAGGGGAAGGTATCAGGTATCTGGGGAGGAAAGCAATGGTATTAGGAGGGGGAAAGAAAGTAGGTAAAAAGAGGAATGGGTAGTGGAGAAAGATAGAAAAGGGAATCTTGCTGACTTCCATCTTCTTTCTTTGATGGTATTTAAAATTTACTGTTTCAGTCTATTAATGTCCATATACATAAATATGGATATGTATACACCTCTTAACTACCAACGTTACTTCTTTCTTTTATGTATTTTTCTTCTTAATCTTATTCCTGCACTGATTCTGTATACATTCTTAGGGATTCTGTCGAGTCTTCATATAGTCCTTGAATAAAGTCCAATCCATTCCTTTTAATGCTTTACCCTCTGATTCTTTCAAATAGAGGGTAAGCGTGTCCATGTCCATTATCTCCCAATGATGTCTTAAAGCCCCATGGCTTCATTTCTAGGGGCCTGAAACACTGCCCTCAAAGAGTCACCATAAATTAAGGTTGATTTGATGCTGGTTAACAGACATTTTATATCTTTGTTTTAAAGCTATATTCTTAATAATTGTAATTCTATGGTTAGTTTAGTATTGTTTTAATCTCAATCTCTGCATGGTTTTAGCTTTTCTGTTTTTTTAATGCTACCTCCTACCCTAAGACAAAGGTAGGGCATAAATAAAGGGATGGACAAGCTTGAGTTACCTATGAAGACACTTGTAATTATGTTATATAATGTGAAAGAAAAAAAGGAAATTACATTTTTGCAAGACTTCTCATAGTTAAATTTCCCATAATGGGTTTATAGAGAATATCGCCCCATGTCATCTGGAACTGCCACAAGTACGGTAAAAAACATCAAACATCCGGGTGTCCCCTGGGCAACGTCCTTGAAGATGGCCAATGTTCTCACACCAGAAGCAACTTGCAGTTTCTGAAGTCACTTCTGATATTTTTTAAAAATCTGAAACTCTTAATCTTACACAGAAAAAGGAAAATATTTAAAGATATTTAAGGAAGCCTTTTTTTAACAAAAATAATTTAAGAAAAGAAGAAAGGTTTTTATTCTGTGTCAGGAGTGACTTGAGAGACTGCAAGTCATTCCTGGTATGAGAGAATTGGCTGTCTGCAAGTACGTTGCCATGGGACGCCTGGATGTTTTACCATACTGTGGGAGACTTCTCTCATGTCCCCGCATAAGAAGAAAGGTGTAAAACGGCATTTAGAAAAGTAGAGAATTCTGCCTCAATTTTCTTTTTTAAAAAAAGTCTGAAACCAATTTATAAGCATCTTCTGCCATATATAATTCAGAGATACATTGCTGAGGAAATTTGTTTGGAAAACACAGTGAGTCACCTTAAGGCTGTGATTAAAATGGAGATGCATGGAATGAAAGAGATTCTATTTACTCATAGCAAGTTGACCCATCTGAACTGAAATTTAGTCATTAATCCAAACTACAGTAGGGCCACAGGCTCAATGAAACACATAAGAATTAACCTAATGAATTTTCACTGATTCAGGGGAGCTACCCTATACTTTTATTAAATATGCTTTCATAAATAATTTTTTAAAATGCCATCTGTATGTTCAGAAGCAATTAAAAATAGCTCACTGAATAGTTCAAACTGCCTTTCCCCATTTATTCCCATTCTACCCTCATGTCTGGAGCAGACAAAATAAATACATTCAAGGGATTTAAAAGATTATTTTATGATGAAGTGTTCTTTAGGGATTATTCTCTGCAGATAATGTCTAAATTCCAAAATAGTTTAACTTATGGGACTGTTCCTTTAGCAGATTTATGATAAATTAGAACAGCATAAGATAAGGTTTTGTGTTGTGGGAAGAAAAGAAAAAGATGTAATTTGAGTTGTACATTTCATATCTTGCAATGAATTTAGCATACTGAGATCTTGAGTAATTCCAGACCTGCTTTAGCAATATGGATCTGTTCAGTCAGTCATGAGAAAATAGTCTGCACTCTTTATTTCTGTGATTTTTTCCATTGTTTAACCAGGCTTGGGTTGATTTAAATGATTTTACTTATTGACCAATTAACAATTTTACAAATAAAGCAAACATGCCCTGCCTTCAAATGGGGTGCCCTAGATGACGGTTTTGGGACATGCTCTTCCCTCCATGGCATAGCTAGAATCTCTGGTATGAACAACATGGCCTCTTGACTTTATTGACATGTTGCTACTGGGAAAGAATGACTAGCCAATCCGCATTGGTTTTAAACATGCAAGTGGATGGAATGGCAGATTTGTAGTATGCCTTATGTATGCTATGAGTGGTATTTATCCCCACTGCACAATTATTACAGTTTGATGACTTTGAACTCATCCTGAATGATTTAAGAAACCAGAAAGTGCCAGATTTTGTTCCAATTTTATTGTGAAGATTCATACAGATTTTATTCTAGAATATTCTCTGACAGCTCACGGTATGATAGCATATACTTCATACCAGCTCTCTGAGACCCTATCTACACTGTCATATAATGCTGTTGAACTGCATTATATGAGTCTATATACTGACAATACAATGCAATTCAATGCAGTTTAAGTTGCATTATATGGCAGTCATTATATGGCAGTGTAGATCCAGTCTATGACTTTCCCACAGTCTGGATGTGCCTGAAAACTACTGTAATTCCTGGGACACATACTTTGGAAAGTATTGGAAACTTTTTAATTAACTTTCTTCAAAGCCAGTTCTAGAGCTTTCTGGCAGACAGTTCCAAACTACCCCACAGATTGAGGTCCCCCCGCCCCCAAGAAGGTAGCGATTTTCTTCCTGCTGCAAGAAAGTCTCTAGAAACCATGTAGCTTTTGAAGACTTTTCCCACTTTAACACTTATTTTGCACAAAATTCACATATGACTGTTTTGTATAGCAGCATTTTCCACATGGAAAAGAAAATCTTAATGTAAAAATATAAATTTCTGTACAGAAAGTGTTTTTTGAGCAAAATAAAGTTGTGAACTTCCTTCTAGTCAATTTGGTTCTTGTTTATTTATTTATTTATTTCATTGTTTTGCCCCACTCCCACCCTCTGCCCTTTCCTCTTGGACATACTCTTTGTACAATAAACTACAGAAATTACATTTGAAATATCAGCCTTACTCTCAAATTTTCCATTCCACATCTTAATAATTATCTAAGTAATTCCTAACTGGATCCCACATACTCTTAATTATTATAACATTTTCTATTTTATCTATAATGTTCAATGTCAAACAGACCATCGCCTTGTAAGATGTAAACTAAATCTACACCTTAAGCTCAAACCTAAGAGGGGTGGCATCTTAAAGAGGAGACTCCAAGTCAACAGTCTTCAACAGGCTGTTGTGAGAGACAACTTCCAGGTAAATCTGCAAGCAAAACTTGAAGTCCACCCTACAGATTCTTCTCCTACAGCGCTCTGGCAACACATCAAAAACAGTATCCTGCAGTCTGCTGAAGAATCCTAGGATTCTCCCTTAAGAAAAACCAAGACTGGTTTGATGAAAACAACCAAGAGATCCAGGAGCTGTTGGCAAAGAAGAGAACCACTCACCAGGCATTCCTCGCCCAGCCATCTTGCCATGTAAGAAAAGCAGCCTTTCGTCTCGCATGTAGTAAACTCCAACAAAAACTCAGAGACATCCAGAACAAGTGGTGGATTGATTTATCAGAAAAGACACAACGCTGTGCAGATCTCGGTGATCACAGAGGTTTTTATGAAGCTCTCAAAGCAGTGTTTGGACCTACTTATCAGGTCCAAAGCCCTTATACAGTACAGATGGTCAAACACTAATTACTGATAAAACCTCCATCCTGAACCGATGGGCTGAACATTTTCAGGGTCTCTTTAATGCCAGCCGAGTAGTCCAAGGTTCAGCTATCCAACACATGATACAACAACCAATGAAAATGAACTGGACACAGCTCCCACTCTGGAAGAGACCATTGAGGCCATACAGCAGTTGAAAAATGGCAAGGCAGCCGGGATCGATGGAATCCCACCTGAAGCTTGGAAACAGGGAGGTCATGTACTGCATGCTAAATTCCACGAGCTCCTTGTGAGTTGCTGGGAAAAGGTGAACTGCCATCAGATCTCCGAGATGCAGTTATCATCACCCTGTATAAGAAAAAGGGAACAAAATCCGATTGCTCAAACTATCGAGGTATAACACTGCTCTCCATTGCTGGAAAAATCCTTGCAAGGATACTCCTGAACAGATTAGTTCCGGCTATTGCAGAAGAACTTCTCCCTGAAAGCCAATGCGGCTTCAGAGCAAATAGGAGCACCACAGATATGGTTTTTGCCCTTAGACAACTGCAAGAGAAATGTAGAGAGCAGAACAAAGGACTCTATGTAACATTTGTCGACCTCACCAAAGCCTTCGACACTGTGAGCAGGAAAGGTCTGTGGCAGATCCTGGAACGTCTAGGATGTCCCCCAAGTTCCTCAAAATGATTGTCCTGTTACATGAGGGCCAGCACGGTCAAGTCAGATATGGCGATGCTCTCTCGGAGCCCTTTCTCATAACTAATGGAGTGAAACAAGGTTGTGTTCTTGCACCAACCCTATTTACAATCTTCTTCAGCATGATGCTCCAAAGGGCTATGGCAGACCTACAAGAAGAAGACGGCATATATATACGCTATCGTACTGATGGTAGCTTGTTCAACTTAAGCCGTCTGAGGGCTCGCACTAAGACTCTAAACTATCTAGTCCGTGAGCTACTTTTTGCTGACGATGCTGCCCTTGTCGCCCATTCAGAAGCAGCCCTGCAGCGCCTCACATCCTGCTTTGCAACAGCTGCAGAGCTGTTTGGGCTGGAAGTCAGCCTGAAGAAAACAGAAGTCCTCTACCAGCCCGCACCACAGGAAGAACACCACCATCCTCACGTCAGCATAGGCACATCTGTGCTTAAGTCCGTTCAGCAGTTCACCTACCTGGGAAGCATCATCTCTTCAGACGCCAAGATTGACAAAGAGATAGATCACAGATTATCAAAGGCATATAGTGCATTCGGAAGGCTTCACAAAAGAGTCTGGAGCAACAAGCACCTGAGACAAAGCACCAAAATCAGTGTGTACAGAGCTATCATACTGTCCATTCTCCTCTATGGGTCTGAAACATGGGTCACCTATCGCCAACACCTACGACTCCTCGAGCGCTTTCATCAGCGCTGTCTTCGCACAATCCTAAATATACACTGGACCGACTATGTGACGAATGTTGCTGTCCTTGAGCAAGCAGGGATCACCAGCATTGAGGCCATGCTATTGAGAACACAGCTGCGCTGGGCAGGACACGTCTCTAGGATGGAGGACCACCGCCTCCCAAAGATACTACTCTACGGTGAACTCGCCACGGGTCAGCGCAAGAGCGCCCCAAAAGAGATATAAGGACTCCCTGAAACAACATCTCAGGCTTGGCCAGATTGATCACCAACAATGGTCCACCCTGGCCTCACATCGGGAGGCATGGAGAAGCACTATCCACAATGCTGCGGCCTCTTTCGAGAAGACACGCCGAATGGGTCTCGAAGAGAAACGACAACGCAGAAAGAACCGCAACTTGGAAAAAACATCACCCAAGGAGACTTTCTGCTGCGCTTTCTGCAACCGAACTTGCCTATCTCAGATTGGCCTTTTTAGTCATCAACGCTTGTAAAAAAGCGTGGGATGAGTCCTTCCTGAATCTTCGTTCGCGAAGTAATGCCGAGAGAGAGATAATGTTCAATTTACCATTTGTTATTTTTACATTTAACATATGAACTATTTAATTATACCAATTTGTCAGAGTTCATTTTGTTTTATTGTCCAACCCTCACTAAAACAATTTGAGCACATGCTATTACTTTGTCAGCCACCCTTTCCTTTTGTACATTATAAACTCCTGGCATCCTTGCATGCCATACATTTCTATTGGGTATTATTGTTTGAAGACTTAAGATTTGCTTCTTGTTGATGTGTTTAGAAAACATCACTTCAAAGTAGGATACAATGTTTCTGCGTAGAATTTTTCAAACTCAGAAATATCAATTCTATACAGAAAATGCTGTTTCCTATTAAAATAAACCACGTGGAACCTTTACACAGAACATTAAATTCTGCTCAAGAATTAATATTTCTAATTGGCAAAATTATTTTCTTTGCAAAAGAAATACCTATAAATTTTGCAAACAAGTCCTAAACTGTGAAGATTATAGTCAATCCAACAGGAGTAATATGGTGTCTAAACCACATTTGTGTAGTTGGAATACAGCCCATGTCTTCCTTTTTATTTTTTTATCAAATGAGTGCTACAAGCAAAGAGAAAAATAAATGTACATGTAGACTTTTGGTTAATAGCTTTCTGCAGCATGACTATGCACATCTCTGTTGGTTTAATGGTATTAGTGCTGATATTATTATTTTTAATGAGACTTGGTTTTAACACATTAGAATACCTTGAGGTGTAATTTGAAACAGGCTCTCATGCAGCTTTCTAGATATGAGTGGAAAAAAACTTAAAATCACAGCATAATAGCCATGGCAAAAGCAACATGTTACGTATTTGTGTATGGTATGGTTTCACATACACAAATGTTTTTTCCCAAACTGCAAAACATTTCACAAGATTGCTTTTATAGTTTCCTTGCCATAAAAGTGTGCTACCCTGCAATATAAACCTTTGCTTATTTCATACAGATAAGAATGAATAATATCAAAGCTTTTTTCTCCATTAGGTGGGATTATGAGCATGTTTTAAATTATTCTTCACATTTGAAGTATTTACACATTTTAGTTTATTGATTTTAACTAGTGAGGCTTTATGATTTTATGCTGTCTGTTTATTGTTACTTTTATTGTGATTTTGTTTATACACCTATTGTATTTTGTGTGTTTGCTTGGAGAAGGTCATTTTGCATACCTCTGTGCACCTGCAAAGAATATAAGGATGAATCACCTATTCTTGTGGGAATTTAAAGGCAGCTTCCCTTGTGTCTGTCAAGGGTCCTTCAAGGGAGAAATCATTTTCAGCATGCAGAGAACAAGGTGCAGGGCATTTCTGAATCAAGGCCATCACCCCTCACAGGTAATTAGTTTGCATTTTTTCCGACTGCACATTCAGATAAGAGAGTATTTATCTCTGCATTTATCACAGGCTTTCATGATTTACCTCCTTTCCATTTATTATTATAGATGAAGCTGGAAATTAAAAAGGGGAAGTGCAGGTGAATTGCCATTAAATATCAAAGTCAAAATCATCCACACCATAGTATTTCTGGTTTCTATTTATGGTTATAAAAGCTGGTCATGAAAAGAACTGTCAGGAAGACAATCAACTTATTCAAAAGGAAGTGCAAAAGAAGCGTTCTATAGATACAAAATGAATGGGCCATAGCAGAAATTAAGCCTGAACTGTCATTTGAAGCAAAGACTAAACTGAGGCTATCACATTTTAGACATGTAATCTGACAACGTTTAAAGTGCGATGGGAAACTCTTTGACTTAAATACAGAGCTAAGGTTGTGTAATTGTGCCTAAAAAGCAAGGAAATTCAGAATATTTCCTTTCACCTTCATCCCAAATAAAGAGGTACATACACACCAGTCTCTGATTTGGTGGCTATGGCGGTGTCAAATAACTGCTACTGTACTAAAACTGGTAAAGTATGAGCATTTACTTTCCAAAATAGTGGGATTATGAGTTGAGTAGTACAATATTTATATCAGATTTCATTAGCTTTCCTGAATGTATGATGCAACTTCCTTTTTGAGATGTGGTTTGGATTACAATGAAAACTATTTATGCATAGAAACACGTAGAAAAGATGTTAGGAGGAAAACCTTGCATTGTGGTGGACAAAGTGCAAGCGTTTTTGAACACTCCAACCACTTCATCATACTAGAGAATGAATCCACTTTAAATTCGGTTTCTGCCTCCTGTAGAATTCTGGGGTTTGTAGTTTAGTGAGGCTGTTAAGGGCTCCTCCCTAAACTACAAAGCCCAGAATTCTGCAGAAGGCAGCAACTGGATTTAAAGTGGATTCATTTTCTAGTGTGATAAGGTCTCAAGGTTCTGAGATTTGTCTATCCCACCCCACATTTCAAGGGAAAAAATCATGCCTCTTGGGTAGCACCTTGTAAAAACCAAGTTACATGATTACCAACTTTGCCTAATTTTGCTACTAAAATATGTTTATTCAATCACTTCCAGATTTAGAATCTTATGGACATGTAGAGGCAGAAAATGGCCAGTCACCCCTCCCCTCCTCTAGCCTTCATGAGGTTCTGTTCTCGTGTGGGCCCAGTCCTCAAATCCATGTGGTCCATGTGCACTTTATATTTACAAGTGCAATAATATCCATATAAGGAGTAATTTAAAAAACTATTTTGTATGGCTTCAATGTGACTAAATCCATTACATATAACAACTGTTTCCCCCATTTGAGTCATACATGGGGAAGCTATTTAACTATGAAAGTAAATATGATGGAGATTGGTCCTTTTAGATATTAACAGCATTAAAGCCTGTTTTCATTTTGGCTTTTTTACGCTTTAGTGGTGTATCTATAGGTAATCATTTTCTGGCTGTATTTACTATCCAGGCTCAGTAGTAGAGCCAACCCTGCTTATGTGCAGTGCTTTGAAAAGTGGGGGAAGTAGGCTTGTATCTGAAAGCAGGTGAGGCTTAATTACATCAAAAGCAAAGTGAAATGAAATTAGAGAGCACCCCCAGTTTATCCTACTTATACCCTATACATTCATATTACATCTCCCCACCAATATATTGGGCTTTTTTCATCCAAACAGCCACTTAAATTCTTTTAGTATAATGGAGATTGGCAGGCACAATAATGTATAGGATTACACCACAATATTACATATGGTATATTTTGACAGTGATTGGAATGCTACTTTTAAGAATGAATATGATTACATGCCAAAATCATCAATAACCGAGTTTCTTGTGTTACTAATTTACATCTTTCCAATCTTTAATTTGATGCAGTTACCCCAAAAAGGAGGACTGCAACAGAAAGATATCCCTTGGAAAGACCCAGTTGATGCTCTGGTTACGGTTAAGGTTATGTATAATTTCTAGTCCAGAAATTGTTCAGTTCCTGTGGCTTTTTCTCCAAAGGGTCTCTCATTATAGACTCATTAGTATAATGCACCAATAATCTCTGATACACAAGTACCCTTTTTGAAATGTCTGGGGATTTTTAAAAGCTGAAGATTGCACAATTATGCTTTCACATACTGTCTTGCCATTTATACAGTTTAATCATACTGTTCTCCTTAAGATACATAGAAACAGATCTCTGTTGAATATCTGTCAGTGGGCAGACAATTACTAGGTGTCATAACTTCTTGCTTGTGAAGATTTACACTGTCATTTGTTTCAGAACGTATTGAGCACCATCTGTATGATGAAAGTAATTATAACCTTGTGAACTAACATCTATTATTAGATTTTGACAGTGGGATGTTAATGCATGTCTACTTAGAAGTAAGCCCTTTTGAGTTAAGTGAGACTTGTTCCAGATAAGCATATATAATATTGCAGCCCCAATATAATTTTCTTTTAGTAATATGATAGATTCCTCCACCTTCTACTTTCAAGGACCAGATGTGATTCAGTTTTCTATTCTACACATCAATCTAAGACTGTTGCTAGGTATGAAATTAATGGAATATTTAGACTCTCTCATGTCAGGTATGGGGATCAGACATGCCAGTCTGAAGACTTTCCCACAGAACTTCTGAATTACTTTCATCTCAGTTGTACGTATAAAAAAATAGAAGTCTATTTTTTCTAATAACCATTCCTTGGAAAAACACTCCCCAAATTTTGGAATGGCAGGTTATATAAGGGAAAAATAGTGTTCCATGTTCACTGGGGTTAGGAGCACAGGACCTCTGCAATCATGCAGGGAAAGGTGAATACAATACTCACTATTTTTTTATACCTCAGATAACGTATCTATGTTGTCTATGGTAAGTTTCTGCAAGGTGTTGACTATAAAAACATGTTGGAGGACCTAGAGATTCCTAGATAAGTGTTCCATCTAGGAATTACTATGTTCTTCAGTGTGTCTCTTTGGAAGAAGTTAACCATAGTCATGTCAGAGAATCTTGAGCAGAATTTCTTAAACTGTGCTCTTCCAGATGTTTAGACTTCAGCTCCCAGAAGCCCTAGTCAGCTTGTCAGCTGTTAGGAATTGTGGGATCTGAAGTCCAAAACATCTGGTGGAACAAAAAAGGGAAACCCACAAATGTAGAGGGCAAACTGTATGGATATGGCATCTTTTGATTTATTGCCCAGTGATAAGAATTGATGTCTTCACTTCAAAATAATTAAAAAGTACTGGTCAAGAATTCATTAACATATACAAATAATTATTAGGGTTAAATTTGACATGAAACCAGAATATTACTTGCTTAATATAATAGATTTCAAGATAGGGAAAAATGAAGAGAAGATGTTTTTCTACCTGTCAGCAGCGGCGAGAATAACAATAGCCCAGTAATTGAGCCAAAAAGAATCTCCCTTAATTGAAGATTGGATGATTAAGTCAGTGGAATATATGAATATTGACACTTTAATGCAAATACTAAAAGATCATAATAAAGCTAACCAAACTAACTGGCAATCATTAAGATCATACCTGCAGGAGACACAAAAACTGAATATTTGAACAACCAATCAATCAATAATTGAAAAGAAGGAAAATTGACTTCGGTCCCAATTAGATAGTGAATTTTAAAGAAAACGGACCAAGGAAGAATCACTCCCTGTGGAATGGACTGGAAGCCTTTCATTTCCCTGTCCTAGTCTACTTCCCTTCCCTACCTATCCCAACCCTAACCCCAACTCCAACACTACCCCACCCAACCCACTTCCCAATCCCCTCTACCTATCTCATTATCTATTTAATTTCCTACTTTCCCCCACACCCATTTTGTTCCCCCTCTTTTATTTTATTTGGAAATGATGGTGAATAAAAATGATTACATTAAAAAAAAGAATTGATGTCTTCACACTGATTAATCAATAATTTATGGAAATGGAAACAGCATCTCATTTTATCAGATAGAGTGTTACTGCTGATTAAGTCAGCTACAATCCACAAAATGCAGAGAGTTTCAGACTTCAGATGATGGCTCCCATACCCTGAACCTAAGCAATTGGTGGCTGAAACGACTGAGGGAATGTCTTCTCAGCAGGATGTGAGAGACACTGAAGAAGTATTCTAATGCTTTGAATTTGCAGGAAAATTAAATAGAAAATTTGTTAGAATCTGCATTAATTAAGTAGGAGATACTAACCTGGCATCTGGAGGCAGACACTTGTAAAACTGCTGGGAATTTTCTGGCAGTGTTCTTGACCTCTGGACTGGTTATCTTTGATGACATGTTATCTTATCCCCTTTTAGCTTTAGTGATCTGGATTACAGGCCTTGAATAACATCTTCTGGACTACCTGAGGGCTTTGGCAAAGTGTTTCCAGCCTGCTTTATGGCCCATGTGCCCCCCTTTGTCTTCTTTGGCTTATCTGTGCATGATCTGGACCGCCTTTATACTGCAGAAGTAATGCAGTTTTATGCCCACTTTAATGGCATGGCTCAATCGTATGGAATCATACAGGGTAGATGAAACTTAGTTACAAATCATGCTTTCAGCCTCAATCCTTTCATCCTTTAAGAAAAGATCTCCCATGATATTTCATAAAATTGCAGCATCTCCACATGCATAATAAATGTCTAGCCCTGTTCATGTGTTTGTAATAGGGTTAGATTAATGCATGAGGAGGGGAGGCATCTGAGCTCTGCCCCATTGTTCAATCTTCAGAGAAATGATGTTCTGAAGAAGAGAACCTCCATTGTCTGTGGAGGCTCTTCATATGACCCGAAACTCTGAGACTCTTCTGTTCATGTTTTTTAAAATGTCGACGTGAAAGTTACAATGGAGAGAGTAGGTTCAGCAGGACCTCCCTCCATGTGTTCAGTTTTAACTGGTTCTTAGATCTGGCACACATACATGATCTCTACCAGGTCTTACCCTGCTATTACCCCATGTGCTTTCACAAGATTATTATTCAGGAGACATGAACTTGCTTTCACAGGTTACTATCTTTCACACATGGACTTTATCTTGTTTCAGACATGGTATGTCTGTGGAGTGTTTGAAACATAGAGACATGGATTGCCTGAAACAAGCTAAAGTTTCCCACAAATAAACTTTTTTACTGGGGAAACAGCTGAATCAAAATTGGATTTTAAGGAGATGAAAAAATCCTCCTTTCGTCTCACTGTGCATAAACTTTTCTGTATTTCCTTCTTATTTAAAAATGTAATGTTGAAGCCAGCTGCCAAATGGCAAGCTCTCCTTCAACTTGTGAACTTTACAAATGAAGTTTTCTAGAAGATATTAAATTTATCTCCCAACAGGATGAGGGAGGGGAAGGAATCTTCAAAGAAAAAGTGTAAATACAGATGAACTGCCAATATGACGGGGATTTCCCTTCCGTGTTCCTATGGTTATTCACTTGGAAATGATTCAAGGCTGGAGACATGGAGGAAAAGAAGAACACTGCATGGTCTTACGTGTATTGTCAGCAGTGTTATGTATTTTGCAGACTATTTCTTGTTCAGCTGATGGCTTGCTATATGATTCTGGGTGACAATTTACTAATGGAGGCTAATGACAGGAAATAAGCTCCAGATTGCTCTGTCTCCCATTGCCTTCAAAATATGATTTTCTCATAACTAAGTGGGGGAAAGAAAAGTGATTTGAAGAACTCAGACATATTGAAAGTGAGAAATGGAGAGAAATTTTGGCACCAAAAATATGAGGTGCGGCAAAAAAGTAATGAGACTGGCAATGCTGTGTGTGAATTGACAATGCTACTGCTACTTCGTCCTTCATATGGGAGTTAGGCTGGAAAGGGAAAAACCTATCAATCTTGAGGAGAATCAGAGCGCTAAAAATGTGTGTGATACAGAAAATGTTGTATTTGTTTCAGACTCTGCTGGTGACCCTGAGGGCAAGTCAAATAGCTCAGTGGGATAAGGAGTTACAAGAATAGGTATATGGAAGCTATTCACACAGCTGAATAAAATCCCACATTATCTGCTTTGAACTTGAATATATGGCAGTGTGGACCGAGATAACCCAGTTCAAAGCAGATATTGTGTGATTTTCTGCCTTGATATTCTGGGTTATTTGGCTGTGTGGAAAGGCCCCTAAACATTAGGAAGAACTTCCTTTATGGTTAGAGCTGTTTGACAGTGAAATCTGCTGCCTTGGCGTGTGGTGGAGTCTCTTTCCCTGGAGGATTTTAAACAGACAACAAATGGCTATCTATCAGGAGTGCTTTGATTGTGTGTTCCTGCATGGCAGGGGGTTGGACTGGATAACCCTTGTTTGTGTCTCCTCTTACTCTTTGGGCCCTTCCACATAGTATAACCCAGAATATCAAGGCAAATAATCCACAATATCTGCTTTGAACTGAATTATCTGAGCCCACACTGCCAAATAATTCAGTTTAATGTGGATTTTATACAGCTGTGTGGAAGGGGTCTTTGATTCAATGGGGCATCAGCACTCTTTGGCAGAGAAGACTAAAGACCTTGGAAAATTACAACTTTTATTATTTCATTGCACAGAGACCTGGCAGTTGGAGTGGTGACGAACTGTATTAATTCTATAATGCAGTAGCACCCTATTAAGAAATTTTGAAATCAATTTCTGATTAGCTAGCTTGACTACCTATATCAGACATAGAACTTTCTCAAAATGGGTCAATAATAATGAATCTTTACCAAGGGGCCACATTTTACTAGCATCAAATTGTCTTAAATACATCAAGTACTTTTTTAACCTTATTTTTTTTAACTCTTGTAACCTTGCAACAGGAATTATACGCAGGATGGGATCTGTCTCAGAATATTCTTCTGAAAGGAGCTTTCCTCATGCTATGAAACAGAAATGTGTGTTAAAGTTATTAAATGACCTTACATTAACCTTCTCTACCTTTCATTTCTCTGTGTGATTGTAGATGTTATTAAAAGAAACACACCTACCTTGGATTTGCGCACTTTAAAAGTGAAATGTTTTAAGGCAAGAGAATGATGTTATCAGGAAAAGACCATAGGTGATAATGCAGCTGTGTGGGTTGAAAAGGCAAAATTGTTTTCTCTTGGTGCAACTTACTTGGAGAAAAGATTCCTAAAAATTAGTGCCTCCTTGTTGTATTTTTATCCTGGTTTCTGGATTTAATGATCACAATATAAAAAATTGTTGCATCTCCACTTGGTGTCTCATTAGATCTTTGATGAGAATGTTAGAGGATTAGGAAGCATCACTCAGAGTGAAGATTGACTCTGAATTTTCATCTAGATATTGAAGACTGTGCTAGTGTCCCATCAACATAAAATCAGAATCAATCCTCAATTAATGAATTCTTCTCATGGAGGTCATAGAGGAGTTAGAAGGGAAGACAAATAATGCTTAGGCCACATCTGCTTTGACTATTTAGATTACTCTAGAGTTGGATCAGCCCACAGGTGGCTGAAAAAAAACACATGCATGGGCTAATCCAGACTTAAGGATAAAGCCTGAATCCCACATCACAATTTGGGCTTTCCTCTGAGTTCTGGCAGTGTAGCACCCACAGCCCCTTCCTATGCAAAGCCAGCTGTGGCTATCTCAACAGCAATCCCATGTTTCCTGGGGTCAGCCAGCCCAGGGACATGGAATAGCTATTCCCTCCCACCTCCTCTCTGCCTGACATTGCCAGTTAAGATGGCAAGAGGGCCATGTACCTCATGGCTGGCAGTCCTTTTCCTGGTTCCATGCGATTTGACTGGTAAAGGAGCTCAAGAGGAGCGAATTGGGGGGGGGGGGGGCGGGCTCACTCCTCTGACTACTTCATCACACTAGAACAGTGTTTCTCAATATTCCTAATGCCGCGACCCCTTAATACAGTTCTTCATGTTGTGGTAACCCCCAACTATAACATTATTTTCATTGCTGCTTCATAACTGTAATTTTGCTACTGTTATGAATTGTGATGTGAATATCTAATATAAAAGACGTATTTTCATTTACTGGACTAAATTGGGCACAAATACTTGATATGCCCAAATCGGAAAAGATGGTGGGGTTGGGGAGGGGGGGTCAATTTTGTCACTTGGGAGTTGTAGTTGCTGGGACTTATAGTTCACCTACAATCAAAGAGCATTCTGAACTTCACCAACATTGGAATTAAACAAAACTTGGCACACAGAACTCCCATGACCAACAAAAAATACTGGAAGGGTTTGGTGGGCATTTACTTTGAGTTTTAGAGTTGTAGTTCATCTACATCCAGAAAGCACTGTGAAACAATGATAAATCTGGACCAAACTTGGCACGAATATTCAATATGGCTGAATGTGAACACTGATGGAGTTGGGGGGGGGTAGACCTTGACTTTTGGGAGTTGTAGTTGCATTCTGAACCCCACTAACAATAGAATTGGGCCAAACTTCCCACAGAGAAACTCCATGACCAACAGAAAATACTGTTTTCTAATAGTCTTTGGCAATCCCTCTGACAACCCCTCACAATCCCCCTAGAGGTCCTGACCCCCAGGTTGAGAAACACTGCGCTAGAGAATGAATCCACTTTAAATCCAGTTTCTGCCTCCTACAGAATTCTGGGGTTTGTAGTTTAGTGAGACTGTTAAAAACTCTCTAAACTACAAACCCTAGAATTCTGCAGCAGGCAGCAACTGGATTTAAAATGGATTGATCCTCTACTGTGATGAGGCCTAGCCTCCTCTGACAGTCATGCTATATAACCAGGAAGAGACACTGCTGACTATGAGGTATATGACCTGTCACCATTGTAACTGGCAGCAACAAGGAGCAAAAGAGAGTGGCAGTTGAGCCAAAGTGGTTCCTTCACAGCTGGGCAGTAGGATGTCTTACCTTTGCCAATTCGGCTCAGGACATCTGTGTTGGGCCATAATGTCAGCCAGAACTAGCATTTTGAACATCAGCTCCAGCCCACATTATGTGGCTGAGGCTGTGTGTAGAACCTGTTCACAGAGAACAATACGTCTAAAGTAAGCTTTCTCGGTGTAAATTCTGGCCTAGAGAACAAGCTTTGATCAATACTTAATGGTTTACTTCTGCATCTACACTGCAGAAGTAATGCATTTTGACACAAATTGAACTGTCATGGCTATGGAATTCTGGATTTTATACTCATAATTAGATGAGGCACCAACACTCATTAGCAGAGAAGGCTAAATTTGTAGTTTAGGGACCGGGCTGTGGTGAGCAGCTAGCTAATAGCCAGCTGCATTAAATCACTTCTGACTGAAAGGTCATGAGTTCAAAGCCAGTCTGGGTCGGAGTGAGCTTCCAGCCATTAGTCTAGCTTGTTGTGGAACTTTGTAGCCCAAAAGACAGTTGCATCTGTCAAGTAGGAAATGTGGGTATCACTTCATGCGGGGAGGCTAATTTAACTACGGTAATTTATGATGTCGTAAAAACTTCCAGCAGTGTGCAAAAGAATGAGGAAGTACTCCATCAAAGGAGTCAGTGTCACAAATGGACGGTGAAGCAGCAGCTACCCCTGTGGCTGGAATCAAGCATACCCTCATGAAGCTGGAATCTGGAATGTTAAATTGCCTCTGTGTCTGTCTATATATGTTGTATGTCTAATTGGCATGGAATGTTTGCCATGTATGTGTGCATTGTAATCTGTCCTGAGTCCCCTGCTGGGTGAGAAGGGTGGAATATAAATACTATAAATCTCTATATATAATAAAGCAGAATGTTTGTTTGTATGTATGTGGGTGGGTTTGTGGGTGGGGTTGTATGTATGTGCCGGCGTTCTGATTGGCTGCCACTCTTGCAGGCCACAGCGACCAGCACGGGTGATGGACCTGCACCAAACTTGGGACACATAACTCCCCTGACCCCCTTTACATCCTGGTGCGGTTTGGGGGACATGGACCATGGATTATGGGATTTGTAGTACATTCAAACACTTCGGTTCCCACAGACCACTGCGGCCACCTAAAAGGACCAAAACAGACCACACTTAGCATACACATCCCCCATGACCCATTCTACGTCCTGGGGCACGTTGGAGGAGGGCGGAGCATGGATTATGGGACTTGAACTACCTCTACTCACTTCCTCAGTCCGCTGCGACCCGCATTCAATTACTGAACGAGACCACACTTGGCACACATAACCCCCATGACTGCCTTCACGTCCTGGTGAGGTTTGGGGGGGGGGGCTGCCAATGGATGATGGGATTTGTAGTATTTTCACACCCCTCTACTACCACAGACCACTGCGGCCCCCAACTAACACCTATAAAACCATACTTGGCACACAGAGCCCCAGTGACCCACTCTACATCCTACTGCAGTTTACAGTAGGTCAGACCATGGATTATGGGACTTGAAGTACCTTCCCTCACTTTCCAAGACTGCTGCAAACCTAATCCAATGACTGATCAACACCAAATCTGCCACACAGAGCCCTCATCCTGGTGCAGATTTGTGTGACGGACCACGGATGATGGGACTTGAAGTACCTTCACTCACTTCCTAAAACCAATGCAACCCTCATCCATTCGCCAATACAGACCACACTTGGCACACACAGCCCCCATGACCCAATCTGCATCCTACTGCAATTTGGAGGAGGGTGGCCCACAGATGATGGGACTTGCAGTACCTTCAGAAATTTCATGATACCACTACAACTCCCAATAATGATGGATCAAGACCACACTTGGCACACAGAGCCCTCATGACCCACTCTACATCCTGCTGCAGTTTGAAGGACAACAGACCATGGATGATGGGACTTGCAGTACCTTCCCTAGCTTCCTGAAACCACTACGAGCCACGTACACTTATGATAAGGACCAATCTTTACACTCAATGCCTTTCTCAAATGACCCGGGCACCACCGGGTCCCCAAGCTAGCAAATAAATAAAAAAAATACTTTGTAAACTATAACTCCATAGTTATATGGATTCCATAGCATTGAATCGTGGCAATCAAAGTGGTGTTGAACTGTATTAATTCTACAGTGTAGGAGCACCCAATGACTTTTTTACAAGTTGGAAGTACTCAATCTACCTCATCACATGGGTGAGTAGAGAATCGTCCCTCTTATATCAGCAGCAGTCCCGTTTTGCATTCTGCCTCCCCATCACACACACACACAGACACACACACACACAAAGGTGGAAACTTAATAGCAATACATTCATCTTACATTCATCATAAGGTCAGTATTACTTTTTTTGTTTTTAATTCAGAAAAACAACAATTTCCAAAAACCAAAAGATCACTTGCCCTGCCCAAAGCCCCTTATATTAAAGGAGACTGGCACCAGTTTAATAAATAATAATAAATAAAACTTTATTCGTATTCCATCACTATCTCCCAGAAGGGACTTGAGGCGGCTCACAAAAGGCACTCCAAAGTGATGCACATAAAAAATACACAATACATTAGCATATAAAAATAATATAATTTTAAACACAATATTACAGAAAACAACACATAAACCCTAGTTAATAGGATTTAAAATTCCATAAAATGCAGCAATGCCTGCGGGTATAAAATAGTCTTCAAGTATCAATCAAAGAGCCAAAGTGAAGCCAATCACTAAGTTTAAAACCACTTATTTCCATGGGATCCTATTGTTCTGCTCCAAACCCTGTAGGATACAAGAGACACTGATCCAGGTTAAAACCTTTTTTTCCCATGGGATTCTAGGGTTCTGCATCAATGTCCATAAGACACATGAGACAGTGATCCAGGTTAAAACCATTTCTTTCCATGGGAACTTATGTTCCTGTGTCAAAGTCCATAGGATACAAGAGACAGTGGTCCAGGTTAAAACTATTTCTATGGGATCCTATGGTGCTGTATCAAAGCCCACAGGACACATGAGACAGTGACCCCAATTTAAAACCATTTATTTCCATGGGATCCAAGGTTCTGCATCAAAGCTCAAGAGACAGTGATCTCGGTTAAAATCTTTTCTTTCCATAGATTCATATGGTTCTGCATCCAAATCCATAGAATACAAGAGGCTGCTGACGGGCAATTGAAACAAGAAGGGAATTTTTTTATGGTTCCCATCCCACCTGTTTTTCAGTTGTAAACATGGGAATAAAGTGCGATAAGAGGTAGGATTGCTGGCCCATGTTCAGAGTTCCCTCCTTTCAGGACATTTCTGCCTCTTTTCAACCCTGGAATATGTGTCAACTCCATACCGCTCCATGTTTAAAAGAGGCTGAAATGTCCTATGAGGGGAAATTTCTCAATGTGATGAGGTCAATTGCTATAACAACTTCTAATGGATGTGGGCATTATGAAAATGACTAGTTCTCATTCCCATATACAGAAGTACACTTACAAAAAATGTGATAGGATTCTGGCCAGTAATTTCCAACCCTGAGTAAATTTTGCAGATATTCAACAGAACTCGGTTCTGGATGAAGAACCAGCTGGGAGATGTAAAATCTGTTAGCTTCTTAGCACTGCTTTTCAATCAACTAATCAATCACAATTCATAATTTAATCCTGGAATTACATTAACATTCCAATTTAAGCCAATCAATTATGTTGAAAATCAATTTAATTAAGTTGTCCTTTTATATTAGAAATATGTCCTATTTAATTGATAACTTAATTGAGTTTAACTGGTTAGACTCCACCTTTGGGCCTTTGTTGGGAGAGAGATGATATATTAAATAAATAAGCAACTATTTCCTATCTCCCTTTCCCAGAGTGATTAACAAGCCAAATTTTTCAGCTATCCATTGTCTTTATGACTGTCAATGAAACTTTGAGCTGCAGTTCCATGAAGTCTATTTATTTGAGTAAACCTTGGTTACACTGAATAAATAAATAAAATTAAAGCAAAGGCTCATTTGTAAGAAACATTAGATGCAGGGCTGGACGAAGGTATTTTAAAATAGTAAGCAAACCTTATTTTGGTGCCCCCTCGCTCTCCGGCCCTCACTCTCTGTCCTCCTCAGTGACGGGCACGCATGCACACCCTCCACGAGACAGAAGACTAAGGAGGACGGTTTGGTGGCTCGGGGCAGAGCCACTCCCCCTCTCGCTCCCACCGAAATGGTAGGAAAAATGGAGCATGTGATGTCATGGCGGCAGCAGAAAAGGCATAGGAGCCATACACACCGTATGGGCCATAGTGACGACGACGCCACGCTGACTGTCCAGCAGCCCCTGGGTGGCGGCGGGAGCCTGCGGGGTAGGACTGAGCCTTCCTCCCTGGGGGCGTGGCTAGATCCGGGCCTGATTAGATGCCTATATTCTCTCTTACATTTCTCTCTCACATTTTCTCTGAATCAGCATTTGTGATGTGCTTGTGTGTGGTGCAAATATTATGGAGAAGTAAAAACTGGGAATCTGGAAGCATCTGTGTTTCCTATTCCTCCCTGTGAAAATATAATTGTACTTTAACACTTTATATCAAGGGCCATTTTAGTGCAGAATTTTTTAGGGGGTGGGGTACACAAACCTTCATTTCTCATTCAGTTTTATTTGGGGGAGATATTCTCATTTTAAATCTTCAAAAAGAAAATAAAGAGGGAAAAAGCCAGCCAATCTTGTTTGGTTATTTCAGAAGTTAAAAACATTCAATCTCAGACAATCATTCTGTTTTTCCATTATGAGAATTTTGTCTTTAGTAACCTCATGTAAGATATCTCTTTGTCTACATTTATCATGCCGTATCAACTTCTTTTTGATAAACTAAGCTAAAAGACACTCTTTCTGTACCTTATACTAGACAAGAGAATATCCATATCCTTAAAAACATTATATACCATCTTCATATCTTCATCTCTGAAAAGTGAAAAGAGATTTCTCTTGTTGAAAAAACAACAAAAAAGACTTTTGTGCTGCTTTAGGAAAACTGATAGATATTGAGCACTCCCTTCTGTTTGTACGTATTTTTACATTAAGAGCTTATCATAAAATGACAAAAGCCTGCATATTTTATCTTGAAAGATGCTTCAATTTCCAGCTAGAACATTAAAAGCTCCAATATTCTATTTAAAATTATACATTTTAAATTTTTAAATGGTTGTGCAACAATTTGCATGCCCAGAGATTGAAACTGAGAAGGCTTTTCAACCTGCTGTGAGAGATTTGGATTTCAGGTGAATGATGGGGCGAATCAAGTATTTTAAATAAGGGTAAGTTTTCAGCATTCAATTGACAGTTGTGAATCACTCTGCTGTATGCATAGGGATCATGTATCACATTAGATACAAAGTTGGTGGCATACATTTTCTTAGACTAAGGACCTAATCACATTAAGATCAGGATTCACCTTGCATCATGCTGCAAGTCGCTTCTGGTTTGAGAGAATCAGCTGTGTACGAAGATGTTGCCCATGGGCCATCTGGATGTGTTACAATTCTGTGGGGATGCTTCCCTCACATCCCCCATGAATCTTTTACATCTACTGAATTGGAAATTGCTCTCAATAAATGTAAACATGGCAAAGCAGCTGACCTGCATGATCTATGGATGGAACAAACTAAGAACTTTGGCCCAAAAGCAAGGTGATGGCTGCTGAAGCTGATGAACAACTGCACTGCATCCTGCCAGATCCCGAAAATCTGGAGGAAAGCAAGAGAGCCATAGCCATTTTAAAACCAGGCAAAGACCATAATGATCCAAGAAGCTATAAACCAATCTCCATGTTGTGCCATCTTTACAATGTTCTAGAGAGACTAATTTTGCATCGAATTATGGAAAAAATAGACCCGTGCATGATTCCACAGCAGGCTGTTTTCAGGAAAGGCAAAAGCTGCACATCACATATAATATGGTTTTGAAAGGCAGCAGATTACAGGAGCAGTCTTCATGGACCTGTCAGCAGCATATTATACTATAAATCATCACTTTCTCCTGAGGAAAAAAAATCACAAAGGATTATCACCTCACCCACTTCATAGTGCTATAAAACAGGAGCTTTTTTCTTGAATTCCAGGGCCAGAGAAGCAGATGGCAAAAACAGAAGAACAGCCTGCTTCAGGGGAGCATGCTTGCTCCATCCATGGATAACATTTATACAAATGACCAACCACTGCCAGAAGGGACAGAGAGTTTCATCTATGCTGACAATCATGCCATCACCGCTCAAGCTGAGAGCTTTAAAATAGTTGAACAGGAGCTCTCCAAAGCTTTAGGTGCTCTTACTGCCTATTACGGGGGAAACCAGCTGATTCCTAATCCATCTAAAATGTAGACATATGCTTTTTATCTTAAGAACAGACAAGCATCTTGAGCTCTGAGGACTACCTGGGAAGGAATCCAACTGGAGCACTGAAGCACCCCAAAATACCTGGGAGTTATTCTGGACTGTGCTCTGACTTATAAGAAGCACTGCTTGAATATCAAGCAAAAAGTTGGTGCTAGAAATAATATTACATGAAAGCTGACTGGCACAACCTAGGAATCACAACCAGACACATCTTAAATACACTCCTGGCTGTCCTGAGAATGGTTACCTACTTCTGTGAGCACTGTAGAATCAGAGTATTCTGAGACTGTATGACCGTCTGTACAGGCAAATTGGGTACAATTCTGCCAAAACCCTTTCCCTGTGCTGAGTATCTCATTCTGGGTACCTCCTTGTGACATTAGCAGAGGTACCATACCTCGTGAAGTCTGACTTGACCACCTTGGTTACCTCTAGATTGGATTACTGCAATGCACTCTATGTGGGGCTTCCCTTGAAGACGGCCCGGAAACTCCAACTTGTCCAACGCTCGGTGGCCAGATTACTAACCGGGGCGGGTTACAGGGAGTGGTCGACCCCCCTGTTCAAAGAGCTCCACTGGCTGCCGTTTACTTTCTTAGCCCAATTCAAGGTGCCAGTGATTACCTACAAAGCCCTAAACGGTTTGGGACCCGCCTACCTTTGTGACCGGTTCTCCCCCCACGAGCCAGCCCGAGCCCTCCGCTCCTCAGGGGAGGCCCTCCTTTTGCCCCTGCCAGTCTCACAGACTCAGCTTGTGAGTACCAGGGAGAAAGCTTTCTCTTCTGTGCCCCCCCCGTCTTTGGAATTCCCTCCCGGGAGAGATCAGGAAAGCTCCCTCATTGGAGTCCTTCAGGAAACAACTGAAGACCTAGTTCTTCCACCTGGTCTTCGGAGATTAGGTTCCACAAATGCCCCCGTTTCTGTGAGCTTCCCCCTATGTGACCCTTTGTGCCCAACGCTACTCCAGTTCTCCCCCGAGTTTCTAAAATACCCTATATGTCCATGCGGCCCGCCCTGTTGGTTTTGTTTTTAGATTCATTTGTATTGTTGTGTTTTTCACAGATGTATTTTATTGTGTTTATTGTTTTTATTATGTTTATTGTTTTTTATGCTGTTATATTTTATGATGTGTTGTTTGGGTATGGACCCATGTAAGCCGCTCCGAGTCCCCTCCGAGGAGATGGATGCGGGTTATAAATAAATTATTATTATTTATTATTATTATTATTATTATTATTACCCATGACAGCCAGAAACTTGGACAGAGTTGTGTGGTTGCCAGAGAGTAATGGTGGTGACATGGAGGGTGAAGTGATGCTCTAACAGAACTGATGTGGTCTCAGCCCTACTGGATCATATAAATGCCAGTAGGGCGCCATAGCAGGTTCAGCTGGATTCTCTGGATTGGAGCTGGTTTTACTGATCAGTGTAGATTCACTGTCAGTCCGTAAAGGCTTATGCTACCAACTTTGTTCTCTAAACTAGTGACATTTGTTTGCATTATGGTGATGGTATGGAAAGTAAGCCATTGTAAAACATTTTAAAGGATTAAAAACTTATTTTCACATAAATGACCCCTATGCGCCTAAAGCCAAGGTTTTGCCATAGCTTCCCTCTTGTCTCCATTTCTCAATCAGGAAGTAAACTGCATGTTGATGCCTAATAAATCCAATAGAGCCCCTTGGTTTATCTCTTAATAAACATGTATCAGTTCCCATTGTTAATCATGTGGTGCTATGATTTTGCTAGACTATTAAACCAGTCCAGAAATGGATAAAATGTGCAATTTATTATAAAAATTAAAATAAAATTATATGTTTACATGGGAAAATGTATATTTGTACATAAGCTTTATTATGAAAACAAAGATTTACCAAAATAATACACTTTTCTACTTCTGTGCATTGTAAATGCTTTTACATGAAATTGATATAATATCCAAAGAATGCAGATGGCTTGGTGTGAAAAAGGTTAAAATATCAGAAGAACACAGATGGTTGGATTAAAATGTGACAAGAACATTGTTCATCTATGTATGATTTGTAAGCAAATCCATCAAAGCCTGGTGAATTCTGCAATGGTTGCCAAACATTTTGGAGGACTGTTCAGATATGATAAAACTATGTATATTCCACAGAATCCCTTGCTTTTTTTAAATAAAAAGAATAACCCCTTTCTCCATATTTTTAATCATTCTGGTTGTCTATCTAGCTTTTTAATTACAACACCTATAGGCCTTCTGAGAAGGCAATTAGTTTTCAAGCATTTTAAAAATAATTTAAACTTCCAATATTAGTCAGCCATTTTAGTATTTCATTCTTTTGCAGGATTATGAAAATGAACTGCTTTGTTATACTGGATATAGCAAGAATGGCTGTTATAGCTGGGCAATTTGGTTCCATGCTTGACTGTTAGAACATAGAGGACAGAAAAGAAAAGGGGATGGGGAGAAAGAAGGAATCTAACATCACCTTTAGGACTAACTGATTTATAGCTAAGACTATAAATCTTAGTAATAATTTATCTATGAATTTATGTAATAATTTCATAACTTCATGATGGCTCTACATACACCATTTACCCAGGGGCTAATCCAGAGTTACGATTGCTGAATTGGCTACAGGATGGTTTTGACCACCAGCACTCCAGCCAATTTAGAAGTGGGAGGCCACCCTTATCATCTCCCCCCCCATTCTCATCATCACAGCCAGCAGGTCTATCGCTTCCTAGAGCAGTGGTTTCCAACCTTTGGTCCTACAGGTTTTTTGGATTTCAACTCCCACAATTAGTAACAGTAAATCCAAAACGCCTGGAAAACTAAAGGTTTGGAATGGGATCCACTGACCTAGAGTGATGTTTGGCCAGGGATCCAGAGTGAAACGGGAGAGGAGAGGAAGGAGGTATCACCCCCTCATCCCCCACTTCTTTGATTGCCTCATCACTTTGGCTAGTGTTACTTCATACCAGGAGTGACAGACATTAGCCATGCTATGTCCTCTAGCTGCCATGAGAATGGAGTGGGGGCACCGAGTGCCATCCCATATCCCTGGGTCACCCAAGACGGGGGAATATGGGATGAACAGTTGTGGCCGGTTCCATCTTGAAGCCAGGCCAGCTGCTTGCATACCCCAAGGTTGTGATTTGCTCTTGATTTTAGGTGGCTTTGTTAATGCAGTTCATTTCTGTGTTAATCTAAATCAGCTCCATGTGTTGTGTAGCCAGCCACCACAGAGCTCACCACCCACCCCCTTTTAGGACAACGAATCAGTGTAGATGTGCCCACAGATCTTTGTTTTTTAGTCATGTGTCACAGAATAACAAAAAATAACATTACCCCTCACTTTTTGCATTCTACACTTAGGAATAAACACTGGGATGACAGAAGGCAACTTCTCTACTTCCTTCCTCAACATAGCAATTCTCTAATTTCCTGAACATTCCACCCAGAGAGTCACATGACTCTATTGGGTGAAGATGAGCAGTGATGGGGAAGGGGACCAAAGAACACTGGTGTAGCAACTATTCCATAAGTATAAGGTAGATCTTGGATGCTATAGATACTTTGTATATTCCCATCATATGACACATGTATGGAATCTGCCTGTTTTCCTGTTTGATGTCATTGCAATACATGGCTATTTGGTGCATACTATCAGTACTGATTCAATATATAGTGGGGATATTTGGATTTTATTTTTTTAACTCCTAAACTTTCGTTATATTAAGTGAAGAAGTGTGTTGTATGTGATGAAAAATAAGCCACCTATAGCAACATATAGAGTGAAGTGACAGTTGTTTGTTGGATCCTAATGAGCACCTGCCCTATATGCTTAATGGTTTATTTGTCAATATCAGCCCTTTCATATATCATGGCCGTCAATATTTGGCCTGAGAGATGTTTTCATGCAATAATTTGTATGTATTCTGTTGGTTTGAAAGAGAATTTGGGTGGAGATGATTGTGTATTTACATCAAAGTCATGACTGTATTTTAAATCTCTTGGAGAAAATGCTTTCTGTTCATCTAGGAGATCATTTGTTATCTGTAGTTAATTTCTTAGCATACAGAACAGAATAAATAATGGCAGACTCATTTAGAATGTTTTTGCATTATTTAAAGGAGCTTGTAGATGACCAAGATTTGGAACCTAGATCATTAAAAACAACTTTAGCTAAGGATAGTGTGTCTCCCCTGAATTAACGCCTGGAGGAGGTAATAGGCTGGATGAAGAAAAACAAATTGAAACAGAATCCAGAGGTGCTTGCCATTGAGGTTGGGATGGAGTGTACCAAGCAGTTCTGGATGGAATTACACTCCCGTAGATGTGACTAACAGCTTCAGATCATAAGCCAGCCGAGTCCCTTCCTAGAATCAGAAGACCTAAAGATGCATGCACTTCTAACCTCAGGTTAGGACTTCTGCAATGCACTTTACTTTGAGCTACTTCTGTACCAAGTTTAGAAACTCCAATTAGTTCAAAACATAGCAGCCAGATTAATCACAGGGATATTCAGGAGTGACATATTACTAGAGTCACTCCACTGGTTGCCAATTAGTTTCTGGGCAAAGTACAAAGTGTTCATTTTGACCTTTAAAGCCATACATGATTTGGGTCCAGGTTACCTACAGCATTGCCTTCTCCCATACAATCTGCCCTCAACACTTAGATCATCTGGGGGTGGTTACTCCAGCCAGCCAGAACCTGACTGGCAACCATTGCCTGGAGGACCTTTCAGCAGCTTCCCCAAGATGGTGGATTGATCTGTCAGAAGAGCTTCAACAGCTAAATCAGCTGTTGGAATTTAAGATGCAACTGAAGACTCTTTTCTTTGAGCAGGTCTAAACAATCAATTTTAAGTTGTGAATTTAAATCTGCCTTTCATTAGTGAATTTTAACTTGTATTTTAACTCTGCGTATCTTATTGTATGTGTGTCATCGTCATCATTATATTGAAAGCAGAATTTCACTAACTTCATTCTGGGAAAAAGCTACCCCCCACGCACCCCAATATCGCTGGTTCAAAAGACATTGAACTTCTGATGAAATTAGAATTATAGAATCCTAGAGTTGGAAGACAGCACAAGGTCCATCCAGTCCAACCTTCTGATCTATTTGTATAGCACCATTGACCCATTGTATAACACCATGGAAGAATGTGAGCTTCTCAAAACAGTTCATTGTGATGGGAAACATTTGTTAACTTTCTGAAATGATAAAGCAGTTATCATTTATTTAAATATGTCTACAGTAATGTATGTATGCACTGGAGTTTTATACCAAATCTAATAGCATTAGTCTCCTACATTCACATATATTGTCTGATACAACTGTATCAGTGAATGAAAAAGACACATATTAAGTTCTGAATATACCAACAAAATTAAACTGTGGGTTTACCAAGAGAGCTTTACCTGTCCCTTTTGATATTAATTCTTATATTAGAGACAATATACAGACCAGAGCTAGGAATTGTAGATAAAATGCCCATGTTTTTAATCTGCATCTAGATTGTTAAGGGATTAATTAAACACAAATTTAATATGGATAATCCTTCATTGTTATGCATATGCGGCTTTGTTCTGGAGGTGTAATAATGCAGGATTTTCATTCCATTTTCCCAAGAATCAATGTGATTAATATTGTGAAACATTTTCAGGAATAATATTTAAGTAGTAGATAAACTAGTCAAGGATTAATTTTCATAAACATTTGGGTTGAACAGGCTTTTGTCAGTACTACAGATTATTGTTTGTGTTGTGTGCAGAAGTCAGGTAATAGATTATCCCAGACAGTGTTTTTATTTTGTGTAATAGTAAGTACAGTGTTATGGCAACTAAGGGACATGTTCAATGGATTTTTTTCCTGATATGTGGGAATTGAGGTGATGTGGCAAGTTGTTGTTAGAGTCAGCTAAATTAGAGGGTCATGAACAGGGTATAGAATGCATGCATGGGCACAGCCAGAAACAGGTAGTATGTCGGAAAGAGGAGTTGCCCAACAACCAAGCTATTTTGCCAAAACTATGAAAAAGATTGCATTTACTTAAGCTTAGAAAAGTCAAGAACTAGAACAACAAAAACAAAATCTTAGAGTGAGGTATGAATATATGAATACCTTAATATATTAACACATTATTTTTAGCCCTGTAGATATTTAGAACTACAATCCCCATATTACTTATGACTGTTTCCATGATCAGTTAGGAGGAATGGTGCATACTAGGGGTGTTCGATCCATTAAAAATTTGATTCTAAACTACAAATGGGGATTTTTTTTGATTAGTAATAGAAATACTTACAGTACATTTTTTTAAAAAAATTCTTAATTGAAACATATTTAATAACGAAATTCTTAATTAGTTCTAAATTGGGCAAAGCAATTTACGCTATCTCTTTCTGTCCTTGCCTTCTTCTCTCCTTCCTTCTACCTTTCCTTCCTGTCAGTTCTCCCCTAACTTCATTCTATGTGTGTATTTAATCCTTTTTTGGTTTATGTCAGCTCGCCTATATTCGTAAGCCAAAGAGCCGGCGCTGCCCATAGTCACCTAGAAGGCCATGTGGCCAGCATGACTGCATTGAGCGCCGTTACTTTCCCGCCGGTGCAGTACCTATTGATCTACTCACATTGACATGTTTTCAAACTGCTAGGTTGGATCACGGATCCATTCTATCTGGCATCCATTCCTTGGGTCTGCTCGGGTCTGGGACTGTTTTCTGGCTGCAGGAGCCTGCTGCGTCTGTGTAAGTGGGCTCAGAAGCCCTTATTTGGGGAGATTTATATTCCTTTTGTAAGAAGCTCTCTTCTGGCGAGAGGAGAAGGGAACTGAGGGGGCACAATACGAACTAATAGAAAAAATTAAGAAAATCCTGGCCTAAAAGTTCGGTGAAGATATTCCACTTCCTGTTTGCGCCTGGAAGGTCAAAAAACATAAAAATTAAAAAATAAAAACAAAAAAAACCATATCAAATAATTTATAGCAAGAGATAAACACCCCCAGTGCATACTTTGACCAGACAGGCAGACAATAGGTAAGCAATTACTTAACTGGAGAATGTGGGACTCCTTTGTAGGAGATCCTTGTGCTCAAACATGGTTCATAATCAGTAACCTTGTTGCATCTTAGACCTTTTATACCTGCATTCTGGCCCCTCATTAAATCTGACAAAATCAACTTTGTATACATCATACAATTATAGTGAGATGATTCCATTTTAACCACTATGGCAATTTCCTATGGAATCTTAGGATTTATGTATTGTTAAGGGCACATATGATTCTTAGCCAAAGTGCTCCAGTGCCTTCTCAAACTACAAATCCTGGATTCTACAGGATGCAGCTGTAGCAGTTAAAGTGGAATTAGAGTACTATAATTTTGTAATGTGGAAAGACCCAATGTACGAGCAAGCTGCTGGTGCTGGAGCTTACAGATTCCTGGAGTGTCCACATCCTTTTACAGAGGACAGCTCTCTATCTGATGGGTTTTCCAGACTAAATATATCTTAATGAGGAAGCATAATTAGCAGTGAGGCAGGTATTGTGAATTTGACTCTAACGTTTAGTACTTGGACAGCAGATTATCACCATCACTATTTTGAAAGAAACCTAATGATCATAATCTTCACTATCACTATATTTTTAATTAATTATCCTGCCTTTCTGACAAAAAGACTTAAAAAGTTGGGAAATCAGAATACAAGAGCAAACCTGTTTTTCTATTTTGTTTATTTCATTTTTAATTTTTTGTATTCATTTTATTTATTTCTGTTTAAATTGTATTATTATCTACATCTGTATGTCTATGCATATAAAATCTCATATGCAATTTTATACTAATATGTTTGTACTTTTTTGCTCATGCATTTTTTTTGTATAGTAAAACTGCATAAATGCTCATTCAATAATCTATTGTCTGTTTTTCACACCAAATCATGGATATCTTTTATATTTATGGTCAAGCTTCTGGAGCAAGTAAGGAAGACAACCTGCTTTCTTGATCCCTGTCCCTCTTGGCTGGTCGTCCAGGGAAGAGATTCAATTCGATCTCAAATACAACAAATTATAAACACATCTCTCGGGGAGGGGTATTTTCTATCTTGTTTAAAAGAAGCAGTAGTTAGACCACTGTTGAAAAAACCCACCCTGGACCTCCTGAATTTTAATAACTACAGACCAGTGTCTAACCTTCCTTTTTTTGGGCAAGGTGACTGAAAAGGCAGTTGCCTTCAAACCCCAGGCAGTCTTGGATGATGTACACTTGACCCATTTCAAACCAGCTTCAGAGCAGGATACAGAGTTGGTCACCTTAGTACAGTGTTTCCCAACCTTTTTTGAGCTGCGGCACACTTTTTACATTTACAAAATCCTGGGGCACACCACCAATCAAAATGACACAAAATGACACTCTTAACACAGTAATACATATAGTTAATATGTTTTTAGATGTATTATACACTCAGTGTGAAACCTGGGCCTGTTTCGATGAACACAACATAGATATCCTGGCAGGAATGGCAGAAAGACACACACGAAGGTCTTGCTCAACAGCTGTCAGTCACTCTCTGTGTTTAGAAAAAATGTGTCCATATAGCTTCAAAGCAGTCCACTAGTACAGTTCTTATGCATCAATACACCTCATGGAACAATAATGAGGCTTCCACCTGCAATATATATGCTCCTGTATCATTCCAGGTGGGCATTAGATGAGTCCCTCGTGTATAACTGGTGAACAGGAGAGTTGTTACACAGTCACTACAAAGGCTATCACGTCCAGCCAATGCCAAATGTAGTAATAGTTGGTACACATAAACAAGGAAACGGCCGAAGGAGGCGGCGCCCCAGCCCCTTCTTCTTCACCGCAGCCTTCCTCCTCCTACTCCCCCCGCAAGCAGCAGCAGGAGTTCGGCAGGAGGGGGAAGAAAGGGGGGGGGAAGAGAGGTTTTCTCGCGGCACACCAGGTGATCGCTCACGGCACACTAGTGTGCCATGGCACAGTGGTTGGGAAACACTGCCTTAGTAGATGATCTCCCTCTCAGCACTGACAAAGGGTTTGTGTCCCTGTTGGTGCTTCTAGACCTCTCAGTGTGCCTTTGATACCATCCTCCATGGCATCCTTCTGGAATGCTCGGGAGCTAGGAATCAGTGGTACTGTGTTTCAGTGGTTCTGGTCATACATTTCAGGCAGGTTCCAGATGGTGGCGCTTAAGGATAGCTGCTCTTCAAAAAAGGAGCTGTTATGTAGTATCCCACAAGGTGCCATTCTATCTCTAATTCTTTTAATATTTACATGAAGCCACTGTGAGAGATCATCCATCGGCATGAAGTGGGGTGTTATCAGTATGCTGATGACACCCAAATATCTCTCTCCATGCCTTCAAAAACAGCTTCAGCTAAGGATAGCTCTGAATGAATGCCTGGAGGAGGTAATGGGTGGGATGAGGAAAAACAAATTGAAACTAAATCCAGACAAAACAGAGGTGCTCGCCATGAAGGGTCCTAATCTGGGGATAGAGATGTGTCAACCAGTTCTATATGGGTTACACTCCCCTTGAAAGACTGTATTCGCAGCTTGGGAGTGCTCCTGGATCCGTCTCCCAAATGTCAGCCCAGGTAGATATGATGATCAGGTATGCTTACTATCAGCGTTGCTCTTTCCTAGATTTGGAGGACCTGAAGATGGTAGTGCACACACTGGTAACCTCAAGGTTGCAGTTCTGCAATGCACTTTACATTTGGATACCTTTGTACCAAGTTCAATAACTCAAGTTCGTTCCAAATATAGCAGCCAGATTACTTACAGGAACATTTAGGAGCAAGGGTGTTACACCTATCCTAAAGTCACTCCACTGGCTGCCAATCAGTTTCCAGGCAAAGTAGAAGGTGTTGGTTTTAACTGTGCTGTGACCCACCTCAAGCCATGGGGAGAGGCAGATAAGAAATAAAATTATGATTATAATTATTTGTTCCAGTATCTCTGTCCAAGCAAATTTTCTCATAGAATATCTACCTTGGCTTGACCTGCTAGATTGAGAAATAGACTCCCATCATAGAAAAAAATGAAATACAACTAAGGCTGCTCCTATATGCTTGAACCTTAGTTTTATTGTTCATTCTACTTTCTCATTCAAAATTCCCTCTTCAAAACTTTAGTCCCATCAATAATGCCATATAATGCAGTTTAAATGCAGTTAAAGTACATGATATGAATTTAAACTGACCATATAATGCAGTTTTAAGCTGCATTATATGGCACTGTAGATGGGGTCTTTCTCTACACTGAAATAATTTCTGTGCTTTACACCTCTCCCATGCATTCTCTAAGCATCATCAGGATCATCAGGCTTATTTTCAAAAATCATACTTGGATGCAATATCATCAGGGCAGTGGTGGATAACAGCAGTTTAGAGTTCGGCTTTAGATTCTGGCTTCATATTACTTTTTTATTATATCCATTATTTTCAGTTTAGAGCAATAGAGCCCTGAGGGAAGTGTTTTTGTGAAGAGATTTGTGAGTTTTATAAAATAAATTACAAAACATGGTATTTTGAAGCATCAGATCCTGTCTGACTTTGGAAGTTAATCAGGGTCACTCTAGTTCGTAGTTGGATGGGGACTGCCAATGAATGCCAGTTGTTGCAGGCTATATTTCAGAGGAAGAGTTGGGAAAACCAGTTATGAGAATTCCCTGTCTAAGAAACCCTTAATAATACTACAAGACAACTTAAATGCACACACATATCTGTAAACTATTAGTTGATGGGAAGTGGGGTTCCACTTTTCAGTCTAAGAGATCTTAATAGGTAGGAACTGAGCTCATGCCTCTGTGCTCTTCCCAGGCTCAACCATCATCTACCACACTGACATTGTAATGTAAATCTACTATTATATTCCATGGAATAAGGGAATACAATAAAATAATGACAGTTAGAGTGGAGGGCATTTCTGGCAATATTTTTCTCAAAAATTTGGATTCTCCCTCTCCCATATTAGTGTGTACATACATATATCTTGGTGGTGGGACCCAAGTTTGAATACAAAATTTCCTTTAGCATAACATGTGGAGAATTACTTGTCTTAATTTATTGTTTACTATTCTGATGGACAAAATGCAAGAATGGGTTAAACATTTGAATATTCAAAGTCTTTCACCTAAACCAAATTGCAGATTTTATAATCTGAAGCACTCTAGTATCTACTGCCAAAGAAGATATACTAATTCAATGTTCCCAGCTCATTCTATTCAGTAGGGTAAATAATGTGATGAGTATTGTGTGAGAAAGTAATGTATCTTACAAACTATGTAATTAATATTCCTAAACAAAAGGTGAGCAACAACCAGTCCAATTCACCTCCCACAGAAATAGGGTCTAGCAGAGAAATAAGGCAGAATTAGTTTGCTTTGTAAACATCTATGACAGGGCTGTCCAACTGGTGGCCCCGGGGCCGGATCCGGCCCCGTAGCCTGTTGGACACGGCCCCACCTATGCCCTCAGCCACCATTTTAATTTTTTTTAAAAAAATTCTAATTATTTTTTTAAAAAAATGGCGGCCAGGGGGGGGGGGGGGGGAGGCGGTGCAGGGAGGAGGAAGAGCTAGCTCCTCCTCCTTTTGGCGCCCCGCTCCCTACCTAGGGCGGGGAGCCGCGAAAAGGGCAGAAGGCGGCGCCAAGAGCAGCGCGTCACAGGCTTGGCGTGACGCTGCTGCAGCCTTGGCGCGCCTTCTACCCGGCGCCCCCCTCCCTTCCTAGGGCGGAGGGGGGGCGCCGAAAAGGAGGAGTAGGCGGCGCCAAGAGCAGCGCGTCACAGGCCTGGCGTGACGCGCTGCTCTTCTGCCCTTTTTCAGCCGTTTTAGGAGGGGGCGTGGCCTGGGCCTGGGGGCGGGGCCTGGGGCGGGGCCGAGCGGCCCCCTAGGTCATCAGTGACCTCTTATCCGGCCCTGGACCCGGTAGAAGTTGGACAGCACTGATCTATGAAGTAGGTTTTGTAATATCTCATAGAGAGGAATTCTGCAACATGTGCTTTTCAGACATGGAAGAAAGAGAATTGCAATTACAAATGGAAGACAAAAATAGCTCAGATTAATTGCAGACTGTTGGATACAAGAAGAGGGGCTGTGGCTAACCTCTTAGAGAAATATACAGACTAGCAACTACTGTATAAAAGAATGATAATGTTATTTTCCTTGAACGAACTCCTACTTCCTCAATTTTGTGAGAATGTTTTACATATACAGTATTCACGCATTATCTAAATATATGCTTTTAAGAAGAAACACTACTTTAGTTCAAAATAATTTGCCAGGTGTATTTGGGGGGGGGGGGACTGCAAATTGTGCATGCAGGAGCTTATTTTGAATACCAAAGTCATTTTCTTAGAATGTAACTGTAGCATATAACTAGCAAGGGACAATTTTAGGAACAAAACAGTTTAATGTCTTTCTGTATAAAGTATGTTCATATATTCCAATGCAGAAGTGGATGAAATTCCTTTTGCTTCAAAATGTATGTGTTTCAGAAAGTGTTTTTGCAAAATTGGAAGACCTGAATATAGAAATGACAGATATTGTTTGATTTCGTTGGTACCCAGAATCTTCTTAGACATTTTACTCAGTGTATAGAATTTGATGGTCCCTACCACATTGTTGTTGATGTTGCTGCTGCTGTTGTAGCTGTATTCTTTTTGTGTGCCTTCGGGTCATTTTCAACTTATGGTAACCTTATTACATAGTTTTCTTGGTAAGACATATTCAGAGGAATTTGCTTTTGCCTTCCTCTGAGGCCGAGATAGTTTGACTTGCTTAAGAGCTCGTGGCGGGTTTCCATAACTGAGCAAATTCTGGTCTCCAGAGTCCTAGGGTGTATCTACACTATACATTTTACACCACTTTAGCTGACATGGCTAAATGCTGTGGAATCCTTGCATTTATCTATAAATAACATTATTATTATTATTATGAGGAATCAAAATTCTTTGGCAGAGAAGGCTAAAGACCTCATAAAATTATAACTTCCACAATTCCATAGCATTGAGTCATGGCTATTAAAGTGGTGTCAAACTGCATTAATTCTTTTTTTGACTAATTTTATTCAGAAATATAGAAAACATAATAAAACAGCAAAAATAATTCAAAAAAGCAGGTTTTATGATATATATATATATATATATTACTAAGAACAGCTATTAAATTATTTCAGATCAAATGCAAACATACTAATCTAACACATAGTTACATTAACATACACATACTAAACACATAACTACAAAAAATATTCTACAACTTCCCATTCATTGTCTGTTTATTTTAACCTCTTATTATTCTCCTTCGTCTTTCCTCCAT
The DNA here is from genome assembly GCA_030556195.1 of Anolis apletophallus. Taxonomy (NCBI): domain Eukaryota; kingdom Metazoa; phylum Chordata; class Lepidosauria; order Squamata; family Anolidae; genus Anolis; species Anolis apletophallus. Next base: position 80,693,941 of record JARBWK010000002.1, read on the forward strand.
CGTTGTTGTGAAAAAGTAATTAAGTCCAAACCCATCTACATGATAATGTAATTTTATTTATTTATTTATTAGACTTATTAGCCGCCACTCCCAGCTGATTCAAAACTAGCTTTAAACTGTGGCAGCTAGACAATAAACACTCACAGAAGTGCACAAAAGAAAGCCCTTAATGTGATTTGTGGTTTCTGTAATCACCATCCGGGATCCAAACTAGTTCCAGGATTTCTTATGTAATAATTTGCACAATAAAACTACTTTTTATATTGGTTTGAAACTGTATTAAATGGCCAATGTATATGCCCCCAGGCTTTCTTGACAAATTCCACCATTCCATAGCATCGAGACATAAATTCTACTCTTCGTTCAATATACAAAACACTACACCATGCTAGCCTTCCGTTTTTACTCTTCCAATCATCTCAATCTCATTGTTAGTCCTAAAAGTTTCCAGCAAATTAATGGGAACTTGGCAAATCTATCAAATCTATCTATCTATCTATCTATCGATCTATCGATCATCTATCTATCTCTCTCCAATCAATTTCACTGATCTACTTTGCTTCCAAAAGGTCTCTGTGGCTGAAAAGCTTTGAGAACCCCTGTTCTAGTCAAACTATACAAGGAAGTATTCCCTTTTTCTCAATACATGTGGCAGATATCTACATTACTAATGAATGTTGTAAGTGCATATTTTAAGGGAAGTAATGTGACTATTTTCATCTCCTTAGAACCCATATAATCTGATAAATTAGAACAACTTCTTCCCTGGCAGTGACCTGCATAGCATGCACCCATTTCTCCTATTTATGATTCTAAAGAGGAAAATGAGAATAATACCTTATATCATCATTTAATAGAGTACTCCCATTAGATGAGCCTAAAAGTGCTCTGTTTTTTGATGGAACAATTCTACTGTTTCTGTGAATGTCAACGAAAATGAATGTGGGCTATGGTGTTTTTACTAATATTGTGTGCAAAGTATTTAACTACAAAACAGTGTGATATTATGTGTTTACTGAGAGGCAGGTCCCACTGTGCTTGGTGAGACTTACTTCCTGACAGTGTGTTTTAAAGGACCATCAAAATGAACCAGGCAACACGGTAAGAGGTTTAAGAATTTCCACTGCATGTTTAAAAGCTTTTGAATATATATAGTCAAAATACAATTTAATCATGTACCAACTTGGTAGAAAGTAAGCATAGCTCCAAAAATCCAATTTAGACTATAGTTGAAAGGCTGTACTCTACTGCAACAAGAACAAGAGAGTAAAAAGGCAGCATATTTATAGTGTACAGATAGCCCTCAGATAGAGATATGTACCTATTATTTATTTATTAAAAGCAAAGATATAGCTTTGGGGAGGCACAAACCGAGAATGTTATACACTAGTAAGAAGTTTGCATCCCGTGAAATCTTCATTCTACAGTTGAGCTACATCTTTGAATAGTATTTACTACCCCACAGTCAGCCTGGGCTCCGGGATAATGGACAACAGATTAAAAAATAAACTTTTAAAAATAGATTAGTGTTTTAAAAAATAGATTAGTGTTTAAAAAATACATTGTAGTCTGTCACACAATGATCCAACTGTTTGTTCCTCTATGCTGTTTTGTTTCAGCATTGATTATCTGTAGATGTTTATCTTCATTGAGTGAATGGTGGAAGACATCTCTTTCAGTGTACACTTCAGAAAAGGAAAGAGAGAGAGAGAGAGAGAGAGAGAGAGAGAGAGAGATGGTTCCCCAGCCCTAACCTCAAGGCTCACAATGTCACAATCCTGCCATAGACAATAATGTGAAATAATGCTAATGAGAAAGTGGTGCCATTGGCCATATGCATAATGTCTTTGTTCATGCCACCAGCATAACATCACCATAATCTCCAGTGTGAATTAAAATAATATATACTTACAGCATTCGCCTTTATTTTGGATCTGAATAAAAGAGATCCATTTTCTAGATCAGGAATTCCTTATATAGAGAAAATCAGCTCCTTGTTCTTTAGTAGCTTTTCCTCATTTGGAAGGTAATGTCAGTAGGGTGAGAAATTTGCTTTTAGTGGATCTCTGAAATTTTAAAGAGCTATCCATGGTGCTGAGTCTATTAGAATGAATTTCCCACTCCACTGACAGGAAGCCTCCATCTGCTTCTTTGGTATAACAATGCAACAGGTCCAGAATTTATCGAATACATAACTGTGGCAATTTGGGCATTCTTTGTCTTGAGATTTATTATATTTTTATTGTTTACATACCACCTTTCGCCTTTTTTGTGGTATGCTACCTAGTTCCTGCTTGATATAAGGCAGATGCATTAATAAAACCAATTCAAGTGAAGGGATGGGTAAATGTGAGACTGTGAAGACAGGATTTAAGCAAATGTTCCTTCTTACCTGGTCACCAGTTGAAGCCCTTCTACTATACAGCTATGAAAGATACAGGGGCCATCTCCAGTTTTAATTTGGAAATCACAGCCCCCTTTAAATTCCCTGGATTTTGATGTTGCTTACCCACACATGTCCTAACTTTCATCTGTGGAATGCTTGTAGGTGACTGGCATTCTTTGCAGTCAGTGCCACCTCATCAGGTATTAGGGTTAGAACAACTGGCCTCTGGATCAACCAGAAATACTTTATTTATATAGTGTCCTATCTCCTCGAACGGACTCAGGGTGGTACACAGTTTCTGCCATCTCCACATAGTGCCCATAGTATTTAAACCCTTTTTTCCTCAGAGAGGGATTTTTATTACTTAAGAAGCATCATAGAAAGTTGGCATGAATGGAGCATCCATTTTGTGTGAGTATGAAGCAGGTACCAAACACCTATTAACACATGTGAATAATTTCTGCAATCTAGGTAAGTGTAGGACCTGGTCCCCAAGTATTTGAAATATTGTAATTTATAAGATTCCTCAAACAGAAACCCTAGCAAGTCACAGAATTTCCCCCGAGTAGCCATAATTCAAAGAGCTAAAACTGGTTTCATCACATAATGTAAATGTGTTTTCACAGTACCACCGCTGGAGCACCAGACTAGATGCCTGATTTGTGGTTTTATTTCCAATAATCTCATGAGAAAAGAGAGAGACCAGTCTGTCACAAAACAAGCTGTATAGTTTCAGCAGATAATTGACAGTAGGAATCAGTCTTCCCATTTCTTCATCTTCATGGTTTAGAAAGCTGCCTTTCTTTATCTGACTCTCATTTAATTGTTAAGGTAAGTTGCTCTAAAAAGAAACAAATTGCCTCTCCCTATGAACTGAATTTAAGCAAGTTTAAAATGCTTTTGTGTTAACAACTGGGGGAAATATTGTATTATATTATAGTCTTCCTATCTTAGCTTGGCCTCCAAAGGTAAACAACACAACTCACTTTTGTGGGTTAGAAAATAGGCTTTTGAATTATCCTCACATTGAGCTTTCATTTGATATGTGAGGGTGGCCATGTGAATATGGCTTTTTTCCCCTTAGAAATTTATATTATTTTCTGTTACACATAGTGCTGATAACCCGCTCCGTAATAACCTTGCTTTGCTGGTACTTTTTATATTACATATCATCAAATTATAAATCCTTTGGTTAGCAAGGAACAATAGAAGCTGTTTCTGTTAATAGTCTTTGGGGGGGAGGCATGGAGGAGGGAAAAACATGAAGCTATTTATCAGGTTTTGCTGCTTAATCAGTACCAGTTTTGGGGAAATAAATAAATGAGTTTTTCCCTTATTAAGAAAAGGAATCAGACTCATAAAGTGCAGTTTTAATTGGGACTGAAATACATTAGTGCTTAATATTCCTCAGATGCTTAATAATCCTTACAGTCGTAGGAGCATGCATCATTCAACAACTTCTCGTGTATCACAGAAAAATATTATGGAACAGCTTTGTCGGAATACAACCAAGTAAGCATTCAGATGAACATCATAGGAAATCTTTTATAACTCATTCACTCATTTATCCTTCAACCCTTGATAAGTAATTGACTATCACTCCTAGCAGGTATCTCTGTGAAGGGCATAAGGCTCTTCTTCATTCTGAAAGCAACATTAAGTTTAAAATCCTTTAGGGAAAAAATAAAACATTTCTTAATTAAAGAAACAGGTTTGATTTATGAGGTATCTGTTTGCTCCTTTTCTTTAACTCAAATGTTCCCTAGGTGTATGTTTTCTTTAGAAAATGGTCCATCTCTCCGAGCTAAAATGCATTTCAAAAAGTCTTTTTCTGACTATTGCAGAAGGGCATGAGAGTCAAAATCCCCACTTGGGATTCACTTGACAGCTTTTAGATAATTGCCTTAAACAAAGGATTTCTTTGGCATTGTGATATGGTTATATTGATCTATTTTGGAGCTTTTCTCTTTGAATTTGTGTAAAATGATAGATCTGTACCATGACCCCTCTGTAGATACTAGTCTCCAGAAACTGGCAGTTACTTTGCTTTAATCTTTCTAATATCCCCCAAATAATTCTCATCATCTGGAAATGTTCAGGACAATAGTAACTCAGTCCATTTTATATTCAGTTAAGATGATCACCTAAGATTTTCCATCCTATTTGTAGTTGTCCCCATTGGTTCTAGTGCGTGCATGAAATTCTCCAACTTCTTTTTTCTGCAGAGTGGAAGATCACTGTTAGCTGTATCTCATCATTCTCTCTCTCTCTCTCTCTCTCTCTCTCTCTCTCTCTCTCTCTCTCTCTCCCTCTCCCTCTCCCTCTCTCCTCCCTCTCCCTCTCCCTCTCCCCCTCCCTCCCTCTCTCTCTCTCTCCTGCCCATTGCAAGCTACAGCAGCAGCAACTTTTGTGTTAGCAGTCTTGTTGGCATTTTTATAATTTACACAGTATTCCAGAGACATTGCAGCATTGTTCTAGACATGGTAGGTGAAATGTTGGCCACCTGCAAGGAAATGGCAGAGAAGATTTAGATAATATTAGCAAAGATGCCTGAATGGCAATCTTTCTTCAGAGGCATGCTGAGTAGAAGTAAGCAGAAAAAAAGTCAGACATTGTCTCTGGAAAATTGTTCTGAGAAAATTTGATCCTACTCTAAATAAATAGATTTGTTTATGTGAATGACTTGTAGCTATGGAGATATGAACACATTATATTCAGTTACAGATACAGCACAGTAATCTGTCTGGTACACATAAAATATTATGTTTATCAGACTACACCAGTTCTGTCAACTAAATAAAAGTCAACTTAAACAACTTTAATTCTCTAATGTTCTACATGTGTAGTAGCTACTTTTCCAAATGCAACATTTGCATAGCATTTGTTTGAAGGCAATGTGTATTCAGATTATATGTATGTACCTAAGTTATTATAAGTAAATATGTACAGTAAACAAAAATTAGTTCTGGCAGTGTAAGCACTTCCATCTGTCATCAGTCTTAATTTTCTTGACAATGGCTATGCAGGACTTGTTGGCCTCTTTCCTTTTGGCTGTCATTCATCAAACAAACTGAATCAGAGCATCCATTTTCATCTCACAAAGGCCAAGCCATCAAAACAGGTTTTCCCATTGGAATAGTTTCTGTGGAACTGAGTCTTCTATCAATATTTCAGAGTACTAGAAACCAAATGCCTAAGATTCTTGGTAAAAGAGAGGTGGGTGTTTCATTCTCCCTCTCTCTCTTTGGTGATGTAACTTCTGTTGTCCTTTATTATATGTATGTTCTCCTGGCTCTCATGTTGCTGCTTCATAGTTTAGATAATAGACTACCCAGCTGTTTTATATAGAAACATGGTGTTTTCTTGTGTACAGGAATGGTTACAATAGCTCCAAGCAGACTGGTCTTTCTGTTTGGAAATAATGCTGGTCATCTGCTAGAAGTTTGTTTGGCTGGGTTTTAATCCCTCCTGACCAGATTGGCATCAGCTGGGAATGCAAGGGAACTCTGACAAAATCAATAACAAACAAATGACAAAGAGTTGGTGTGTGTACTGCTCAGCAGACAGTACATAGCAACTTAATAGTTCTTTGGTCTAGAGAACAAGGAATGAGTTCAATAACCCTGAAACGTTCATTAGATTCACTCTTAATGAAACTTGGTTTTCAGTAAAGTAGACAATCAAGTTACTCATTCACAGAAACCCAATCTGGAAGTTTACTATTTCTCATTGAGAGTCATTGGTTACAATGTGTTTTTTCAACAATTAAAGTAGTTCTTAAGAATTTAGACTTATTTAAATCGTATCATTACAGCACTCCAAAATTGTATCAGTTAACCACAGTTCTATCCTATAGAGTTATAAGATTTGCAGTACTCAGACTTGTCAGCTAGAGAGCACTGTCAAAGTTGTGGTCTCCAGTGGTACTGGTTTATGAGTCATTGGCTGCCTATCCATGGTAAAGTTCCGGGAAATCACCAAATACAAAAAGTAAACATTGGCACAAATATTTTTTTGTTTATTATGCACATTTGTGCCTTTTCTGATGAAGCCAATACTAAGCTGGGCCATTCAATGAATTTTCTTGGCAGAATTTGTTAGAGCAGGTTTGGCCTTTCCTCCCTCTGAATTTGAGAGGATATGATGTGGCTAAATGGAGGTTCAAACCTTGATCTTCAAGTGTCTTCATCTAACATTCAAAGCATTATACAATGCTGGCTCTCACAAATATGATATCAGTCCTGATATAGAAGCAAACTTGGGAAATAATGCCAATGTGCCTTATCAGGTAGCTGGAAAGCAAGGCTTCAGACTATTCCCTTAAAAATAGAACTAGAACTCCCTGGCAGATAATTCTAATACATTTCACAAATGTAAATCCCAGGATTACTTATAATGATATTACTTAAAGTGATATCAAACTGTTATATCTATGTAATGTAGATATATTCTTATTTTAAAAGCCCTTTCTGTGATGATGCACACATTTTCTAATTTGAACATCAGATTTTATCCCCCTCCATTTTTCGAAGCATTTTTATTGTTCCTTTTCTTTCTACCATTACTAATGTTCACAGAAAATGAAGTTATAAAATTAGTCTCCTTGGTATTGTCATAGGGGGCTTCTAATGATTTTTCATAATATTAGAATCTAATCATAACAGAGGCAGGAGTGGGTGGACTATGACGGGGGTAGTAGGATTAGAGAAATTATATTTTAAAAACTGTTGGACAAGGGAAATAACTCAAACTCAGTACGCATACATTGGAAATAACATTATTTGCAGACTGCACTTTGCATATAACCCGTATTAGGTTGGCTCAGTATAGTTTGTTCATTGCATCTGGTTTTAACCTTTACCTGAACTCTTTCAGGCTCCCCTCCTCCTACAATCCTTCCCTCCAGCTAGACACAAACACACTTCTTAACCACCAAACTGTATTTTTAAAATCTTCCTTGTTTTTGCCAGCCTTTCAATCATCACATATCAAAGGCTGTAATAAGCAGAATGGAGGAGAGATTCAGAATCTTACCTATTCATAAAAGTAATCAAGGCTTGTTCCACCTGCCTTGGCATGACAAGCACAGGATGAAGAACAGAATGTTATCTATATATATAAAGGAAGAGTCGTCATGGAACGACCGTCCCAAACAGAGAAACCTTACAACGCAGAGACACCAAACTTGCCAACAGAAATAGGCCTCAGACAAGGTACGTTTGTAGCAAAGAAACTTTCCCCTCCCAAAACCTAAAAGGCCCCCAAAACAATGAGTAAAAAACTACATTTCCCAGCATCCTCCGGGGCTGCCAATGACTCTCCCAGCCTCTACATTCTGACAACATGATTGGCTGCCAATAAGGGCGGATTTGCATAACTCCTGTACTGGCCAGCCAAAATGAACATTCCGACCCATAATAAACTGTCAGAGGAGGATAAGGCAAAGGGTTGAGGCACAAACACAAACACCCAATTCACTTCCCACAGAAAATTTACACCCCTACAAATCACAGACCACGCCCAAAATTGACAGTAAGGCTTCATTAACTTAATTTCCCTGACTAGGCCTCACTTAATGGAATGCTGTTTACGCTCTGAATTGACAGTAAGGATTCATTAACTTGATTCTCCCGAATAGCCCTCAGCTCATTGGACATTGCCTATGGCCTGAATTGACAGTAAGGCTTCATTAACTTGTTCCTGACTAGGCCTCAGCTCATGGGACACTGTGTATGGCCTGAATTTACAGTAACCTACCTTGGCACACAGAGCCCCTATGACCCACGCTACATTATACTACAGTTTGGAGGAGGGTGGACCATGGATTATGGGACTTGAAGTACCTCCATGGATAATGGGATTTGTAGTACTTCAAAACCCATCATTCCCCACAGACCACTGTGTCCCAGAACCAAGACCGATAAAGACCAAACTTGGCAAACAATGCCCCCCAAGACCCACACTCCATCCGACTGCAGATTAGAGGAGGACACACCATGGATAATGGGATTTCAAGTACCTCCACTCACTTCCAAAGTACCCCACCCACACACACATCAACCTCTACATCAACACAGCAGACGGAAAGACAAAAAGCATTGTACATCCACAAGCAATGCAGAACGCCAGCAACACCACACAACAACAACTCCACAGGACTTCAACATCCCACCCACCAAAACAACCCACAACAGCACAGCCATGACCCCACCAACACCATAACTAACAACAACTCCAACCCATACATACTCAGACTTCCTCACATCTCCAAAATAGGGCACAGCAACGCGTGCCGGGTACAGCTAGTTTAAACTAAATGTTGCTGCAAGCTCTTTATTGGGGAATTATCAATTAAAATCAATGAACATCAGACATAATATAATAATCCCACCTTTATATATATGTGTGTGTGTGTGTGCATGTGCGTGTGTGCGTTTCCCCTTGACATTAAGTCTAGTCATGTCTGACTCTGGGTGGTGGTGCTCATTTCCATTTCTAAACCAAAGAGCCAGCATTGTCCGTAGACACCTCCAAGGTCCTGACTGCATGTTACCTTCCCGGCGGAGTGGTACCTACAGTATTGATCTACACACAATTGCATGTTTTTGAACTGCCAGGTTGGCAGAAGCTGTAACTAACAGTGGGAGTACATCCTGCTCCCTGGATTTGAACCACTGACCTTTTGATCAGCAAGTTCAGCAGCTCAGCAATTTAACCCACTGTGCTACTGGGGGTTCCATATATATCTATTAGGCCTGGTTGATTAAAAAAGGGGTGCAAAACTCATTTTGGATGTAGGGGGCATTGGTGGTTTGATTCCAAAGTCAATTCTGATTTTCACAGAAAAAAAATCAAAACTTTTAGAAATTTCCAAGACTTCTGAATCTTGCCCTCCTGCGACTTGGAGCGCTTATGTAGCTGCCCCTCCTGGCCCATCCTGAGAACACCTGTCTGCTCTGGAGCCACACAGGCAGCAGCAGGCAGGCCTTCCCTGCTGCGCCTCAGGTCGCTAGCCACCACAAGAGGAGGGAAAACCAGAGAAGGAAGGAATTTCCCCTCCTTGCTTTTCCTTCTCTGGTTTAAAACCCTGGCATTGGCTCAAGCCAAGGCAGTGGGACCAGAAGTGGGGAAAAGCAAGCAGAGGAAATGCCTTCCTTCTCTGTTTTTAAACAAGTGGAGGAATACCGCATAGCAAAACTTAGAAAACTGCAAAAACAGGAAAATAAATGGATTTAGGTCAACAATGAATTTTAGAAATGCAGGTTAGGCTAGTTTCATGGAAATGTGAATGAAATGCATTTCTCTCACATCATTTGCATGGGCTGATATCAATTTTTTTGCAGTGTCATAAGTTGAGTTCACCATGTTGGGCCACATGACATATGAAATAAATAAATTAATAGTTTTGTATCTATGCATATTTTTTAAAACTAAGGTTATAATCTCACTTGATAAAGGGGATTTTTTTCTAAATTGGAAAAGAGAAACATTTCATTTATTTATTTTAGTTACTTTATTTATTTATACACAACCTTTCTCCCCTTTGGAACTCAAAGTAGCTAATAGCCACTAGGGATGTTCAAATCTTCCTTTTTAAATCAAAAGTATTACGAAAGTATTACGAGATACACAACGAAAAAAAGATGGCACTGTTATTTATCGATGCCGAGAAGGCATTCGATAAAATTAACTGGGACTTCCTAAAAACGCTGATGAGGGAACTAGACATGGGGTACTACTTCTGTAACATCATAGAGGCTTTGTACAAAACCCAGGAGGCAACTCTGCTGATAAACGGGCAATTAAACAGTAAAAGCATTAAAATCCAAACATGGGTAAGGCAAGGTTGCCCCCTTTCACCATTGATCTTCATAATGGTGATGGAGATACTTGTCAGAGACATCAATCAGGATAAGAAGCTAAGAGGCACCCAAGTGCTCTCACACAAGTACAAATGCAGAGTGTATGCGGACGACATGGTCTGTATAATTGAGGACCCCCCCCTAGTATCGACAAATGGTTAAATAAATTAGAAACTTTCGAAATGGTGGCGGGGTTTAAATTAAATAAAAACAAATCTAAAATTCTAACAAAACATCTGAATGGAAAAGAAAAAGAAATGTTGCAAATGAAATCGGGGCTGCAAATTGAGAAGAAAATCAAATACTTAGGAATATACATCACCTCAAACAATACATAGTTACTCAAGAACAACTATGAATGCCAATGGAAAGGAATCCAAGCGGACCTGGAGAAATGGAAGTACCAGAACTTGTCGCTACTGGGAAGGGTAGCTGCAATTAAAATGTCTGTGTTGCCAAAACTTCTGTTTTTGTTTCAGAACCTTCCTATATTAAGAAATGGTTACTTATTTGAAAAATGGAACAGGGATTTAAGAAAATTCATATGGAGGACCCAAAAACCCAGAATCAGTCTGAAATCCCTGACGGACGACAAAACACGAGGAGGCTTCGGCTTACCAAATGTTAAACTCTACTATGAGGCCAGTAATCTAGTTGCCATCAAGGAATGGGTTTCATTAGGGAACCAGAATATGCTGGCTCTTGAAGGCCATGACCTCCGCGCGGGGTGGCACGCGTACCTATGGTACGACAGAAGAAAGGTCGAAAAGAATTTTAGCCACCATTATATTAGATCGGCCCTAATAAAAACCTGGGAGAAGTACAAATTACATTTCTTTAGCGCCACCCTCCAATGGCTATCCCCACTAGAGGCTTTCTACAAAAAAGAATTAGCCGGAACCAATTGGATAAGATACAAACATTTATTAAGGAAAACAAATGAAAATTGGGAAATAAAAACATTTGAGGAACTAAAAGAAGAAGGACATAATATATCATGGTTTCAATACCACCAGATGTTCCAAAGCTACAAAACAGATAAAAAAAGCAGCTGGCTTTATGGCAGAGGGCTTCTGGGAACAGATAATCAAAAACGAAAAGAAGAATATAAGTATCTTTTATAAACAACTATTGAGGTGGGAGACCGCAGACGAACAGGTCAAAAACTGCCATACGAAATGGGCCCAGGATCTGGGACATTCAATTCTATTAAGACAATGGGAGGAAATATGGACGGAGAAATTGAGATATAATGCCACAACGGACATTTCAGAAAACTGGCTGAAGATGCAATTTAGGTGGCATCTTCACCCAACACGACTAGCGAAATTCAATAAAAAGAGCTCAAATGTATGCTGGAAGTGCAAAAGAGAAACGGGCACATATTTCCATCAATGGTGGAGCTGTAAAAGCTCCTCCAAATATTGGACAACCATACATAAGGAAGTACAAAAAATATTGAAAGCAAGGTTCACTATGGACCCCCAACACTACCTTCTGGGAATATCAAACCCAATACTCAATAAAAATCAGGAAAAAATGTTTTTTCTACTTAGTGCCTGCAGCCGGATAGTGCTGGCGCGACACTGGAAGAAGGAGACCACCCCGGGGCTGGAGGAATGGATATTGAAGGTGCTGGACCTGATTCAGATGGAGGTGTTACACCAAAATTTGAACAGTAAAAAATATAAAACGGACTGGTCGAGCTTCAAGATTTATATACAAAATGAAAAATTCAAATTTACAATAGACCTAAATGACCTATAAGACCTGTAATTTGCCAGCGACTTAATCAAAATTTGACTCTTTTACACTACATGTACAAATCGTGATTTAAAGTTAAACTGTTTTCTGCGTTGCACTTGGGAAGTTCCTGTAAACCACACCCTTTCACAGCCCTAAACCCATCTCCCAACACTCCCTCCCTACCCGGTTCCTTACCCCTTCCTCCTCCAATATATGGCCTAAGAGCCATGGAAAACTGAATAAAAATTTATACAAAAAAAATAAATCAAAAGTCACGTTTAATTCATATATGAACAGACACTAAGAACCATGGGGGAGGGGGTGCCCACACAAAATCTTAAGAATCAAAACTCACCCAATATTTTTTGTTCGATTTCTGTTATTTTTACAGTGCAAGCGAGGTGAAGCCAAAAAGGCTACCATTCCTCTTTAATTTAAGACAATAATAGACTGCATCACGCCATGAGGAGAGGAAATGTAGTTTGGGAAATTAAGAAGCCCTATAGCAGAGAATTCAAAAGCCCCTGCCCTAAACTACATTTTGCAAAATTTTGCTCAGCATCAGAATGCCCCAATAGGGGAGAGACTTGTCCCTCCTAGCAGCAGTCAATTCCAATAAATTGTTGAATCTGCAAAGAGGAGGACTGACTGATACTTTAATACTAGTAAGTAAATCTCTCTCTCTCTCTCTCTCTCTCTCTCTCTCTCTCCCTCCCTCTCTCTCTGTGTGTGTGTGTGTGGGGGGGGGTTAGCATCTGTCAAATATCACTGTGGCCATTGCTACTTTAATCATATGCACATTGTGTTTGTTATCAAGATAGACCAATACAACTGAAGAATTTGTGAAATAATTTTTTAAATTATAATCCCCAGAATCTTCCACACAGCATGGATTTGAATGAGAGTGAACAAATTGATACTTAATTTATAGAAGTCAAAGTCATGGCCAGTTGATCAGATAACACTTCTTAAGTGTGTGCTTGTTGGGGATATATAGGTTGAGGATCCTTTATCCAAAATCCTTGGGATCAGAAATGTTTTGAATTTCAGATTGTTGGGGGATTTTGGAATACCTGTATTTGCATATGCAGGCAGTCCCTCTATTATGAGCAGGATAAGTTCTGTAGGTTTGTTCTCAAGCTGATTTTGTATATATGTCAGAACAGGTACATTTTTAAGTGTAACTCCAGTCGATTTTTAAAAAGTTCTGGATAGCATAAGGAAGGGTTAACACCACTGTAGCATTTTTTCTCTCTTTGTCCCTCTTCAAAAGATTTCATCTCACTTTCGATCCCTGTGACAATTGGATTTTGAAATTTTTGAGTCATTGTGGAAATAAAGATTGGCGATAAAGCGTCAGTTGTGCCACCTTTTCCCCATGATAACTCTTACAGAAGTGATTTTCCCTTCTTAGAAGTAGATTTCCTCCCACTTCCCATTGTCTTGCCACCATCTGTCATTTGGAGTCTCATGTAAGTTGGATACACAATGAGATGCCTAGGAAATTAGATCCAATCTAACCATGAAATTCATTTATATTTCATATATACCTTATACACACAGCCTGAAGCTAATGTCAGACAATATTTTTAGTAACTGTTTTTCTACATTGAACCACAGGAAAGCAAAGAACTATCTCAGCCACTGATGTAGACAATTTTGGATCGTGGAGCATTTTGGATTTCAGAATTCCAGAAGATGTTCAGTCTGTATTGCTCTTGAAGGTACAATTTTGCAACTTGGGGTATTCTTGAATTCAGCCCTGGGCCCTTGTGTCTAGGTTTCTGCAGGGGCTGAGAGTGTGTGTCTAATATATTTAAAACTAGTACACACCAAACGCACCCATTACTGAGAAATTAAATCTGCAAACGACTTTCTTGCACTCACTTTCAATTATTGTAGTCCTTTCTACATTAGCTGTTTGAAAATTTAATATTTGGCTAGAGCCCAAAGAGCTGCAGTCACATTGATAACGAAGATGGTTACAAGGGGGGAAAAGTCCTCCCTTGTTATAACAGTACCATTGACTATTGGTGTGTTTCTGGGTAAAATTCAAACTGGTACTTTTGACTTACAAAAGCTCTATTTCGCAGTTACATGAACAATTTTCTCTCATACCACAGACCACTTACTACAACGCAACCTGAGCCCTGCCACATGCACAATGGAGAACCATCTCACAGCGACACCAGAGACACTCCAAGTGCCCAAACCCTAAGATCATTCCTGCAATCGCAACATTTTTACAGTCATTTTGGTGGGATATGAAACAGCCTTCTCAGTGACTAATGGGATCTAAAACAAACTGTTTTGTTTTGCTGTATTGCTTTTTAAATAACGTGTTTGTTATTTGTGAGTGCTTTGAGATTCAGCATGCTTCTGAACGCTCACATAGTAACGATGACAAAGGTGCTAAAGTTATTGTGATTCCTAGAAGGGGATATCAAATTCCAATTCTCTTTCTTCTTCATACTCATTCTCCTCTATCCCTTTTTGTTTTTCTCCTTCAAGTTACATCTCTTTAAGGTCATTTAAATGATTACTCTCATGCAGTTTTTCATGACCCATTGCTTTGTGTTGCCATCTGGGCTTATAAAAATCCTGTGCCAATATATGATTGAAGAACATGAGACCTCAGAGCCAGCCTGACTCATCCCCAGGCACGTTCTTTATGTAATAGAGTTCCTGAAAGCCATAGTGTAAACATTAATTTGCCCAGAGTTTTATTTGGGACCATAAAACTTGATCATATGTCCAACTTATACCCGTCTATAACCCTGTCTCTTTTATGGTATATGAAGAAATTTGATTCCCCCCCGCCCACTTGAAAACTCGATTCTTCCTGTTTTTATGCCATCTTCTCTTGGGTATGTATGTATGTATGTATTTGTTTGTTTGTTTGTTTATCATGACAGAAAAGAGTTGAGGGTACAGTTAACATGTATTTTTTTAAAGCAAACAAAGTTAAAAAACTTGGCATATGTTAAATGTTCTTTGGCCACTTTGAGTGTCTCTGGTGTCGCTGTGAGAAGGTCCTCCATTGTGCATGTGGCCGAGCTCAGGTTACATTGTAGTAGGTGGTCTGTGGTTTGCTCCTCTCCACACTTGCATGTCATGGACTCCACTTTGAAGCCCCATTTCTTAAGTTTAGCTCTGCATCGTTCAATGCCAGAGCACAGCCTGTTCAGCGCCTTCCAGGTTGCCCAATCTTCTATGTGTCCAGGAGAGAGTTTCTCATCCTGTCTCAGCCATTGATTGAGGTTTTGGGTTTTAGCCTTCCAGTTTTGGATTCTTATTTGCTGAGGTGTTCCTGCAAGCATCTCTGTAAATCTTAGAAAGCTGTTTCTTGATTTAAAGCGTTCTGGCTGATATCCGAACAAGGGATCAGAGATGTCACTCCATTGGTCTTTACATTATTGGCTGCCACTTCCCAACAGATGTCTGGTGGTGCAATACCAGTTAAACAGTATAATTTCTCCAGTGGTGTTGGGTGTAGACATCTTGTGATTATGCGGCATTTCTCACTAAGACTCACATTCACAGTTTTAATATGGTATGATGTATTCCACACTGGGCATGTTTATTCAAGCAGCAGAGTAGCAAAGCTCATGGACAGATGTCTTTACTGTATCTGGTTGTGATCCTCAGGTTGTGCCAGTCAGCTTTCGTATGATATTATTTCTAGCACCCACTTTTTGCTTGAAATTCAAGCAGTTCTTCCTATAAGTCAGAGCATGGTCCAGAGTGACTCCCAGATATTTTGGTGTGCTGCAGTGCTCCAGTGGAATTCCTTCCCAGGTAATCCTCAGAGCTTGAGATGCTTGTCTGTTATTAAGATAAAAAGAACATGTCTGTGTGGATTAGGAATCAGCTGGTTTTTTTTGCTGTAATAGGCAGCAAGAGCACCTAAAGCTTCGGAGAGCATCTGTTCAACCATTTTAAAGCTCCCTGCTTGATCATCAGCCTCCTTGCAGGATCGTAACACATCTAGGTGTCCCCTGGGCAATGTCTTTGTAGATAGCCGATTCTCTCACACCAGAAGGAACTTGGGCATGGGTATTTAGTGGCCATTGGGGAATCATAGAATCATAGAATAATAGAGTTAGAAAAGAACTTGTGGGCCATCTAGTCCAACCCCCTGCCATGAAGGAAAAGTGCAATCAAAGTATACCTGACAGATGGCCATCTGGCCTTTATTTAAAAGTTTCCAAGGACGGAACTTCCACCACACTCCGAGGCAGAGAGTTTATCTGTTGAACACCTTGTATTGTCAGGAAGTTCTTCCTAATGTTGAGGTGGAATCTCCTTTCCTATAATTTGAACCTATAATTGAACCAAGTCCTACTTTCAGGGGCAGTAGAAAACAAACCTTCTCCCTCTTCCTTATGACACCCTTTCACATATTTATGCATGGCTATCATGTGTCCTCTCAACCTTCTCTTCTGCAGGCTAAACATACCCAGTTCTTTAAGACAGTCCTCATACGACATGGTCTTCAGACCTTTGATCAGTTTAGTTTCCCTCCTCTGGACAGCCTCCAGCTGTTATCACTTTTGAACTGAGTTGCCCAGAACTGGACACAGTATTCTAGGTGAGGTCTAACAAAAGCAGAATACAAAGGCACCATGACTTCTGGCTCATGTTCAAATGGTGATCACAAGGATCTTTCTCACATGGACTGTTGCTGAGCCAGGCAGCACCTGTTCTATAAACCTGCATTTCATTTTTTTCCTCCCTAACTGTACCATCTTACATTTGTATTTGTTGAAATTCATTTTGTTAGTTTTGGACCAGCTCTCTAATTTGGATATGTAATTGTAATCAGATCTACAGTTGTGAATAAATCTTCTGTGTACTTCCAGGAGTCTTCTGGAGGTTCAGGAATATAACATAATTATTGTGCATTTGGCTATAAACACATACTGTACACTTCTCTGCTGGACACCTTTTACTCTGGGTTATGGGAGGTGAACCTAATGGGAGAGGAAAAGGGAGATGCATCATAGTTTTGCCATGGTTGAACTTTTGTTGAAAACTGGCCAAAAGCCAGCAGTTTGGAATGAGCTTAGAAGCAGATCAATGACTTGTGAAACTAGTAAAGGGCAATCTTTTACTAGTCTCATAAGCCATTGATCTGTCTCTGGGTTCAGTTCGGTTGACTTTATGAATTGTTGCTCTTATACTGTAGGTTGATTAATTGTTTTGACAGTTTCTGGTTCTGAAGTCTATTTATTAATGGTGAAAAGTGTTAAACTGGAAATACGTGTATACATTAAATGGTGATGATATAGGTTTAATATATATACAGTATTTCTGCTTGGGGAAAAACTATAATGAAAACTATACTATAATGAAAACAGCAGCAATATTAACATGAAGAAGTCCAGTAAATTATGTATGTGTGCGTGTGTGCGTGTGTGTGTGGGGGGGGGGAAAGCAAGAATCTAACCGGGAGTAATCCCTCATCAAAATGAGACCTTGGTTACACTTTGTAGCAGGTAGTTAATGGATTTTAATTCTGAATGATATTGCCTCCTGATTGGAGAAATAGAAGGATTGTGCATAGATGCTCCAAGGTAAAGAGCTAAACATTAGGGTTGGTTTACGGGATAAAGAAATTAAATTAATTCGTATTTGATCTGTTCAAAATGCTAATTTTGTTGTTTATCAAACCTCCCCCGCCAAACCGGAAGTAGAATTTGTTTATTGAACCTGGGGGCCCTCAAAATTCTTAATTATTGTAATTAGTTCGGATGTCAGTCTAACAGGAATATTTATCTCCTCCAAAATAGCTTTTTAGGGTACTCACGGTCATATCAGGGCCCTTTGGCTGGTCGGAACCTAATTAAATTGAAAGGCCTTCCTGGAGGAAGTGAAAAAGGAAACTGGAACCATAGAGAACAAGAGCGCCGTTCCTAGAGTGGCTTGGAGGACTGAGAGGAAAAAAGCCTTTCAAACCCCCAGGAAATCAGGATAGATAGAAGGAAAGAGGAGAAGGACATAAGAAAGGCTGAAAGAAAGGGAGGAGGGAGTGAGAAGACCAGGAGAGAAGAAGGAAAACTTCAGAAGAAAGAAAAACCATAGAGAAAAAAATCACCACTCCTAGAGAGGTCCTTGGAGGACTGCAGGGGAAAAGCCCCTTCTGCCAGGAAGGAAAGGCACAGCTCGATCCCTCCCCACAGATGGCCATCCAGCCCCTGCCCAATAATAATAATAGACTCCTAGAGTTGGAAGGGAGTCCTCAAAGGGCACCCAGCCCAACCCCCTTCTGCTTTGATGTAGGAAGGCACAAGCAAAGCCCACCCCACAGGTGGCCACCCAGCCCACTTCATCATCGTCATCACCATGCCACAGAATCCAAGGCATAGGAGGGACCCCTAAAGGGCATCCAGTCCAAGCCCCTTCTGCCAGGAAGGAAAGGCACAGCTCTGTGATACTCTGTAAGTCACCCTAAAAGCAATTTTGGAGAAGGTTGATATATTCCTGTTACAAGAACCTCATACTTGTATAAGTTGGTGGTACCATTTCTATATGCTATAAATCTTTAGCTCCAGTGAAGGAAAATGTTGGCCCTTGATTTGCCTGTGCTTTTAACAGTGTCAGTCCTATTTCCCTGCTTTGGGCAATTTAGAACCAATTACAAAATTTGTAATTAATAACATATCAAATAAGAATTTTTTTGAATTTTTTTGTAAGTCATTACGTTAAGCATAAAAAAATCCCTCCCCCATTTGATTTTAGAACCACGATTTTTTCTTGATCAACCAACCCTACTAAATATATAGTCAAATGTTTTTGGGTTTTCTTTAATTTGGATTCAATAAGATAAATAGTAAAAGTCAAGTGAACTAATGGGCTGATGAAAATGTCCACTGAACTAACTGGGTGATGAACAGATAGGGAGGTATGATTGATTGATATCCCACCCTTCTCATCCCAAAGGGGACTCAGGGTGTCTCAAAACAAAGGCACAATTTGATGCCTTGAGTACAAATAAAAATAAAACAACATATACTTAAAATCACAAAACTGAAACATATCACTTAAAACAATTACTTAAAATCACACAGTCCAAAAGCATATTCCAGGAGCCATTCCTGTTGTCATTTGCATTGTTCAGGTACCATACACAGTATGAAAAGCACTTCAAGCCAAGTAGACCAACAACAACTTTCTACAGCTTCATGAGAACATTGTCCATACCACCTTTTAAACTATGCACAATAGTGTATAATGCTGAAAACAAATAGAGAGCCATTTCTGTGAATAGAAGTAAAGCTTCTGTAAGGATGTGCCCAGATAAAGATGTTTATATGTCATTTTAATTATTTTATTGAATTTATATCCCACCTTATTCTTTAGATAGGATTCATAGCATTTTTGGCTTTTGAAGTTGTGGTATGGCTAGCTTTTAAAGTTTAGACTTCTGGAATGGAGAATACCGAGATTGGAAAGAAGTGGTGGGAAAAGCCCAGCGTTCCCAAAGTTGTGTCTAGTTAAGATTAGTGCCTTGGGTCTACACCAGAATAGCCGGATTTGAAGGGAAAGCCCAGTATCCCCAAAATCATGTCTACTTACGTTCTATGCCTCAGGTCTACTCTAGAGTAGCAGTATTGGTGGGGAAAGCCCAGTATTCCCAAAGTAGTGTCTAGTTAAGACCAGTGACTTGGGACTACTCCAGAGTACCAGGATTGGTGGGGAAAGCCCAGTGTCCCTAAGTTTTCCCCCAAGGTTTTTCTTAATGAAGTTGGTGGGAACTGTACTCATCTTGTGATAAATCTGAAAATAGATGATTTGGAAAGAAAAGGAACGAAAGAACAATGAGTGATGGGATCTGAAAAACGATCAGATTTGCTTTCTAATGCAATGGGACATGACACCACAGTAATATGATGCTTTCCTCTCCCCATGTGGGACAACATCCCTAGACTTGATACACTAAGGCAATTATCTGTGATCATAGTGATTTTCTCAGAAGTGTTCTCTAATGTTTAACTGGATGCTGTGTTGCTACTTTTCTTTGTACTGTGCTTAGAAAAATCCAACTATCTAACATGAAAACTAACAAATGAAATATCAGTTTTTTGGATCTAGAAAATAGTCTTCATAAATCTGTAAAATGTAATTCTGTTAAGAAACACAACCTGGCTGTTACATATCTATAGTAACCATCAAATAAAGTTGGTGAGAAACTGATTTGTTAAAAGTTATTGAAATCAGTCCAGTAATTTAAAGGAAATAAATTTACAAAACACCACCTAGGTTCGCTTCACTTATTGATTTCGCTGATTCAGCAGCCCATTTCCTCGGGAATACATTCTATTGAATTAATTGGTGTAATAACTTGTGATTTTATATTTTAAAGACTGGATCCATTGTTTTAAAACACCCCACTAGAAGATTGTTTTGGCCAATTTATAAAAGTTTACTTTTCTGTAGATATTCATCTGCAGTCAATTACTTGTTACTGAACTTGTTTGAAACATCAGAATCTCAACAAATCTCCTTCATTTTAGGATAGTTTAACAAAACAGCAATCAAATAGTTAGTTATCGAAAGCTATCCATGAAGGTACCAGCAAGAGTTGCTCAATTAGCAATTTTAATTAATTGGTGGGGAGCGGGGATGTGGAGGTGAGAGGAAACTCTGTCCTCCTAGTTCAGGGGGTTATGTTCCTCCAAACCTGTCTACAGACCACTTTGTTATGTTCAGATGATAAACCCTTCTGGAGCAGAAAAGAATGGAGAAAATTTGACTCAAATGTGGTAGTGGACAACCATTCTTCACTGTCACCCTAGATCTTTTTGAAGGATAGGCAGCTCTTTGTCTAGTATCTTAAACATTTCATCAAATAATAGAAGTCCCAAATAAGGTCCTCAAGAGAGCAACATAGACAAGACCTTTCTCAGAAAAAGAAAATCTAATTGGGAAAGTAGCACAAAATTGCAACTCAAACTTTAACAAAGGTTTTCCAGAAAAAAGGGAGAAAGAGAAAGGAGGAATGATATGGGTGATGGTGGTTTGACAGTAGAACTTCAACACCTAAGAAAGTGGAAGAAGTATTAAGTGTCTGAAAGTAATTATGAGAGGCACAGAAGAAGAACAGCCAAGAATGACAAACCAAATAGCCCATTCCGAAATGAGTAATAAAGTTCAAAATTGTCATTACCATTTTGTACTAGACGTAATATAAAGTGGAACATTACTGGCATGTAAACTTGGTAGCTGATTCCAAGGGATATCAGAAAGGAAGTGAAGACATGGATGTGGAACCAAGCCTTTGGATAGTAAGTTTCAATGCAATAAGTGTCTATGGGATAGTCCAATTTATGACTGGAATGGCTCCTGGAATATGCCTTTGGATTGCTTGGTTTTAATTAATAGGTTTTAAGATTGTGATGTTTTAATTAATTGGTTTTAATGTATACACTTGGCATCAAATTGTGCCTTTTTGTGAGCCGCCCTGAGTCCACATTGGGGTGAGAACGGTAGGATATAAATGCAGTAAAGTAAATAAATAAACCAATAAATAATTATTTATGAATGGTTATAGTGACATACATGTAATTTTTTCCTAACATTCAATCCCTGTAATTTTTAGTTAGAAAGAAATACCTACCTGAAATTCTAGAGAGCTAGATAGACTAGTGGTCTGAGTTGGTATAAGGCAGCTTTCTATGAAGACTGTGATGAGGATTTTTCAAGTCTATGTTGGATATTAACAATGGTGCTGACTGAAGCATTCAAGATGGAAAGAATTACCTTTTCCATACAAATTGCTACATTTCTTCAATTCATCAGAACCATCAGATAGGACAATGTGAGATACTGAGGAGATAAAATAAAAAAGCAAATATTCTCTTTAGTAAGCTTACTAAATGGTGCTAACTTTTGTTTCAAACAGCAGAGGTTACATTCAGTGTAATGATAAAGAAATGGTTTCTCAAAAAAAGAAAGAAAAAAAACACATCTTGCCTAATATTTTGAGGAGCAGCCTGCTTTCCTTGCATCTTCTTTGGTAGAATGGCACTGTGATGCCAGAGTTATATCAACCTGCAGTGCTGAAGAACACTGTGCCTAATATATAATCACATATTCGGCAAAGACAATGGGGTAGTTTTATAGAGGTACATACTAGAGATGTGTGATACATTAGAAATGGTTCAAAGGTCATTACAAAACTGGGGGGTGCTGACATTTCATGTTTAAATTGTCTCTAATGCATAGGTAGTGGAATTTTTTTTACTGTAACGGGAGTAATGAAATTTTGTTACTATTTGTTATAGTAATTGCACATAGTTATTATAATTGGGGAAACTTCAGTGGCTCCTTTCGCCCTCATTTTAAAAGCTATTGGAGTGGAACTTGCTATGATGGTAGAACACATTTGCCACTGTTAAGTAAAGGTAAAGGTTTTCCCCTGACATTAAGTCTAGTCGTGTCTGACTCTGAGGGGTGGTGCTCATCTCCATTTCTAAGCCGAAGAGCCTGTGTTGTGCGTAGACACCTCCAAAGTCATGTGGCCAGCATGACTGCATGGAGCACCGTTACCTTCCCACAGAAGCGGTACCTATTGATCTACTCGCATTTTCATGTTTTCAAACTGCTAGGTTGGCAAAAGCTGAGGTAACAGCAGGAGCTCACCCCACTCCCTGGATTCGAACCAGCAAGTTCAGTCAGCTCAGTGGTTTAATCCACTGTGCCACTAGGGGGCACTGTTAGCCCACCAAATTTTTGAATGTTTTGGCAAATTTTCAAAAAAATTATAAACAACATTTTAAAAAACTATAAGAGCTATATTTTTGAATTTTATTTACAATGCACAAAACACCCAGTGCACCAATTCCCCAGAAGTTTCAGAAAGATTCACACATCTACAGATTTTTGGAGATTTTTTAAAAGTTTAGACAAAAACAATTTATCCCCCAAGAGACAACAGCAATCCCCTGGAATAAGTGTCTGTCTTTATGACGCATACCCACTTAACTTCAACTTAGCACAGATTTATACTATTACTTACTTACTTTAGTCCTCTTTGCAGATTCAGTAATTTTATTTATTATAGTTAGACGGATTCTAAACAGCTGGCTACTGCAGCCCTCATTGGGCTTTCTGATGCTGAGCACTGCATTCTGGGAAATATAGTTTAAGACAGGGCCTTTTACATTTTCTGTCACAAGGGGCCTCCCTTCCCCAACTACATTTTTAAGCTTGCTGTGTTCTCAGTCTCCCACCCATTAACTTTGCTAGTCCTGCACATTGGAACAGCCACGTCTTCAGGCTCCTCCTAAAAATTGCCAAGGTGGGGGCTTGTCTAATATCCCTGGGGAGACATTCCAGAGTCGGGGGGCCACTACAGAGAAGGCCCTCTCCCTAGTCCTCACCAGACACACCTGCGAAGGCGGTGGGAACAAAAGTAGGGCCTCTCCAGATGATCTGAGAGATCGCCTAGGTTCATAGACAGAAATGTGGTCACGTAGGTAGGTGGATCCCAAACCGTTCAGGGCTTTGTAGTAAGAACCTGCACCTTGAATTGGAACCAGAAGATGAATTTCAGCCAATGGAACTCCTTAAACAGGAGGGTTGACCGCTCCCTGTAAGTCACTCCAGTTAGTAATCTGGCTGCTGCCTATGCTTTAAAGTTATTGAAAAGTCATTCATGACAGAGGGGCCACTGCTGAGAAGGCCCTGTCTCTAGTCTCCGCCAAACACAAGTAGCTTAAGACCAGAATACCCTAGGAACGGCCTCCTTCTATATAATCCTGTACAGTTATAAAAATAAGAGGCTGTGTGTCCTTTGCAGTGCCCCACCTACGGAAGAGAAATGAAACATAGCATTTGGCTATGTTTGTTTTCAAAACATATTTTTGCTAAATTCTGTGGGAAATCAAATTGTTTTTGTTTTAAGTATTGATCCTTTTTCATCGGTTTATTTTTTTAATTACAGAATCATTTAAAAATCTTGTAAATTACTGTTTTGCACTAGAAGCATGGAACATAAATAAACAGACAAATGAATAAATAAATCCCAAGGGAAGAAGAGAACTGCAACAGAGGTGCCTAATGACCAAGATTAACATTTATTGTGGTGCAAGATTTCATGGACTTGGAGCCCACTTTATTAGATGTGTGAAGTGTTATTCTCAGGTGGCAGATATATATTCGTATGGCTGTAATTCACAGATATTCTAGATTTTTAGAGTGTTTTCACTGAACAGATACATACAGAGATACATACATGCCATTGCTTGCAGATAAGCAATTGCTCACAATCTAATATATCATCACTGATCTAGTGTCATGGGGACATATATCTGCCAACGGAGATAAAGTGGACTTCAGTCCATAAAAGCCTGTGCCACAATAAATCTTTTCTTCTTTAATTTACTGCTAGACCTTTAAAGTGCCACAGGACAATTTCTTGGCACTTAAAACCCAAAAGGGTACTTTAACTAATTCCTTGGGGAAATACACCCCATAAACCTGCTGGTGCATCTTTGTGAAGCTCGATTAGTTACTGAAACATATCATGTAGTGCTGAAAATGTCTGAACATGTTGAGACCTTTATTCGCAGACCAAAATGAAAAGAAAAAATCCTGCATGTGTGAAAAGCAAAGGGATAGTCATACTTTTCAAGGAGATGGGGGGATTTATTAAGGGGGCTGTTATTAAAGAATCAACATTGGCAAAAGGGTTGAACTTCCACAAGTTTTAAAAGGATGGTAGTTGTCACTCCAACAGAATTCCTTTCTAAGTTGCCCTGTACTGACGGAATGGCCACCACATGTCCCCGCTGTCACTCACACATATGGTTATTTGAAATGGTGCTACATTATATGATAAAACAGTATTAACTCAAGAAGATGGCTGACTTTCAAAACTTCATTATAAATGGCAGTTACTAATTGGTTCTGTCTTAAAAATCGCCAATAATGAAATAATAATGAAGTTTTGGAAGTTTTGTTAAAGTTTTGAAATTTTCACCACCAGAACTTTAGCAACACTGTAGAAGCAAAGCACCAGTGCCACCTAGTTTTCACCACCAGAAGTTTAGTTTTGTAAGTACTTTAGAACCATTTAGAACCATGATTGCCCAGGCTTATTTTGCAGTCACGCTTGGTGGGAATGAGAGACAGGACCTTCTCTGTGATGGCCCCCCGGCTATGGAACTCTCTCCCGAATAAAGTTAGATCTGCTGCCTCCCTCCTGACCTTCAGGGAGCAATTGAAATCCTGGCTTTGGAATCAGGCATTCGCAGGGTGACAGCTGAGACCAGTAAAGACTAAAAGTTATTGGACCACAATGTGCGGACTGAGTTGGACGATGTTTTTAACTTGGTAAATGGTTTTATATGTATTTGTAACTTATATGTATTTTAACCTATTGTTTTATGTATTGTCTTTTAAATTGCTATTTTTGTTTATTATTTAATTTTTGCTGTTAGCCATTCTGAGTCTCTCCACGGAGATAGAGAAGAACGGGATATAAAAGTTCTAAATAAATAAATAATCATTTTTCCAGTATAAATTGGTAAGCTGTTATTGTTGCTGTTGTTATTAGTCATCACAATCATGAGCATCTCAATCATCATACCTTTCAATTTCACGGTCTATCAGGTGTTTCAGTGAGTTATTTTCAGATAATTTGAGATGTTTCTGTTGGGTTTCATCCCTGACTGCACAAGTCTCCAGCTCTCAATGAATAGTTAGCCTAGATAGACTGAGGGATTCCTCCCCAATTTCCTCTAGCTAGTCTATTTTAAGAAGATGTTAAGAAGGGAGTTGTCTTACTCATCTTTGCATGCCACTATCTCCTTAGTGGCATGCAAGTGCATGTAAGTGCATACTTAGGAATGTGACCTCTTCAAAGAAACACAATTTCCTCTTTTAAAAGGTATTTTTATTGCCCTGGGCTGGCCATGTGGCCTGTCTCCATTTTTGGCACTTCTCTTTTGTCTTCTCTAGAGTGAGGAAGCATCTTGCCATTGTCTAAGGCAAGATGTACTAGACATAGTTATTTTTATTATTTTTCCTTTTTTCTTATCCATAGAAGATAACTCAGTGAAGCTAGTTAGCTCCAAGAACCTTTCCTATCTAGAATGGATTTCTTTTATCTTTAATAAACTATTATTTTTGATCCCATGATGTTGTGGATCTGCAATCCTGTTCCATCCTGTTGAATGGAAACCAATCCTTGCTCACTACATGTAAGTTTCTCTGCTTATGAACTGTGTATCCAGCACTCTGCTATATTTTGATGGAATCACCCCCAGAGAGGTTTATTTTGATCCTAACTTCTGATAAGATGGCGAAGAGGTAGCAGCGAGCCTTTATAACAGACCACATATGAAATCTAAACCTGAGATTTTTTGCCTGTCTTAAGTTGTCCCTAAACTTTAGAGCAAGGCCACGAACTACCTGGGATCTAGAAGGAGATCCGGGGGGTCGTTTGGTGTGCTCTTGTGCTCTCTGAAAAAAAGAAAGGGATAGAAAGACTGGAGAGGAGAGGTGGAGCGATAACAACAGAGCCATTTAATGCTGCTGGAATGTGTGTTCCCTCTCTATCTGAAGACCAGTTAACCTTTTAATTTCCAACTCAACTTACTCCGGGGATGTCGGTGCTGTGATCAGCTGATTTTCTGCTTGCTGCTTTGAATGTTGTTGCCTCCCAGTTTGGACACTTTGCTGGCCGCGGTGGCTATTGGTGCCGGAGAGTGGGGGTGAACTGGTCGCCATTAGAGCCTGCTGCCACTGGGGTGGGCTCCCTCGCCGTGGCGTGGGGCCTTTGGTGTCAGTTTCTGGTGTTCATCGGTGACCTTGGTGCTTCTGTGCTCCAGCTGTGGAGTCTCTGGGGCTAGTTCCTTGTGCCGGTTGCTGGGTTTTTCCACCAGCATCGCTGTGTCTGGCTGTTTTTTTTTCCATCGTGGATGCCAACGCCTTCTTTTCTCTCTGTGCCTTCCTCCCTCTCCCTCCACGTGGATGCTGACTTCCAGCTGTGGGTTGGAGGCCTGGCTGGAGGATCCTGTGGGCTGATTGTGGCCTCCTTTGTTGGAGGGTTTTGGGAGTGCCGGTTCGTGGCTGCTGTCATCTGGTCATCGGCATCGTCTCCATCTGTGGCGTCCATCAACATTCACCTTGCATCTGAATCTGGAACAAACATTGTCAACCCCCCCCCCCCGGCCCGGTCCATTACTGCTCCACCGGCATGGGGAGCAGGTATTGCCATCTCGCCATACAGGGGGGTGATTGTGGACGTGAAGGTTGTGGTGGCTTTCTGTAAGCAATTTCATCGCTCTTGTAAGCTCTTCCATTGCTCCAGCGTTCCCTATCACACCCATTAAAGAAATCCCTTTATTTGGACTAAGGATGTGGAGGACATAGAATAAGAATTGTTGCACTACCACTTTATAGAAAATCATGTTGCTAAGCTTACTCAATCATGGCACTTTAACCCATCAAATCAACATATAGCACTTTAAACCATATAGCACTTTAAACGGTTAATTCCTTCCTGTGTTGCATTTTATTGACTCTATAGACAAGGACAAAGCCCGCCCACCAACACTTTAAGCTTTGTATATTTTTCTAGCACTTCATAAATTTAGTATGGACTTGAAAACTTGTTGCACTTTATGGACCCTCTGTTAAGTTTGTTGTATCAACTATCTCCCATGTTGCTCCCTAATCCCTGTTACCTAGTAATTGCACTTGCATATTGTGAGGGGGTTAGGAGCTGGAGTGGTCCTGAGAAGTCCAGAATTAATAGAACAGGGGTGGGAAATGAATGGAGGGAGGGGTTAGTGAGATATGAAATACTACTAAATCAAACAACTGTTATTAAACCATGGGTTGAAGATATGAAAGTGGAATATGACATGGGAGAGGAGTGTTCCATTGGTTGAGGGGCCCCCATAGGAGTAATAATGGGGAGGGGGAGATACGGGATTGGGAGACCATTAATTCAGCCTAGGGATCATGAGATAATACTAGTAGTTCCAAATCGGTTTCCTGACATGGTAAATTGGAGTATCCAGGATGGCGGTCGCTCTGGATTAAAGTTGGTGCTGTTAAAAGCCAGGTCTGTCAATGGAAAAACAGTTTTCATCCAGGACTTGATTCTGGATGAATGGGCAGATCTGGCATCCATAGTGGTGACCTGGTTGGATGAGGCTGGAGGTGTAAATCTGACCCAGCTTTGTCCACCAGGGTTCTCCGTGCAGCACCAGCCAAGATCCAGAGGGCAGGGAGGTGGAATTGCAGTGGTCTATAGGGACTCCATCCCCCTGACCAGGTCCCCCATCCCAGAGTCAACCAATTTAGAATGTGTCCACCTGAGGGTAGGTGACCAGGACAGAACAGGGATTCTGTTAGTGTACCATTCCCCCCCCCCCACAGTCTCCCTACTTGAGCTAACAGCGGTGGTCTCGAGCCTGGCATTGGAGTCCCAACAGCTTATTGTGCTGGGGGACTTCAATGTCCATGCTGAGGCTACCCTATCAGGGGCGGCTCGGGACTTCATGTCTGCCATGGCAACCATGGAGCTGTTCCAATGGGTATCTGGCCCTACTTACAGTGCAAGACACACATTAGATTTGGTTTTCTGTTAGGGATGGGAGGAAGATGGCGGTGTTGAGGAGTTGTCTATTGCACCATTGCCATGGACTGACGATTCCCTTATCAGGTTTAGATTTACTCCACCCCAGGAGGTTTACTCCACCCCAGGAGGCTTATGGATCCAGATGGTTTCCTGGTGGCTCTTGGGGGGTTTCTCAGTACCTTGGTAGGTGATCCTGTTGATACCCTGGTCACTCTCTGGAATGGAGAGGTGACTAGGGCAATAGACACAATTGCTCCAGAACGTCCCCTCTCAAGTAGCCAAGCTAAACCATCTCCTTGGTTCAATGAGGCACTGGCAGCAAAGGAAGAGGAGACTAGAGGGTGTGTGGCGCTCAGATCCAAGCGGGTCAAATCGAACACAGCTTGATGCCCTCCTAAGGGCATATGCCGTGGCAATAAAGGCCGCAAATAAAGTTTTCTTTGCGGAAAATTTTGCATCCGCTAGGAACCATCCAGTGGAGCTGTTCCAAGTTGTCAGAGGCCTTTTAAATCTCACCGCCCAGGATGGAAGCCCTGACAACTCAGCAGCCTGCTGTGAAGCATTTGCTCGGTTCTTCGCGGACAAAGTCGCTTTGATCCATTCTGGTCTGAACACCATGTTAACGGCAGTCTCTGGGGATGTAACACGAGTATCTGCTTGCCCCATTTTGATGGATTTATTTCAGTTGGTGAAACCTGAGGATGTGGACAAGATACTTGGAGAGATGAGGCCAACCACATGCATCCTAGACCCCTGCCCATCCTGGCTTTTAATACCTCCCTTCAGGACAGCAGTATTCCAGCGAGCTTAAAACAAACTATAATAAACTGCTGTTGAAAAAGCCATCACTGGACCTCACTCAATTCGACAACTATCGGCCTGTTTTCAATTTCCCTTTTTTGGGTAAAGTCCTGGAACATGTGGCCAGGTATTCTTGGAAGACATGGATTATCTGGATCCGGTGCAGTTTGGCTTTAGGCTGGGATATGGTACCGAGACAGTCTTGGTCACCATAGTTGATGATCTCCGCCGGGAGCTGGACAAGGGGAGTGTGTCCCCGTTGCTTCTGCTGGACGTCTCAGCAGCCTTTGATACCATCGGCCATGGTATCCTTCTGGGATGCCTCGCTGGAATGGCTCTTAGAGGTACTGTTTTACAGTGGTTCTGGTCCTTTCTAGAGGGTCATGCCCAGAAGGTGTTATTGGGAGACACCTGTTCAATCCCACAACCACTGTCTTGTGGGGTTCCTCAGGGCTCAATACTGTCTCCCTTGTTTAACATCTACATGAAGCTGCTGGGGAGGATCATCCAGAGATTTGGGGTGAGGTGTCACCTGTACACAGATGATGTCCAACTCTGTCACTCCTTCCCAGCTGCTACTAAGGAGGCTGTCCAGGTACTGAACTGGCACTTGGCTGCTGTGATGGTCTGGATGAGGGTGAACAAATTGAAATTGAATCCAGACAAGACAGAGGTACTCCTGGTCAGTCACAAGGCCAAGCAGGGTATAGGGTTAGTCTGTGTTGGACGGGGTTACACTCCCCCAAAGACACAGCTTCACAGCTTGGGTGTGATCCTGGATTCATCGCTGAGTCTGGAACCCCAGGTTTCGGTGGTGACCAGGGGAGCATTTGCACAGTTAAAACTCATGTGCCAGCTGCACCCATACTTTGAGAAGTCAGACTTGGCCACGGTAGTCCATGCTCTAGTTACATCCCGTATAGATTACTGCAAAATGCTCTACATGGGGTTTCCTTTGAAGACTGGTCCAACGGACGGCAGCCAGCTTGCTGACAGGAGTGATGCTCAGGGAGCATAAAATGTTTCTGCTGTGCCAGCTCCACTGGCAGCCAGTGTGCTACTGGGCACAATTCAAAGTTCTGGCTTTAGCCTATAAAGCCCTAAACTGTTCTGGCCCAACTTACCTGTCCAAATGCATCTCCCCTTATGAACCAGCTAGGACTTTAAGATCATCTGGGGAGGCCCTGTTCTTGCTCCCATCGGTGTCACAAACACGGCTGGCAGGGACGAGAGACAGGGCCTTCTCAGTGGTTGCCCCTCAGCTATGGAACGCCCTTCCTAGGGATATTAGATCTACCCCCTCTCTTTTAGCATTCCAGAGGAAAGTGAAGGCTGTTTGAGCAAGTATTTAACAATGCAGTGTAACAGACATAGGAATATGGAATGATTGGACAATGATTTTGGACAATGATTTTAATTAAGAGACACTTATGATGCATGTTTTTAACTGATTTTGCCATTATATTATATTATATGTTTTAAAATGTTTTTATGCTGTTGTTGGCATTAAATTGTTGCTTTTGTTAACCGCCCTGAGTCACCTGAGAGCTGAGAGGGGCGGTATAGAAATACAGTAAATAAATAATAAATAAATAACAGCTCCTGATTCCCAACAGTTCCAAGTAGTTCCAGTTTTTGTAACTGCCCTATTGTTATTCCTTCTATAGTGATTTCACATATGTTTTGCCCATATGTTTGAGTTTGCTCCTAAGCACCTATCATCACTGGGACCATAATTGTTTTCTTTTCCCAGAGGTACTAAATTTCCATTAGAAGGCCTTGAAGGAAATTTCCTTGGCACATCTATTATGGTCCCATCGGTTCCTCTCCTCTGCCTCCTCCTGTTGTTATCATTATTGCTATTAGAATTTAAATATAAGCCTATTTAACAAGAAATAACATTTTTGCAAAGCTCTGCCTCAGCATTTGTTTGAAATACAGTGAAATGAACACTTGATCTGATAAATATGGCATGCTTGGAATTTTAAATACTTTGGATCAAATATCTATTCAGAATGTTCACCATTCTGCCAATTAATTTGAATTGCGTGTGAGGTTGTTCTGGTGTTATTTTCAAACTCATTTTCTAAGAATATTCAAACCTATGGAACATAAGAACATAAGAAGAGCCATGCTGAATCGGACCTCAGCCCATCTAGTCCAGCATTCTGTATCACACAGTGGCCCACCAGTTGTACACGGGGATCTCGAGCAGAAGGGAGGGCAAAACCCTGACCTGCTCCCGACCCCCAACAACCAGTACCCAGGGAAATCCTGCCTACCTCAACCAACTCCGAGGTGGAGAACTATGCTGTGTCCGACAAGGTTTCTTTAGTCCAATATTCTCTTTACATAGTGGTCAAACTGTTCCCTGTGACAAATCCAGAAGACCATGAATACCACAGAATCTATTTTAAGTTCTGGACTTTTGTGAACATTAGAAAGACTGGCCAAGGCCTGGAATTCCACTGAGTGACACTTTAGTTCATGAATCCTATGTAGATATGAGAGGTCAAGATATTTCCACAACAGCAATAGAAAAACAGAGAGTTGGAAAACTAAATATTGGAATGTTCTTCAGCTGGAACTAATGAAGATGATTTAAATATGCAACACATACATTGTCATATTTTCTTTCATTCTTGCAACTGGAACTTATATTCCTAAAGCTTTGAATATGTTGGCCTTTTCATCAGATGGAAGCTGGAGGACAGTGAGGGAAACCATGGGGTAGTGTCACACTGTGTTTCCTATCTGTTGTGGGTCATTGTGGTATCCCTTCCCACAACATTTCCCTGCTGTGACCCACTTATTCTTTGCCCATCCGGCTTTGTTCTATGGGGAGTCAGTGTATGGAGCCCTGCCAGAAATAGCCTTGTGCCATATGATGTTTGAAGGGACTCCATGCTGGCAGTGTAACATAAGCGCAGAGAAGTGAGAAGACGCTTCTCACCCCCAATGTGATGAGGTCGTCAGAGAAATCTCAAAGAATTCTTTCTGTTTTGAAATTTTTGTCTTTGGTCTTATGATGGCTTTGCAATATTTTATTTTTCTCATTTTCCTCACTCTTGGGGCTCATCTATTCTTCAGGGTAATGTGTTGTAAATTTGCCCTGGAGCAATCCTGGATCCCGCTTGCACATGCTGAAACTTGAGCCATTATCCAGATAGACGAGGACTGAATTGGCCTCACTGGGTGGAACTTTCTCTGTGGCACCACTGCTACTTCTAACTGGCCATGGAGCTCTGTCAAAGTACCTGGTCACTATGATTGTGTTTGCCGATGCCAGAATGGGGGCACCTATTAGATCAGCAAGAAGGAGGGGGTCAGTAGAAGCAGGGTGGGGACCAGGTGCTGCTTCAGATCTATGTGGCTGGCTAGAAGGAGTGGCAAGAGCAACATGAGCATGATCTACTCCTGATGGCAGTAGTGTTTGGACAGCAGACTGCCCCAAAGTGAGGTAAAGTCAGTGCCAAAGAAAGCTGAGATAATGTGTGTCATGAAGACTGCCAGTGGTCCATTCATTAGTGGGGTTTTTTTGGTAGTGTATACAAGACCTAGATGGATTATTTTTAAACACTTGAAATATTTGGCTAAAGAACCTTTTTTTCAAATACATTTTAGACTATTTGGAACTTTAGCAAAATTATCTAAGAATACTGAATGGTCCACTGGAGGCAGGCAGTTCTCTTGCTAAGAATTTACAGTGCTGAAATCTGGTAGAAATTTTAAATATTATTAAATATTAAATTAATATTAATATTTAATAAACTCCATTAAATATTCCATTTCCAATTTATTAAGTCTTGACTAATTAATATAGTTAGATTTTATAATTCATTTTTATCATTCCTATATGCTAGTTACATTATAATTGCTTTAGCTGAAATGATGGTGTCATTATTTTGACTACTTTTAATTGAATATACTCTGTATCTTTACTCTTTATGGAATTAGATTATTCATCATCTATTATTTCAATAGGGTTTTAACTGGTTTTATTTTTGGTGTAGCTCTGTTTCAATGTTCACTTTCTATAAGCCCACTGAAGCTAAATAAAATGCTGAGGGTAAAGAACTCATGTTTTGGTGGGTGGCTAGGAAGAGTTGCTCTTGATTCTTCCATTCTATCCTCATCTTCAGAATCTCTCATGTATTGAAGGGGTAACATTTTCATTTAGGCTCCATGAAAGAGCTACAACCCTAATGTGGGGGTAAGCAGCACTGGAGAAACTCCAGAGTATGGATAAGATGACCAGCTCCATAGTAATCCAGATCTCTGTCTACATGGGGAAACATTGGCACCCCCCTTTCACCTTCTCTTTCCCTGGTCATGAGGGTGACTTTACTGATGTCAGTTAAGGTGTTTGGCAATGACCAGAAGTTCTCCCAAAGCTCTGTGGCAGTCTAGGAGTAGCAACGTGGACAGGAAAGTTAAAGTGATGGCCCAGCAGAGCTGAACTGGTTTCAGCATGGCTAGATCACCTGAGCTCCACCCTGCTATCACTACAGGAAAGACACAGAGAGTGTGGCTGCCTCTATAGACAGTATGGAGTATTTCTACTCCATACTAGATCTAGATTTTGTGACACATATACTGTAAATGAAGGGGAACATGAATAGTTTTATAAAGTTAGCTGTAAAATGTAGAAAGAAAGTGTTTTCCTTCTTCTCCCATAGTGCTGGAACTCAGTGTTAGATAATAATAATAATAATTTTACCTGCCACTCCTTATGGCTTGAGACAGGCTACAACAAATTAAAAAACAAATGAACATAAAAATACAATAAATTACTAAAATACATAGATAAAAACACACACATATGCATGCATGTGCACGCATGCACACACACATACTCTTATATATGAAACTTATACCATACACAGCTGCAGAGTTGACATATAGTGGTAATAGAATGTAAATCAAAACTCATTATTGAAAGTTGATTGGGTAGGCCTGCCAGAAAAGAAGGGTCTTCCATTGTGTTTAAAATTCTGACCGCAATTTAGCTGTCAGAACTCTTTCACAAGGTCATTCCACAGTCGTGGGATACCCAATGAAAAGGTCCTCAGGGTGACAGTCACCAGTTGGGTTCTGACTGGTTGGAGTTGTTGCTCACCAATGGACCTCAGTGACCTAATTGTGCAGAGTGTGCAGTAGACTGTAGGTGATCTGGACCCAAATTATGTAGGACTTTAAAGGTCAAATCAACACTTCGTACTTTACAAATTGTTTGGCAGTCAATCTGGGACAGATAAAAGAAATACATTCATTTAATGCATTTATGATGTATATAGAATTTTCTACCATTAAATGGGGATTAGATTTCTTGCCAGCTGGAATAACTAGGATACTCACTTGTTACTTCTCCTTGCTGCCAATGTATTGTCTTTGTCCTCAAGTTAACAGGAATCTGGTCTAATATGTCATTGAGATTCTGCTTTCTGACAGTAAAGATCTGCCTGTGTACACTGGTGGCTTTGTGTCAATGCTATGCACATCAGACTAGAGCTGTGTGTTTTCCCTCCACCTCAGAATTGTTTTGAGCATGAACATTTATAAGTTGTTGGGTTTATGTGAAGCCCCTGTCTGACATGGAGACAGCAGAATAAGCTCTTTCCTTTGTGCCAGATAAATTCATTATGTTAGTATCAAAGACATGCTTTCTGATAAGCCCAACAAAGATTCTTCTATACAATTTCTCTATGAACAAATAGGAAAAAAACCCCAACAGGTGACTTTCAACTCATTTTAGCTCACACAATGGCTAGCTAATGTGCAGCATGACTCATTTCTTGTCAAATGTAGAAACCGAGGACAGCAGGCACCAGGGACTTTTTTTTGGTGGCTGGAATACTAGTCATTTTTGACAGTTACGAAAGCTTAAAATTAATTATGCAAGAGCCAAGTAGCCTTTCTCTCTTAAATAATTCTGTAAGTAAAATACACTCAAGGTTCTTAATCATGTGGAGAGGGTTCATGCATAGGGAAAGCTTTTGAAAGAAATGGAACTGTATCCCTATCCAGATTCAGCACCTTGGATAGGTCTTTTAAAATTTAGATTAAAATCTTACTGACCTAGAAGCCACCAGCTACACCTTGGCAATAAGTCCTAATATTTTCAAAGTGCTATGAGTTATGCTAATCTCAGTTGTTGGTCCCAATTAGAGTAGAAAATCAAGTGAATTAACTGCAATTTGCTCATGCAACACATATGTATATTCAGTTAATTCAGTGGATGTGGTATAACTAGATCATGTCCTTATTAAGTAAAATATGATCTAGAGTCTAGACACTGTAATAGAGCTAGAACTTCAGTCTAGATCAGTGTTTCTCAACCAGTGTGCCGTGGCACACTAGTGTGCCGTGAGCGATCATCAGGTGTGCCATGGGAAATTGGCCTCCCCCCCTCCTAGCAGCCCCCTCACAGGTTTCCAAGAAACAAATTGAGCCTCTCCATTTGGAAATGTTTTTTTAAACTATTTTACTGGATTATTTGAGTGTTGGCTCCCCCCCCCAAGGAACTGTTTATAACAGCTTCATGACATCCATAGTTAACTGGAAGCAAGTTTCACTCAGGGTGAAATTTCACAAAGGTTTGGAGAACAAGCTCTATGAGGAGCGGCTTGAAGAGCTGGGCATGTTTAGCCTGAAGAAGAGAAGGCTGAGAGAAGACGTGATAGCCATGTGAGAGGAAGTCATATCTATGTTGTGTTCATCGAAACAGGCCCAGGTTTATACACTGAGTGTATAAATACATTTAAAAACATATTAACTATAGGTATTACTGTGTTAGAGTGTCATTTTGTGTCATTTTGGTTGGTGGTGTGCCCCTGGATTTTGTAAATGTAAAAAATGTGCCGCAGCTCAAAAAAGGTTGAAAAACACTGGTCTAGATATCTGAAAAGCATCAGATCCTGGTTAACCTTTGAAGCTAAACAGAGTCAGCTCTGATCAGTACTTGGATTGAATATGACAACTACAAATGAACACAAGCTCCTGTGGGCTATGTTTCAGAAGATGGAAGCGGCAAAACCACCTTGGAGGAGTTCTTCACTAAGAACAGCTTATGAAATACATGTGATTGACATAAGTCAACAAGTGATGAGGGCACATACATGCAAAAGAGCTCATAATAAAATTATTTGCTAAATGCTTACTTATAGGATGACAAGACTCGATCAAACATCTGCATGCTTTTTAAATCATTGTCTACACTGTTTGCCATATTACTTATGTGATGGGGAATCTTTGGTTTTCCAGAAAGAATTCAACCCCCTAAATACTTTTCTATTTAACATTCTGGCTGGCGGACCTGGAAAATGAAGTCCAATACACACATCAAAATAAAATTATAGAGTTGTAGGAGACTATAAGGGATAGCCAGTGAAATTGCTTGCAAATGGCAAACCAGTCTCTATTTAAAAAATCCTCTATGAGTATGTCTCACTATAAGCCTTTTCCATCAGGAAGTTCTTCCTAATGTTAAGTAGAATATCTTCCTATAGTTTGAATGTATCAATCCTTGTCCTAGAAAACAAGCTTGTTCCTGAAAAATGACATATTGTCAATATTTAAACATAGCAACCATGTCTCTTCTAAACCTTCTCTTCACTAGACTGAACATGCTCGGCTCCCTTGACTACTTTTCATAGGGCACAGTTTCCAGATCTTTAAACATTTTTAACGTCCTCCCCTGGATACCTTACAACTTGTCAGTATCCTTGAATTTTGATGCCCAGAACTGGACACAATATCCATAGAACAGAGGGATACTATTATTTCCCTTGATCTAAGCACTATACCCCTATTGATTGCTTAGCAGTGGATTGGATTTTGCCACGTTACACTATGGATTCATGTTCAACTTGTGTTGTATTAAATCCATGGATTCTTTTCATATATTATCAAGTCATATGTTAACCATTATATATCTGTGCATTTTGTTTTCTTCTGCCTTACATTTCTCTGTCTTAAAATTCATTGTGTTAATTTTAGCTGCTTGGCTGTGTCTTTGCATTTCCTATACACAAAAAGAAATGACAGCTGCAAAACACAGCAGTGCCCCCCCATCCCCGTTTTCATACATAACAATAATTCTTCAATATTTTGGGGGGTGGGGGTTGCAAGCAAAGCTGACCATGCAAAATAGCTTTATTGTAGAATGAATAATAAAATATTTTCGCTGCTTTAGAAATAAAAAATAGCACAAACTTTTCACAGATGTTCTGTATGGAAAGAATACTCTCTTTTTTTATCTAGCATCCACAGTGAACGCGCATGTATCCTTTTGTGGAAAGACTTTGTTCAGCCCTGGAAGGAAATAAACGGGTTGGCATTGCCTACGGAGAAAATGCTTTCTGTTTGGAAGAAAACCAAAAACACACTCTGACTCTAATTCATGGGGAGAAAGTCCTTTCTTTGAGGTTTCCATGGAAGTAAAGACAACCCAGTAAGATTCCTACACAAGGAATATGGAGGTAGGGTCAGTGAAATTACAGAAGAGAACATTCTGTTGGTGTTCAGGTCTGATCTGACATGGGGTGGCCCCACTGACCTGCTACCCCTCCCTCCCCATGGTTTAAATGAAATCCAGGATGTCTTACTATCTGGAAGAAAAGGGGTCTGAAGGCACCTTACTATCTCCTTTCAGCTCAGTATGGCTGATGACTCTGGTTGCCTTGTAGCAAAATGCATACCAATGAAGCCTGGACAAAGGAAGCTGTGAGCTGAGCTACTGAAAGGAAGCTTTGAGTGCGCTGAAGGGGTTTGTTTTTCTATTGTGATACCTGTTTACAACACAGAAATAAATCCTATGCTGCATCTTTAGGAAGGTTCTTTCATTTTTTAAAGTTTCTTCAAGTGAGTATACAAAAACTACAAAGATATTGCAGAGCTTGGGAAAAAGTTTTAAAACAACAAATGAACGCTTGCATTTTCACATCAATTTTTTTCCAGGAAAAAAAATAACGGGAAATTGTACAGAACATTAATGGAGAGATGATGCCATCTATTTTAGCTGAGAAAATTTAAATACTGTTTATATTTAATTCTGTTTTGATCTCTCTGGTAATTGGCGATCAGAAGAACTTTGTTTTTATCTTGGAGGGTTCACAAGCAGCAGTTGATTTAAGCAACTACATCGGCTTGTCCGGCTTGATGGCAAAGTGGTTTTTAAATTCTGTTTTAATGTTTGTATATTTGTATACTTGAAATTGTGTGCTAATGCTTTTATAATAAGCCACTTTGAGCTCCCTTCAAGGAAATAAAGCAGGGTATAATAATAATAATAATAATAATAATAATTTGTCTGTCTGATTATCTAAGAATCATCTCATAAAAGTCTTGTGTTACAACACTGAAAACAGATCCCTTGGCACCCATCTTGGAAGGAAAACCAAGTATGATATAAACAAACAAAATGAGAAATTGCCAAATAGAAATAATAATGCCCATGCCCACCCCCACCCCCACTATTAGATAGAATTAACCAATTGCTCCAAATTGGAGAGGTATTGGCAGCTTCCTTGATATCTCTTCTGAACATCACTGTTGTCCCTTTCTGCCACACAGCTTGTCTCTGCGTCCCCAAATTACCCAGGTGCCTCAGACATATTCCAGGACACTCTTGATTTGGTATAGCTGAATTACTGGCCCAGCTGACCTTTGGAAATATCATGGAGACACCATTGTGCTCTAACATAGACCATTTCCCCTACAATCATAGTTTCCTTAATCTGTTTACTTGAGGGTAGCTGTTAAGAACAGTATCTAAAATTGTGATGGCACAGAAACATTGCCACTCATTCAAAAAAGTAGAAATAGATGACTTTACTGAAATTCCCAGGGCAGAAAGAAGATTTCACTCCTCCTGGGTATTTCCCTAAGTCTTTTGAGAACAAATGTAAAAAAGTTGCCCATAAAAACCATCTAAATCTAGAAATGACCTCAGATTTGCTCCATCACATATTTTTTCACAACTTGCTTTGATGTTTTTATAAGGGACTAAGATTTTTTGGGGGGATTAAAGAGTAAACAATAAGAAAGGAGTTGAAGTTTTCTAATGAACTTTCAAAATGCTTTGATTTGCAGATATGAAATACAAAAACCTGTTCAAAAACATGGAAAGCAATTGTATTGCAACATTTCCATCTGCACTTGTTCAAAAGTGAGTAAAAATCAAATTGATAAAAATATTGAATTTGTGAAAGAACTGTGTGTGGTATGATATTTTATTCTGTGTGGGTTTTTTTCAACTTCAGCACCCCAAAATACATTAAAACCAGCAACAATACTGAAAAGCACATGCTTGTGTAAGAGATGTTAATGGATGTAAGTAAAAGCAATGTGCTACTCTTGGGAACATTATTGGAAGGAACAGTAAAAAGTGCTCACCACCCTTACCAGCAGATGAATTATGCTCCCTGACAGTACACTGCATTATCTCTAGGGATGTTAGTAATATATAAGCTGACACACATGCTGGACTCAGTA
The DNA here is from genome assembly GCA_030556195.1 of Anolis apletophallus. Lineage (NCBI taxonomy): Eukaryota > Metazoa > Chordata > Lepidosauria > Squamata > Anolidae > Anolis > Anolis apletophallus. The sequence continues at coordinate 80,733,827 of JARBWK010000002.1, forward strand.
GAATGCTAGTGTTCAATAATAACAAACGCCTGCAGTACTGATGCTATGCCTTGTTTCTGAGCATAGTTCAATTTATGGATAGAAAGTTCAATTTAAGGATAGAAAGAATATTGACTGTCATTTATTTTCTAGCTAAGAAATGGGTTTCCCGACACACAAAAACCATGGTAAGGAAAAATAACATAGTGCTGAGAATTTCTTGCATATGGCTAAAGGAGCTCCAGTGGCACAATGGCACTGAGCTGCTAAACTTGCTGACCGAAAGGTCTCAGGTTTGAATCCAGGGAGCGGTGTGAGCTCCCACTGTTAGCCCCAGCTTCTGCCAACTAGCAGTTTGAAAACATGCAAATGTGAGTAGATCAATAGGTACTGCTCCAGCGGGAAGCTAACAGTACTCCATGAAGTCATGCTGGCCACATGACCTTGGAGGTGTCTATGGACAACAGGGGCTCTTCGGCTTAGAAATGGAGATGACCACCAACCCTTAGAGTTGGACACCACTGGACTTAATGTCAGAAGAAAAACTTTACCTTTACCTTTTGCCTTTACTTTGGGTAAATAAAAACAAAATTTTGTCATGAAAAATCTAGATATTTTTGGTATTGATAGCACTTTAATACACATTTTTTGGATATGATTGCTGTTTTTTTCTACAAAAGCACCAAATTTGGACAAAACGTTTGTTGTGCAAACAACCCAATGTTTTAAACAAAATAATCCATAATAATATCATGTCTTTCCAAAAAAATCAACTCCCAGATGTATTTTTGTGTAGAATGTTTTTGGGCTATGAGACAATTGAGAAAGCATCACATCTCTTATCCCTAGGACTCACTATTGACCTTCACTGGATCAGAATTTATTTACTGAATGGAAAGAACCTTTGCAATTGCAGAAGTCCAATCAAGATTTCAACCTTTCAATTTTTAACACTGGATTTGTTTGCTTTGTCTTTTTGTTGTGTGCTTGTCAGAGAGCTTCTGGGCTGAAGGAAAAGGCAGCAATTGAATGTTTACATCAACAAAACCATAAAAGCTCTGTGGTTTTTCCAAATAATGTTTTGTTACCGAATGAGAATTTCATTTCTCTGAGCTCCATTTACGTATGATGCAGAACCTTGTATCTGCAGGGGATACATTTGGTGGATAGTGAAACCATAGATAATAACAAATCCTATTGAAATTAGGAACTGTGGAGTTGTGCAGGAAGACCTAGAAAGAGCAAAATCTGTTGGATGTGGATAAATAAAACTTTGGAAACCAGTCCCATGGATACAGGGGTAGTACTGAATTGCAGTAACTTCTATATTACAAAGAGAACTGTGGTGTACAGAAGGTTGTTACTTTATATCACTTACTTAATATTTTGAGTGCATTCTATGTATTGGGAATGATACAGTTATTAAGTTAGTTATCACCTTTTGGAAAACTGATTTGTGCTACTCTGCATAGCAAGTAAAAGTTTAGATTAACCAAACAGCTTCCAAGCTTTCAGGTGTGAATATATCTTTGAAGTATAAAATGCAAGAGAAATAATATCTTGCAGAAGATTTATTTCCTTCATAGTTTTCTTCATGGCTCATAAAAAGTGATGGATGAACTTAATTTTTAGTTTAATTTCTTTGACTCAGTTCAGTAATTTTGATGATATTAAGCAAAATTGATTAACAATTGGGAACAATTCAAGAGACATTAATAAGTAACCATACCAGAGCACCAGATATTATTTTATGTTTTCTTTAAAAAGATGACCAGGGAAAGCATGAGGATGATGGGTATGGATTAGGAGCAGAAATATTACTGTTGACTCCTAACAAAAATATTAATGGTATATTCTGTGGGACCTCGACCTGCATTTCAGCCAGGGGGGCTTGGACAGGCCCCGGGAGTGCCAATTGCTTTGGACCAAGATGGAGAAGACAAATGGCCTGGGTATGAAGGGAATGATCCTGATGATGAAAGTTTGCAATGGGATTATGTTTGGCCTGATGAATATTCTGAAGAAGAGATGGAAACAGATTCCGGCTCGGACTGTGAATATGAACGTCCAGGTGGTTTCGGGTCTCAGGAAAGAGTATCAACACCGTTTCCTGAGGAATCTCTGGGAGACGAGGAGATGCCCTGTTCCCAGATTGATAATGCACCAGTTGTTCTGGCTAATGAGCAGACTTTCAATAGAAGACGGAATATTATGACTTCGAGGCAAGATTGGAGACGGGGATCTGAAAGGAGTTGGATACACAAGAGTTGGATTTAATTAACTGTTCCGTGAGAAAGTTCTTCAGACTGGAGGCTACATCGGTAGAGAGTGGACGCGGATCTGGTCCTCTCGGCCTTGTTAACTGCGGACCAATTTGCCTGTGTTTTCCAAGCTGTTTTACAGGAACTTTGTTTATGGTCTTTGGGCTTGAGACTTTGCAATAGCTGATTTTGACCCGCTTCATTTTGGAACCTATTTTGGACTGAACTTTATGCCTATTTGGATTGCTTTACCCTTTTGCTTCTATTCTTCAATTTATTCTAAATAAAGAGTTTGTTATTGAGCCCTGGTGTGTGTGTTTAGGGGGTCCGGTACGGCCTGCGTTGCGACATATTCCAAGAATTCAGAGATCCAGGTTTAAAAGCTTTTGCATACTTTAGTGCTGCTAATTGTGGTCATTCCTAGACAAGCCTGATCTGGCCATGTTGACATATGCCTTGGTTACATCAGGTTTGGATCACTGTAACATGTTCTATGTAGGGTTGCCTTTGACAAGTATTTGAAAACTTCATTTGGTATAAAGAGCTTTCTAGAGTCTTACCTACTGCATCATGAAATGAAGAAAGATGGATTGGGATTTATTTATTTAGATGATTTATATCCTGTCCTTCTTGCCTCTAGGGAGGGACTCAGGATGGCTAACAACAGGCCATTTAATCTACATTAAAAACAGTTAAAATTACTTAAGAACAGTTCACCATAATAAAGATATTGATGGTTTTATTATTTTTATAAGAATGTACCAAAATTCTTAGCAATTGTATTTCATTAAATGTTTATTTATTTATTTAATACATATTTAATCAAATACAATTGCTTTGGTATTTTTTCCATATAAGAGAAGAAGAATCTGACATGTGTTTGAAGGTGAAACTTATCAATGTTTCACCTTTGAAGGAAGAATTTTCAATTAAAGTTTTCATGTACTAATTTTAGCTTATGTTTTGCATTTCTGAAAACCACATTTGTCTTTTTACTGTTTCTTCAGTAGCTACCTATGGAAATGAATTGTGTATTATAAACACACAGCATGTGATTCTGTCATATATACACAGTAGGCTTCCTTACAAAGTTTGTCTTCGAGATAATATACAGTAGATCACATGAATTGTTCCTAAGAGGACAATAGCATTGGTATTTGCACTCTTTTCTTGAAACTTGCAGGATGCTTTTGCTTTTTCACTGAAGTGTGCTGCAAGGCATTATGCAAACTTGATATCCTCACCGTTGAGCTGAGCTAAAGCTTCACTCATATAAACATGCTGTGGCAGAGTCCAAAAACTATTTGCTACTTACTGTGCTGCAGCTGAATTTCAAAAAACATTCCTACTGTCATACCATGGCCAATGTACTGCATTCATTTGACAGTTTGAGATGCAAGAGCCTTTCTCTGTTTAGGCTCTTTTCTCTCAAGGAAAAAATGATTTCCACTAGCTGGCTTACTAGCTAGTAGCTAGTAAATGAAATAAAGAACATGCATGTGGTTTCTCACTGATTTACTTATCACCAAGCTCGTATTGGAAAGTTGTCTTGGCAGTGTTTAATTATTTTTGTTCCAACTTTACCTTGTAAGTCACTTTGAATCCCTTTGGGGAGAAAGGTGGGATATAAATCAAAGCTGACACCCTGTTGAGCAGTTATGAATGTGTAAGCTGGATTTATATGATTTTATTACATGAGCTTGCAGTCCCTCTGCAATAATACTAGTTTAATTATCCCACAAGGATGGTAAAACATCAAAATATCCGGGTTTCCCTTGGGCAATGTCCTTGCAGAAGGCCAATTCTCTCACACCAGAAGCTACTTTCCATTTCTCAAGTAGTTCCTGACATGAAAAAACAAGCAGACAAACAAAAAACTGGATTTGCATCAGTCCTTATCACTCTTATATGTACATTAGGACTTTAATGCTGCTTTGGTGATTCATGAACACGCAATCTGATTTCTGCACCAGCACCATAACATCACATTCTGACCTCTGCATGTCCTACCCTGTGCATGCATAAATACCTTTCCTCAGCTAGGAAGAACTGCAATTGCTTCTTTGTTAGCTGCCTCCCTCTGTGCCCAGAAAAATAGCCATGTGAGTTCCACCTCAAGGAAAGTTTTTCTTGTGAGAAAGGGTAGCCATTGCTCCTGGGGAGGGGAACTGTTTCCCTCTGCACCCATCAAAAAGTCATGTGAATCTCTCCTCTGTGGGGAGACCTTTCCTTGTGAAGAAAAACTGTCACTGCTTCTTTGGCAGTGGAGGAGAGGAAGCTGGGCACAAGGGAAAGAAGGAAGAAAGGACTTCTGAGAAGTGGAACTGTTAAGGGAGTTATATTTCACACGCAACACCACTGCGGAAAAGCAGTGTGAGTGGGAGACACTGACATGTTTTTTCCATCAATTAAAAGGGCACTCCAGAAAGGATGGGATTGGCATGGTGTCGTGTTATGGGTAACAGTCAAAGATGCTATTATCTCATGGTAATATCGCTTCACAAGTCTAGTGCGATAAGTTCATAGATTCATAGAATTTACAATTATGGCACCATTATCACAATCTCAAATGCCCTACCAAACTAACCCTCACAAACCGAGGCCTGTTCTGTTCGTTATTGGGGCACAGCTAGATGAAATTTCCAGACTTTTTTCAACAGAGATCTGTAGTTCTACTATTTGAAATACTACCCTTATGAAAACTCGTGCCACTGCAGATTGTTGGTGGGAGAGGGCTGGAAATGTCATTCTGCTGCACCCTTATCATCAGTAACATGGAGAACTGTCACTCACTGTTGAGGGATGTTTGGAGAGTTAGGCAAGGATGATTGTAGCTATGCAATCAAAACTGCACCTGTGATATAGAATCCAAGTTCAAATAAACCAATATACAAATACAATGATACCTTAAGCTAAGAGGTTAATTTGTTCTGTGACTGAGCTCTTAACTGAAATCACTCTTATTTCAAAGCAAATTTTTCTATTTAAATGCTATTAATCTGTTCTGCCTCTCTGAACCCCTTCCCTCATTTCTGTTATGTGTTTTTAAATAAGAAAATGTACTTTATAAATAACAAATAATGTATACAGTCCTACTACCATCTCAGCCACTATAGAATCCATATGTATCCTACGCAAAGATGGACAACAAGCTATTATAACACTCTCCAAGGATGCATCTTCACTGCAGAATTAATGCATCTTGACACCACTCAATGCTGAACAACACACTTTGGCAGAGAAATCTTTGGCAGAGTTTGGAAAGAGGATTATACTGCCACTCACCCAACTTTTAATAAACACTTTGAAACCATCAAGCAATACTGTAACAAACCTCCTCTGAATAAATCTTAAGAAAAAGGTATGGGGCAAAGGGATGAAACACATTTTAATTAGGTCTTGAATTAACCAGAGGAGCTTTGTTATTTCCTGCTCCAATGGCTGAAGGTATGGTACAGTACAGTACAGGTCTATAGAAATTGTAGTCCAGCACTCAAACCACTGATACACATCATGAATTCCATCAGTAAAAATATCCACTTTTATTCCAGATGTTAGACAACACTAACCTTTATTTAAATTGTCAGATAACACTCAAAACATTAAATTATCTAGTATGAAAATTGGTGAGGGAAAAGTGTTCAGAGATGGCTAGTACTTGCTTCCATCCAGCCAGTGTGGCAAAGAAGAACATTTGAGCCAACAAAATGTGTGTTGGCCAGTGTAACAGCATGGTAAAACCTGAACATTCAAATGGAACAATAAAAAAGAAAGATAAAATTTAAAATGGTAGAAGCACAAAGTTGTGGCAAGGAAGCACAAAGTGAAGAGGCAGAAGCACCGGTATCTTCATACTGTACTTATTCCAGCCCCCCACCCCAACTCTCTCTTCATGAAGCCAAACATGCAGAGAATAAAAACCACACAAAATCAACTAACCCAAAGTTTCTCAAAGCAGACAAAAGCAAAGTGGACAACAATCTCCCAAAGTGAACCAAGAGGCATGGAGGCACATAGGCTGCTCTCTTGAAGCCCTAAAGCCTTGTTCTCTGGCGCTAGCTCAAAACAAAACACTCTTTGTATGTCAAAATGAAATCCAGGCAAAGTGAAGTCTCTTAACTCAAAACGCTCATAAGTTAGGTTGCTCATAAGTTGAGGTTCAATTAAGGTATTACAATGGAATGCCAAGGTTTGGGGGGAGGGATTTCTATTGTTTTTCTATTTAAACATCTTCACTGAATTGGGCTCCAATGCTTCACGATCCAGATAAGTATTTCTCCCAGGTCTTGATGGATAGCATTATGCATTAACCATCTATTTTCTGTTCTGTATATAATTCTACAACCACACATGTCTTTTTCAGAGGGAAGCATCATGAGCAGAATGGTAACTCAGTACACATTTCTAACAAGGGTTCTCTTTACACATCAACCCCATAATTCCCCTACTTATACATATAAATCTGCTGATCAATTGAATCAAGTCAAGAGACATCTAATCAATGCATCAGGTTTTATTTTTGGAGGGAAATATTATACATAGAAGAAAATGTGTCAAAAATATAGGGTTCCAAGGAATTTGGGGGTGGCAAGGAAAGAATAATTTCCAAATGTAATTTTGATAGAACAATTTAGAGTGTTTAATCCCCACTTGTTGATTTTCCACTGAAAAATTGCTCTTCTTTGGTTACATTATTTTTCCCCAGCTGGGCTCAGAAAGTGGAAACAGGCCCAGCTGGATAAAATAATTTGAAGGCTGAACGATTTGGATGAAAGAAGAATTAAATATTTCCATTCTGCCTGTCAATTCTCCTTGTGTTTCCCAAAATGAAACATAGTTGTGGTTCTGCCCTTATGCATCCTGAATCTCCTTTGTCCTCAAACCAACAATATGATTGTGCTTAGGAGAAAGCACCAATATTGAAATGGGCCTATTCAGACATATTCAGACCAACTCCAAATTGAAGCAAGTCTTGTCTGACATGATCCAAAGTGAAGCAGTCTGTTTCTAATGAGTTGAATTGACTCCAACAATGTTTTCTTATTATAGTGGCCACATGATACACTTATGAACCATTCCTATGCTCACCACAATAGGAAAACAGCTGGCAATAGGCAAACAGCTGGCAAGGGAAGGGTGTAGAATATTGTGTGTAATTTTTGTGCTACGAAAGGTCAAGAAATGACACCAGCAGATTTCAAAAAACCAAATACAGTGGCTTAGAAAAGACAGAAATAATTACTTCATTATTTTCCCCCACCTACCCTACATTTTCATGGAGGGCTTAGCAATTGAATAGGTTGGTGTCATACATAGGACTTTGTGGCAGATTCTGGGGAAAAGATATGAATCAATGAGCACCTTCTGACACACTTTTGGTGAAGAATAGGAATTTGGAACTGCACCTGTGTATCTTGGGGTTGGGGTAAATTTGCTTACCTTGAGACTGGTCTCTCGGTCTTTGTCCTCACCAGAAGCCATGTAGCTCAGGGGCCAATACCCTCTCTAATAGGAAAAGTGCAAGGATAATGATCTGTGTCAACAAAGTTGTTAAGAAAAAGTAGTTCGGCATGCTAATATGAAGAACTAAAAGTAATTTGCTCAAAAGAAATACAAACTGATTATAAAAGATTATAAAAATGGATTTGGGGGGAAATGTTGTTGCTGACTTGTGAAATTTGAAAATCATATTGCTACAAACATTTAAGACCACCCATTTAAAAATACTTCAGACACATCTGAAACAGGAAATCAGCCAGGGAGGGAGTTAGTCCAAGGAAAATTACAGAAGGCTGTGTCAACTATGTGCATCTGTTTTCACTAAAGATGATGCAGGGCAGATACATGTGCCTGAAGTGATACTTTTAGGAGGAGAGTATGACTGACTGAGGCAAAGAGTGGTGAGAAAAGATGAAGTTCTTGACCTTATTGGCAAATTGAAAACAAACAAGTCACTGGGTCCAGATGGTATCCATCTGAAAGAACTGAAATGTGAAATTGCTGATCTTCTAAGGAAAATATATAACATGTCAAGTCGACAGGCAGCTTCAAGGCACATATCCAAACAAGATTAAACTCTACACACTGGAAACTGGCCAGTGTAACACAAGTTTTGAACAAATGATAAGTTTCTCTCTTTGTGTGTGTATACACTTATAGGCTGGTGAGCAAATGCCTCTTATGGGTAAAATAATGGAAACAATGAATAAAGATCAAATTATGAAAACCATATAGAAGGAAAGGCTAATCTTAAAAACAATAAAATCTGTTTCAACAAAAGTTAGACCCATCTCACTAACCTTTTAGGGATTGTGATTGAGTACGTAGATGTAGGGAACAGCTACACCGACCATTTAATGCAGTTTCAAACTGAAGAAAGTGGTTTGACTGTGCAGGTGATTACACAGGAAATCCCACAACTAGTTTGAGTACCAGAGGATGATTACACAAACCACAGCACTTTTGTGGGTTTGTTGTCTGGCTGCCACAATTTGAAGCTAACCCATATGTTCAGATAGAAGTCAATATGGGGTTTAAGATTATTTTGTAGGTATGGCTTATTTGAAATCTTACAAGCTTTTGACAGTTCCTAACCAAAAATATTCTGAACAAATTTAGCAGTCTAGGAATAAGAAGTGATTTCTTTTTTTGGACTGGTGGTAACTGACCAAAGAACAACAATTAGAGAAAACTAAACAAATAGCCAGCTCTTACAATGGGGGGACATACACAGCTACCCTACAAGAAATATAAAGCTCCTCTAAACTGGTAATTTGCAACACACTCCCGCACCATTTCCTGTGACTTTTGGTCAGTTCCTTTCACCTCTTCTCTCTTTTTGAGCACTCTTCTGCAATACTTTTTAAAACACTCTAGTAAGGAAATGAGTTGAATCAATAAGCAAAGACTGATACAAATTCAAAACTTTTGAGAGTGATTTGGCTATTATTGTTATATCAGAGCCTGCCCCAGGATAATTAGTCTTCACGTTTCCTCTGTAATTTAAGAATGACCTCTCTGCCCCTTCTGCTCCCTTGCAACCTTAATCAGTTGCGTAGCTGGGGCCCTCTGAAACAAATTAATGGTGCATGGAGAACTGGAGTGGGAAGATTAAAGCAACGGAGAAGCTAACATAAGCAATGGTGCATTTTGCCTGCTGTTTTTACATTCTATTTAAGACTATTTGATTTAATTTGCATGACAGAAAATTAATCCCAGAACAGCTGTGGATCAGATTGACCTGATAAATATTATTTACTCTACTTCATCTAGACATATCTGATAACTGAATAACCATCTTGTTTATTTTCTAAATGGACACTTCAATACCTTTTGACTATTGGGCTGAAACTGAATTCAGAAAGGTCAAAAATTATATTCAAGTAGTTCTACAAAACCCATCATTTTTAATGAACACCTACACAATAGGAGTTGTTCTTGGGAGGTGGATCTCAGAAGAAAAATATCTGACAATGAATGGTACCCCACAGTCTAAGTCTGAAATGTTTTCTTTGAAGAGAACTGTGTTCCAAATATATTTGTGATAGCATGGCTCTTGTGATACTTTTACACTTCCAATTGCCACAGAGCAAAGCCCTAACATGAGTACAGTGATTTCATTTAGGCTATGCGTTAATTGAAACTCTATTTCCATAGAAGTGGAGTGGGAGTGCAGATGTGACACTGAATTATATGACTTCAGATTCTCAAGAAAAAATAGCAAGAAATAAGGATGATTGAAACTGAATGGGAATAAGCTTAAGACAATGAGAAAAATCTGCCATTTGGGTATATAGTTTTATGAATATGCAATCATTAGCATATTTTAAAAGATCATGATATACTTAACATTGCTTTGGGGCTACAAATGGCAAATAAGTTTATTTCTCATCAATCTCACTGGCACATTTATTTACTCATAAATCTCTTTCAAATGTATAAATTCCCAAAGCCCTTTTCTGTAATAATATTGTTGCTGGCTTATGGCAATCCTAAAATGAACTCATAATGGAGTTTTCTTGGCAGAATTTGTTCAAGTACTGACTTGAACACATTCTGCCAAAATAAAATAAAAAAACCTCTCTGGGGTTGCCTTTTCTTTTTTCTGAAGCTAAGAGAGTATGGATCCATCTACATTGTAGAATTAATGCAGTTTTACATGACTTCAATTGTCATGGCTCAATGCAATGGAATAATGGGAGTTGCAGTGTGATGAGGTAGCAACACTTGGGCAGAGAAGACAAAATGCTTCTGAAAAGTACAACTCCCCAGGATTCCATAGCACTGAGCCATGGCCGTTCAAATGGTGTCAGACTGTATTTATTAGGCATGGTTTAGAATCCTAAAATGGTGAATCGTAAATCAAATGGGGGGGGGGATTTTTTTGATTAGTAAAAGAAAGACTTACAAAAAAATTCCCAAAAATTTCGAAATGTAACTTAAGTACTAACGAAATCCGTTAGTAATTCGTATGCCAGAGCATGTGCATTCCAGATGGTTTTGGCCTACAACTCCCAGAAATCCTAACAGCTGGTAAATTGGCTGGGATTTCTGGGAGTTGTAGGCCAAAACTTGAATCAATCACACTGAATTCTAGATGGGACTCTCCAAATAGGAAGGAGGGAGGGAAGGAGGGAGGGAGGGAGGGAGGGGGTATTCTATTCTTGGAAGCAGCAAAAGAAAAGGAGGAGGAGCCCCCCCCCCCTCGCTCCTCGCTGCCTCTCTCTCACCCCGATCCCGAGGGAGCGAGGGCCCAAGTTTGCCCAGGCTGGTCATATACCTACATTCTATGCACATGCAATAATACAGCCGTAATAACAATGGGAATAAGAAGAGGTAAAATTCAAACCGAAGTGTTCTGAGTGGTCCCTGCCTCTTCTTTGTGAGCCGGGGAATTAGCCCGGAAAAGACAGCGTTTTCTGCTTGGGTGCACACACATACATATTCTTTGGGGGGTTGCTGCAGAATCTTCTCTATGAGGCCGGATTCTGCAACAAATCCCCCTCCCAAGAATATGTATGTGTGTGCTCCCAAGCTGGCTTTTCCCCGGGCTAATTTCCGATCGCACCGTTTTAACCGCATGAGCCCGTTTGCACCGCATGAGCCCGTTTGCATGAGGCAGGGACCACTCAGAACACTTTGGTTTGAATTTTACCTCTTGTTATTGTTATTACTGCTGTATTATTGCATGTGCATGGAATTAGGTATGACCAGTTGGATTACTTATAATATTAGGCAGTGGCACTTACAGTAGCATTCATTCTATTATACATTAGGTTGGTTTCTCACCCCAATACTCTTTGATGCCTTAGATCCTGGCAGGGCAGGAGAGGCAGGGAAGCCTGGAAAAAATGTAAACAGAGAGGATTACTCAGAAGTAAATCTGCAAAGGAGGGCCCTTCATCCAAAGTGCCCTCCTTTGCAGATTTACTTTTGAGTAATCCTCTCTGTTTACATTTTTTCCAGGCTTCCTTCCAGCCGAGGGAAGGAGCGAGTTTAGGGCTTGCCTTGCCATAATATTGGCAAGGGAGGCGGGAGGGGTGAGAGAGAAGGAGGGTGCCCCCTTATGCCCCCCTTACGACCTAATAACGACACTTAAGAAAATCCTGGCCCCGAGGTTCTAAAAAGAAAGTCCACTTCCTGGTTGGTGTTCCAGGTGCGGAAACGCTCGAAAGTAGCATTTCTTACGAATTTCTTACGAAACGAATCATTTTCATAACTTTTTTCTCATGCCTAGTATTTATTCTATACTGTAGAATCACCCTATGGCATTCTTATGGTAACCCAGTAGGATTCCTTGGCCAAGCAAGAATTTGAATTGTGGTCTCCCAGTGTCCTAGTTCAACATGTACAAAGGAAGAACTGTTTAAAGATACAGAAAATGTGGTCACTGTTGACGGTTTTTATCAAAACTTAGACACTTGTGCTCCTTCTATTTTTTTCAGTTTTATACTTATTTATGCAATACATTTGACACAAAATAAATAAGTCCAACACTCAAACCACTACATCATGTCAGCTATGTTTTCTAAAAATAAACGCTTCTAAATATATTTTCTCTTGCAATTAAAATTCATTTTTATTATTTATTTATTTGTTGTTCATTCTTATATACCGCTCCTTCCAGCAGGCTCGGGGCGGTATACATAAAACACATAAAAACATATACAGGTCAGTTTAATACAGCATACTAAAAGCATAAAAGCATAAAATACACAACTACACATAAAAACAAGCATCTACAGGGATCAGCAATTTACATTTCTAAACTTAGTATCTATCTTCAAGAACCGGTAAGATTAAAAGCTTGTCTGAACAGGGATGTCTTACAAGCTCTCCAGAACGGAGCCAGTTCATTGATGGCGCGGACCTCATCCGGCATAGAGTTCCAAAGGGATGGTGCAGCCACATTTTATTACTTCTTATCAGAATATTTGGGAAGAGGAAATGGTGGGAGATAACATTGACTGCTTCCCTACAGATACTTCATGGGAAGAAGGCATATTCAACTCTTGCACTTATTTCTGAGTAGAAATATATAGGAATCAAATCAGTTAATATTGGTATTGACAAAAGACTGCATTCTTCAAGAATTCCGGTTTTAATGAGAATAGCATTTGGCTATATCTTACTTACCTTATTTTATAACTATCCTGAAAATAGTGACTATTAGTCATGTGATACAACAGAGGATTCTTGCTTGAATTCCCAGATGGCTGAACAAAAATAGTGAAATTGGAAATTAGTCGGTGACAATTTTGGCTTTGTGTTCAGCCCTTCATCAGTCCATTTCTTCAACATGTATGGCTTCAGGGATGATATAGCTCAACCCCCCCTCCAAAAATGGGGTCTTGTACAGGTCATGTACATCTTGTACAGGTGATCTGAGGGGGCTCTGAGTGTAAAAAAGGGAGTTCAGGGACTACATGTGTCCCATATGATTTCTTTATTTTATATATTAAAGTATTTATCATTTTATTTTAATTTCATTTTTAATATTTTGCTTTGGCAAGTAGAGATGTACAGAAAATTATTTCTGTTTTATTTTATTTTATTGATTTTTATTTCAAAGGCTGGTTGATCTGCTTTATGTTTTAGTCTTAACTTTAAAGGAGCAATCCAAGGTACTGATGCCTGCCTCTAAATCAGGTTTATCCCTTTTAAAAGTTAGTCGAAATCCTGGAGTGAATCCACTTCTTCATTGTCATTGGATTCACCTGTTTCCCTTTGTGCTATTTGATAGTTTGTTATGTGTTATAAATAAATGTTATGAAATTATTCAATTAAAATTATTACTGCTTTTAGAGCACTAAATTGCTATTGGATGTCATGGACAATGAGACAGAGAATTTGGACAATCAGAATAACTTTCCAATGGTATTTCTGTTAGAAGTGGGGCATCCTTTGTTTTATGATGAAAATCTTTACCTTCTGCTGACAGCATTGCTAAAAATATTGGTTTCAAAGATTTTTCTCCTTTGTTTAATTGTTGTTAATGTTGTTGCTGTTGCAAAATAGGCATTCTTGTGTAGAAGGGAGTGTCACTTTAAATGCAAGACGTTTCCAGCTAAATGGCATTGTAATTGCTAATTTGGCAGACTTATGGTTTTAATGAAGCCAGAAGAAAGACTCCGAGTCACTGGTGTAGCTGAAAACTACAAGCTGAGAAACAAGTAATTACTTAATCTGAAATGAGATTTGTTAAACAAATCTGAACCAAATGGTCATTAAGGAGTTTTCTTCTTCTGTTTCTGCTCCTTTGATTATTTCCTTTACATCAGCCTACCTACTGACCACTCATAATGGCTTCATTTCTTTCTTTCTGTGGTGATTAAACACCATGTGTGGCAATGTCCCATTGATCAGGATTTTCATTTTTGTTTCGTGTGCATGTCTCTATGTTTTTATTTCTCTGAAACAACAATCACTTGTCTGCATGACATCTTTGCCTGCCTTGTCAGATTGAGAAACATGGTGCTAATTGCAGCATTCATCATGATAGAAAAGGAATTTGCAGGCTACCAACTGGAAAAAAAATGACAAAAGACATTAAATTCCCTATGATGCTTAGTCAAGCTAGGAGGTAACCTAGGCGGGGAAGATCTGACTCATAAAACCCACACAATTTGGGAGGGGAAAAGATCCAGCATCAACAACGCCCTCTGCATTCTTTGATTCACACATCTAAGTCACCCCAGCAACATAAGCAGACACTTAATTAGTAACCAATAGCATTCCAATAAGACAGCATTATTTTATAACCATAGTGTGAACTAAACAGAGGGCTACTGATAATTGTCTCTTAACAGGAGGTGGGAGGTCAAGAGAATGTGCTGCCAGATTGAACTGCACAGCATTGGACAGATAGGAGTTTAGAATAGATCCAAACCCATGAAATCTAGTTCTCTGAAACTTGTGCATGCTGAGGGAACCCCAAAAGAATTTGTATTTTGGGTGGCTCTGAGCGACTAACCACTGGGTGGAAGACACCAAACTCTTCAGGAGTAAGAAAAGGAAGCCCTCAGATTTGGTTCAAATCCTTTTAAGCAACACTTTCCTGTTCTTGACTATCTCTGTGTTATGAAAGTGAAGTCCTGTTGCTTTATGTGACATGGGATGTGGGTAAAGAAAGATACAAAGTGAAAGAGTGTTTAGTTAGAAGGAGAGAAAAAGATTAAAAAAGAAGGAGAATGGAAGCCATAATTGTTATCCAAATGGTCAGGCTTTATTTGAATTCTAGCTATTTCACCCTGGTGCCTGGTTACATCATCCGCTAGCCTGGATTTCCAGACTTCATTTTAAAAGGGTAATATCTGTACTACATACCCCATTTACTTGAATCTAATGCTCACTTTTTTTGGCCAAAGGAGAAGCTGCTTCAGAAGGACCTGGAGCTCCTATTTGAAGGACACCATCTCTAATTTCATTGCCATGGCTCAATGCTATGCAATGCTGGAATTGGTAGTTTGGTGAGGCATCAGCATTCTTTGGTAGTGTCCATGATCCCACCATGAGGAGAGGCGGGTAAGAAATAAAATTATTATTATTATTGGCCAAATTACAAAGAGTACACTTTTGCCACTACACATTACATTAGCCAGCAAATACTTTTTTTGGTTTCAGGGTTTTGAAATTTGATGTGCACATTAGATTCAATGGGACATTTAGATTTGAGTAAATACATGTACTTATTCATACTATATTATGAATCCATAAGGAATCCTGACAACTGTAGCTTGTTGATTTTACTTAGAAATTACTAATGTACACAGAAAAGAGAGGTACATTACCCCTGGGGTACCCCAAGGCAGCCTTTTGGGTATTTGGGGAATTCTTTTAAATGGTCTTTTAAACTTATGATGATGTTTCAATTAATGTTTAACTGTGTTTTTATTATTGTTGTTGGCATCTAATTTTTGCCAATTGTAAGCCACCCCAAGTCCCCCTTTGTGCGTGAGAAGGACAGGATATAAATGTCTGAAATAAATAAAATAAATAAACTCAAGATCAAGGCAAATGGACTGGATCTGTCAAGAAGAGACTTCTCTATGGCTCACCAAACCACAGATCCCAAAATAAGTGCGAATGGAGCCCTGACAAATAAAGTGAAATGAATGCAACTGTGTCGTATAGATATGTTTTATGTATCTAATCTTTGTAGAAGTAGAAATAAGAGGCAAAACAATTCTGCACAATAATTTTGCAAGAAACAAATTTGTTAGTGCCTTTCAGTATTTTTAAAGCAAAGGACTGGAATCATGGCTAAGACTGATACTACATTCTGAGGACTTGAACCATTAAATTGGGTCTAATTCCTTGGAGAATGGTGGGATTTAAATTAAATTAGTAGGATGACCTACTGATCTACAGTGGTAATGCAGGCTGGGGAGATTTTGGAAGCAATAATACAAAATAGCAATCTTTCCAAGCTCTTTCTTTTAAAAGCTAAACATTCACCTTTTCTGTATTAATTCAGTAATTCTTATAACAACCCTGAGTCAGTTTAATTCCCCCTTTTTGCATATGTGCTATTAGGTATTTTTTGAGTCACGAAGCATAATTTTTGTTAATAATTCACATCTCCTGTACATCTGTTAAAAGCACTGAATCTATGTGATGGAAAAGAGAAGATATCAGGAGTCACAGTGGTGCACAAAACCTTAGGATTACATAAAAAAGCTGAGAAAAGAAAGAGAAAGTTGGGTTATCCATAAAGCTTTTGAATAGAAAATTATGAAAAATTGCATAATGAGTAAATTGCCTGGATTTGGGGAATCACACTCTTGATGCTTGAAAAGTATGAGAAGGAGAATTAGGAGAGGAAAATGACTGCTCTGGAGAGGGAGAGAAGGAGAAAGGCCAACAATGATGAAAAAGGGTTTGGATGAAGGGAAGAGAGAAAGAGAGGAGGAAAACAAAACATATGAGGCAACTCTAATCTGTAGACCAAATGAAACTGATAAAGCAGAACTAGCATTGGGTTAGAGAAATAGCACTAGGCTGAGCTACTGGATTTTCAGCACAATGAGTCCTTTTTGCTAATAAATATACAAATGCTTACAATATGCTGTATATACTGATGTATAAGTCAACCTAATGTGTAAGTCAAGGGGGCCAAAACATGCATTTTGATATGACATGTGGGTAATTCAAAGGTCATTCTGTGGAGATGAAAAAGGAAAAAGCACCAATGCCATCTAAGGGAGCAAACCACCTCTGGCCACTGCCATCATTTCCCTGTGCAGACATTCAAAAGGGCCAGTGGCAGCATGGTGGCACCATGGTAGAGAAAGTAGGTCTAGTGGCACCATGGTGGAGAAAGTAGAAGGGGTCAGTGCTTCTTTTAGGGTCTCCCAAGACAGTCTAAGTACATTAACACATCCTAGGACGCATTCACAATTGAGTATGAATGAGCCCATCATATGAAGGAAGGCTACTTCCAGCAGTACAGGAAGCATCCTGACAGCATCCTAGGACACTGCCCAGGGAACACAGGAAGCTTCCGGTGTTTTCATTAGATAGAAGGGGGACAGCTTGGAGGAAGCAGGGCGACAACCCTTTCCCCCATGGGGAAGGCGGTACAGTGGACGATGCAGGACATGGTGTGCTGGTTTCCCTCATTACCTCACAGATTCACCACACTGCCTGGAGGATCCCCCTGCTGTTGCTTGGCTTCAGGACCTCAGTGTGATGAGGTCCTAAATTCTTGTCTTTCACCATGCTACTCAGGCCCCTTCTACACTGCCATATAAAATCCAGATTATCTGCTTTGAATGGGATTATATGGCAGTGTTCCGGCTCCTACTGGGCCTGTGTGGTACTGCGTTATGTACTTGGTTACCTTTATCTGCATAGGCCTTTGTTCTATTTTCCAACCATGTGGACTTTGGTAGGAAGGGCTGTGTTTTGGCTCCAAACATGATGTCACCACCGTAGCCCCTCCCCTTCCTGAGTTTTCCTGAGACTTTCTCTCTTCCCACATTCCAGATAATATTTGAATAGTACTGATGTAATTCCCTAAAACTACATAAAACATACATAATTTGGTGACCCTAAGAAAATGGGAAGTAGCTCTGTTTAAGGCCACACTAAATATCCCACTTTCATTACAATGTATGTTCTTGGTTCAAGGAACTCCATCAAAAGATCGCTGCCTTGTCATGGTGCTGGAGCTTGAGCACCTCAATGATGCCACACGTGAAACTGTGAAGGGACACCCAAGACGAGAAGGTCATGGCAGAAAGGTCAGACCAAAGGCAATCCCTGGGGAAGGTAATGGCAACCTACCCCAGTATTCTTGCCATGAAAACTAAATGGATCAGTACAACCAGAGATATGTTGGTATGCCATCAGAAGATAGGTCCAAGTAAAAAACATACTGTACTTGCTGTTTAATCCTCCCTTCTTTTTCAAATCAAATGGTACATTGTGTCTTACCTAACTGTTGTGAACTGATTTTAGTCTGAATAAATCTTTCTTGGGTAATTATTTGTCAATCCTTATGGACTTTGTGAATATGGGAATCTAGAAGTGCAGGCAGGCACAGAACAAATGTGAATAAATTGGAGTTCAAGCAGTTTAGGATACTTTCCAGAGGCTGCTACTGCTCAAGTTTTGGTGAAGTATAACAATTTTAACTGCAATCACATAGAATGTCAGGTTGCAGCTTTACAAACTAATAATGATAACAGGCCAAGCAATTTGATTCCTTTTTTAAAGCCTGTGTAACTTAAAGAGCATAGCTGTGAGTTTGGATTTGAATTCATGGAATATTATATGTTATGTCTGCTTTTCTTGCTTATTGCTTCAAAGTATTTAAATTATTGTGGGCCACTTGCCTATTTCAGTTGGGAATGGGAAGCTTTAAATTGTAAGGATCAGCAAAAGTGAAGAGATTTTCAGTGTTTGTGGTAAAGCAACCTGCACATTTATGAAGAATCTCATTTAATCTTTTGCAGAATTAGTCGTTTCCATGCATAGGGCTGGTTCATCAGTTGTTATTTGAAGAAGTGGTGTGAGTCAGCAAAAGGAATAGGTAAAATTTTCATTTAGGTATAATCTTTATAAGTGGGGCAGTACAGTGTAAGATGATGTGGGAGATGGCTTTCTCAGCTGTGGCCCGATTGTGGAATGCCCTCCCAAGAGGCTCAATTGAATCTA
The DNA here is from genome assembly GCA_030556195.1 of Anolis apletophallus. Classification (NCBI taxonomy): domain Eukaryota; kingdom Metazoa; phylum Chordata; class Lepidosauria; order Squamata; family Anolidae; genus Anolis; species Anolis apletophallus. Next base: position 80,752,726 of record JARBWK010000002.1, read on the forward strand.
TCTTGGATGCAGTTCCAACACCAAGGAAAAAACATGGATTATTTTTACATCCTTTCAAACTTGTTTTATTTATTCCAAAATGCACCTGAAAATTAGTTTAAACTGATTTAACTTTTTAAATTTATTTTAATCAGTTTTTAGTTTGTTTACATTATTTCATAATTTAAAATTGAAATTGTCTTAACATCTTTAATTAAATTTCCTTTATGTCACTCTGGGCTTCATCAATCTAGCATTTTAAAGCAGGCACCCTTGCTTTCTTGCATATTCTGCATCCTGTAGAATTTTGGGAAAACGTAATTTAAGGCAGGGCTTTTGCAATTCTCAGAGATCCTTGCCTTCACAAACTACATTTTCCTCAATTCTGCAAGAGGCACACTGTAAATTGCTGGTCTGATGAAGCCCTCTGACATCCTAGGAGATATTGCTGGATAAAAATGCAAACTTTAATCAATAAGAATTTAACAGTATTGTAACATATTTGGAATGAAAATTCTTGAGATCTGAAAAATTACAGTGTGGACAAAACAAACTTGACAGGTTTGCCACTCATGTTTTGAGGGATTAACCATAAAACGTCTGTTTTGAAGATGTTAGATGGGATCCATGAAAGTGATGCCCTCAAAGTCTGTACTTCTAACACCATATGCATTGCATAAATTTTCCTGGGGTGTTTTCTTTGTAAGGTTTGTTCAGCAATCCTCTACAAATTTATCCACTGAATTCTTCTGTGCTGCCCACTGTTCTGTCAATCCCATCACTTGTGTTAAGACCCAAGATCAGAACATCTCACTATAACGTACCCCAAACCAATTGATTTTTTTGAAAATAATAAATCAAACATACGGTGTTTTTTAAAATAAAAAAACACAGATAGATACCCAGATAGACTACTACTCTATATAGTGCATGCAGCCTCAGCACAGGAAAAAAAATCACTTCCACTATATCCAATTGTCTGGCACAGTATTCCAGTGAGGTCAGGCCAAAGCGGAATAGTGAGACATCATGACTTCCCTTGATTTAGATACTATGCTTCTTTTGATGCAACCCAAAATCCCATTGGCTTTTTAAGCTGCTGCATCACATTGTTGGCTCATGTTTAACTTGTTGACCACTAAGACTCCAAGATCATTTTCACATGTACTGTTGTCAAGCCAGGCATCACCTATTCTGTATCTTTAAATTTCATTTTTTTCTGTCTAAGTGTAGTATCTTACATTTGTCCTTGTTGAAATTCATTTTGTTAGTTTTGGCCCAAATCATTTTGAATTCTGATCCTGTCTTTTGGATTTCTACTTCTCCCTGCTAATTTGGTGTCATCTGCAAACTTGATAAGCAAAGCACGCCCTCTAAACCTTCATCCAAGTCATTAATAAAGATGTCGGGTCCAGGATCCTGCGGCCCTCTATTAGTATTGTCTAGCCCACATTTTAGAAGTTTGTTTGAAAGGCGATCATGAGGGACCTTGTCAAAGGCCTTACTGAAATCAAGATATGCTACATCCATAGCATTCCCTGCATCTAGCAAGCTTGTAACTCTATCAAAAAAGAGATAAGATTATACTGGTGTGTTTTTGATAAATCCATGTTGACTTAGTGATCACAGCATTCTTTTCTCTTGAAGTGATTCCAGATTGTCTCCTTAATGATCTGTTCCAGAATCTTTCCTGGTATTGACTGATTGGATGGTAATTGTTTGGGTCCTCTTTTTCCCTTCCTGAAGATAAGGACAACATTTGCCCTTCTCCAATTTTCTGGGGCCTCTCCTGTTCTCCAAAAATTCTCAAAGATTATTGTGAGTGGTTCCCAAATGACTTCTGCTAGTTCCTTCAATAGTCTTGGAAGGTATGACAAGCCATATTTTTGACAAAGGAAACAGCATTCCAGTCACATAAAACAATAAGTTTTGTACCAAAGATAGAGTAAACAGAATTTTCTTTAAAGGAAACAAAATTCAGCAGAAAAATAATATTTCCGCACAAATATTTATCTTTCTAAATTTTGTTTTCAGTTCAAAGTGCCCTAATGACACCAGATCCAATTTATCTTGGAAGTTAAGCAAGGATGACCCTGGTTAGTATTTGGATGGATGACAGACAATGGGGACAGGCTATATTTAGAGGTAGGAACTAGAAAAACCACCTCTGAGTACAACTTGCCTAAGAAAACACTATGGAATTAATGGAGCAACCATGAAATCAGTTGGGAGGGCAATTATGGAGGAACTAGACAACATACTGAAATGTATTTCCCATTTCTATGCATAGTTGTGAAAGCTAATAAGGAAAAAATAACTGATTTGTGATGTGGTGCTGGAGATGAGTACTAGAGCAAATCAGGCCTGAACTCTTACTATAATCTGACTAAACTGAGGCTGACATAGTTTGGCCATACCACGAGAAGACATCTGACTGGAGAAGATGATAATGCTTGATAAGATAGAAGGCAGTAGGAAAAGGGGAAAACTGTATTTTAGTTAGATAGACTCAATGGTCACTATAAGTCAAAATTGACTTGATGGCAGGTAATCTCAACAATGTGGGATGATTTACATTACATAAGAACATAAGAAGAGCCATGCTGCATTGCGCCTCAGCCCATCTAGTCCAGCATTCTGTGTCACACAGTGGCCCACCAGTTGTACACAGGGATCTCTAGCAGAAAGGAGGGCAAAACCCTTGCCTGCTCCCGACCCCCCACAACCAGTACCCGGGGAAAATCCTGCCTGCCTCCATCAACACAGAAGTGGCACTTGGATGTCCATTTCAGTAGCTACTGATTCCCTTGGTATCCATGAATCTGTCTAATCCTGCCTTGAAGCTGTCCAGGCTGACAGCTGTCACAACCTCCTGTGGAAGTGAGTTCCATAACCCAATGACCCTCTGGGTGAAGAAATATTTCCCTTTATTAGTCCTAACTTTCCTACCTTGGAGCTTTAGGGAGTGCCCCCTAGTCCTAGTGTTGTGTGACAGAGAAAATATTTTTCTTTATTCACCTTTTCTATCCCATGCATGATTTTATACACTTCGATCAAGTCACCTCTTAGACGCCGTCTTTCAAGGCTGAAAAGACCAAGGCGTTGCAACCTGATTTCATAAGGGAGCTGCTCCATCCCTTGGATCATTCTTGTTGTCCTTCTTTGTACCTTTTCCAGTTCCGTTATATCCTTCTTGAGGTGCGGTGACCAGAATTGTACACAGTACTCCAGATGTGGCCTCACCATAGATTTGTAGAGAGGCAATACAACATTTGCCGACCTATTTTCGATTCCCTTCCTGATCATGCCAAGCATAGAATTTGCTTTTTTCACTGCTGCTGCGCACTGGGTTGACATCTTCATTGAGCTGTCCACCAAAACCCGAAGATCCCTTTCCTGGTTTGTCTCAGAAAGCTTTGATCCCATCAGTTGATAAGTGTATTTGGGGTTCTTTGCCCCGATGTGCATGACTTTACACTTGTTTAGGTTAAAATGCATTTGCCACTTTGCTGCCCATTCACTCAATTTCGAGAGATCTTTCTGGAGCTCTTTACAATCAGTTTCATTTTTAACTACCCTGAACAATTTAGTGTCGTATGCAAACTTTGCTACCTCACAATTTACTCCTACATCCAGATCATTAATGAATAAATTAAAAAGTAACGGACCCAAAACTGAACCTTGGGGTACGCCACTTCTCACCTCTTTCCACCCAGAGAAATGTCCGTTTATTACCACCCTTTGTTTCCTACAGTTTAGCCAGGTTCCAATCCAGGACAAGACCTGTCCTCTGATTCCATGGCTGAAGAGCTTATTTAGGAGCCTTTGGTGAGGGACTTTGTCGAAAGCCTTTTGAAAGTCAAGGTAAACAATATCGACTGGGTCCCCTTTGTCTATGTGTTTATTTACACCCTCAAATAATTCTATCAAGTTAGTAAGACATGATTTGCCTTTGCAGAAACCATGTTGATTTTCCTTCAGCAATGCCTGTTCTTCTATGTGCTTGGTAATTTTTTCTTTAATAATGGTTTCCATCACTTTGCCTGGAACTGAGGTTAGACTAACTGGCCTATAATTTCCTGGATCACCCCTGGATCCTTTCTTGAAGATCGGGGTTACATTTGCCTCCCTCCAGTCCTCGGGTACGGTGCCTGATCTTAGAGAAAGGTTATATATTTTGGCTAGAATTTCAGCAATTTCACACTTGAGTTCCTTAAGAACTTTGGGGTGGATGCCATCTGGCCCTGGTGATTTGTTGACATTTAGTTTGGTAAGGCATGTGAGGACATCTTCCTTGTTTATCTCTATCTGGTTTAATTCATTTAATTCCCTCCCTGAAAAAACTGACTCAGCTGCAGGCATATGTTGTCTGTCCTCCTGTGTGAAAACGGAGGCAAAGAAGTCGTTTAGCCGCTCAGCAATCTCCTTGTCTTCACTTATTGTCCCTTTCTTACCATTTTTCGTCAAGTGGCCCAACTGCTTTTCTAGTTGGGTTTCTACTTCTGATGTACTTAAAGAAGTTTTGCTATTTTTAAATATTCTTAGCTATATGTGCCTCAAAATCTCTCTTGGCTTTCCTGACGGTTGTTTTGCATTTAGTTTGCCAGAGCTTGTGTTCCTTTCTGTTCTCCTCAGTAGGAAGAGCCTTCCATTTCTTAAATGAGTTTTTCTTCTTTCCAATCACATCTTTTACTTCATTTGTAAGCCATGCCGATGTCCTCTTGGACTTTCCCGGCCTCTTTCTTATTTTAGGAATGCATTTTAGTTCGGCTTGTTTTAAAGTATTTTTAAACAGTTTCCAAGCATTCTGGAGGGATTTGATTTTTTTTACTGTTCCTTTTAGTTTGTTCTTTACTATTTTTCTCATTTTGGTGAAATTCCCTTTGTGAAAATTTAAGGTCTCTGTGTTAGTTTTCACTGACAGTTTGCTATCCAAACTTAAGTTGAAGGTTATTGTGTTGTGGTCACTGGTACCTATGGGCTCAGTTACAAGGACATCTTGAACGAGATCTTGTTCATTAGTTAGCACCAAGTCCAGGATCCCCTTTCCCCTGCTTGGTTCCATGACCATCTGCTCAAGGGAATAATCAGCTAGCATGTCGAGGAACCTTGCCAGACGTTCCTGGATGTCAACTTCCCGTAGCAGCTAGCATAACCAATCCTAATGAATCCTGGGAATTGCAGACTTAAAACATTTAGCAGGACACATGAACTCACTCTGCCAATATGTGGGATCAATTGATGGAGTGCTATGGAAGTGACAGCACATGGAATGCTTTCCCCCTCCTTATGTAAGAGGAAAGGGCCAACCATCATCTGAGATCTATGGCAGAACCTGAAAAAGTTACTTTTTTGAATAATGTTTAGAAACCACCAGCAACCCTGCCAAACATTTTATAAGTTCTGATATACTACACAGTTTTAATATCCTAGAGTCTTAGTGCACATCAATTCCAACATGACTCTCCAAAATCTTTCTTAAACATATAACATGCTGTTTGGGATTTCATGGAATTTGAAAGAAAATCCTGCAAGAGAGAAACATTGAACACATATCTTTGAACTGCACAGTTTGAGCTTTCTTTAGCTTCTTTAAATCGAAGCCTGCTATTCAAAAAGGTTGTTTTTCAAATGCATTTTCCAGTGCCATTTGTAGCCACTGCCATCCTGTTTCATTGAAGTTGACAGTTGCCTTTAAAGAACAAACAGACCCCTTTTGAAGGCTGATCTTTCCGACTGAGTGTTTTAGCCAACTGTCTGTCATTTGCTAACTGTGCTGGTTGTTGACATTTACCCATGTGCAGCAATATTTAATTTTAAATTTTTTGTACTTTGATGTCAAATTCCCATGACAGTAGCCTTTCATTTTTACGCCCCACTGCAGCTCTTTATCACTGTTGACGCTCTTCTCTGCTTTTAGGGAGCTGGGTGTTTTCCTATTGCTAATGGGAAACAAGTCTATCCCTTTTGGTCTCAATTGTTTTACAATCAATGAGGCTTCCTGCATACTAAGGAACAGAAAGTTGTTCAACAATTCTTTCTTATCAGCAGTAATCCTGATAAATTATTCTGGTAATGTTTTGTCCTCTTTAAAATGCAAGGGCATGGAAAATTTGGGCATAATAGTTACCATTCTTCAGTTTTCCTGTCCACTCAACAAGACTTCAGAACTGTTTGGGATGTAACAGGTTGAGGATTAACATTAATGACATTCATCTACATTACAGATAGGAGTGATATGTCAGATGCTGTCGAACTTGAGTTCTCAACAGCCTGGGGAGCATTGCCATTAGTCATGGATGAAAGGAGATGTTGTTCAACAATATTTTTGGGGGGACAAATGTTCACCATACCTAGAAGGGCATGCGGAAAAACAAAAGTGTGATACATGCAGACTACATGCAATGAGCTTTATTTTAAACTGGCAACATGGCAGCATGTGGAGAGTACTTGCATTATCCGAATACATTTACATATTGAAAGGTAAAATTTTGCTACTTTTCAAAGGAAGCAACAAGTGATTTTTACTTATTTTCTTCTCACTATGAGAAAATCTTCAGAAATGTGCAGCCTCAAAAGCAATTTTTGGTTTATACTTATTCTGCACAAAATTCCCATGACATATCTTTATATGAAAATAATTCCGTTCAGAACACAGTGTTCTATGCATAGAAACAATATTTCTGTGTAAAAAAGTTGTTTTCTGTGCAAAACAACCCCATGCATTTTTTTCGTACAGAAAGTCCCAAGTTGCAAAGATTCTTATGAGTATTCATCTCATCAGGATAAATACAGAATACACTTTTGACATTTTTTGAGGAATATTTCTCAAATTTCTCCCTCTATCTTATTTCATATATGCATATGTATACACACATGTTTAAACAAATAATACAACTAGTGAAAAGCAGAGAGAAAACATTATCAGAAAATCAATGAAAATATCATTCCAAACTATACAAGGTAAGATAGAAAATATGTAAGAAAAGAAGCAAAATCTCACTCAGGATGATGAAAAAGTAATTAGCCCAATAGGTTTTGGTCTAGTATTATTTAATCGCATTGTTCAAGGACTAATAAAAAATAAAAGAAATAGAAGGGATAGTACATAAACAACAAAATTTACAGTTTACAATATCAGTTTTTTTTGTTTTTTTTAAAAATAATTTTTATTGAAAGTTTTGGTTACATCTGAATAAAAGATAGAAAAGGGTTTTCGGGCTAGGAAAGGTTAAGGGTCGGGGAAGGAAGGAGGGTTAGGGAAGGGAAGGGGTGGGAATAGGAGGTGTTGGGGGTAACGGATTGAACCGGGATCCTGCGGGGAAAACCACCGGGCAAGGGTAGTGAGATAGGATAGAAAGAAAAGGAAAAGAAGGGGGATTCTTGCTGAGTTCCATCTTCCAGGAGCCCTGGTTTCATTCTGACATATCTAATACAGTTCTTTTTATTCTTTAAAGTGTCAGTTCTTTCTTTCTGTTCGTCTTCTTTAGTTGTATGTCCATGTCAGGTCTTCTTATGTCCCTTGAAACTATTATCTTTTTACTATTATTTCTATTATCTCTTCTCAGTTTTTTTTTAATCCTTCAATTAGGTGATTAGAGTGCCCATGACCATTAGCTAGTATTTGTCGGTTAGGTAGTTAGTTCTGTTCGTTCCTTTTTCCCTGAGGTCGTATCTAACCATTTTCTTTAGGGGATTCTGCTTCTCCTTCATCCGCCTCTGGGGGATCATGTTTCCAGAGGCCATAGCTTGTAGTCATCACTGCATGGAGAGGGCATATTTTCTGTAGTTTATCTTTCCCTCTTCGGCTCTCTTTGTTCCCTTGGCTTTTCTTTTTGTTGAAGTGCTTTCCAGTTCCATTGGTTTTATTCCTCTTTGGGAGCTGAGAGGGGTTCTGCTGGAGGGCAATGTACATCCTAGTCTTGGTGGACAAGCTGACAGCATTCTGTGGCACAGCCCCAGCATTTTTAGCTCTCTGAATGGACTCCAGCTGTTCCCATACTTCTTGCTTTTGCTTTTGGTCTATATTTTATCTTCTCTCTCCTTCAATTCGCCTTGCATTGCTGATTCCTTTTCCTTGCCATTATCTTTTCCCTTTCCTTCTTCATACTCATTCGTCAGCATAGCGGTCCCTTCTTCAGTTTGTTCATCTCCCCCCAGTGAGGTTGCTCCAGAACCGCATTCTTGTGCCCCCTAGCATTATTTCCACCTTTTCTAGGATCAGGTCCTGCTTTTGTCCCAGCCTCTGCAACTCTCTCAGAATATCCTTCAGAGACATAGTTGTTTGTCCTGTGTCTGGACTCCTACTCAGAGCTGGCAGTATTATTTAGTGAATGGGCTGCTTGGCTAGATGAAACTTGGCAGGAGAGCAGGATGGGTGCACTGCTCTGTCAAATCCCCCTGCCAACTGATTGCTGCTCTTTCCCTTACTGCCCTTTGCACCAATCAGCCCTCCCCTTTTGCCCAGGCTGATCACTTCTTTCCAGGTGCCCCTGTTCGGGGGGGCTCTTTCTTTTCCCCCTCCTTCGTTTTTTGTTTGTTCTTTACTCCTGTCCCTTTCTTCCTCTCTTCTCCTTTTCTTTTGTGGCTTTTTTCCCCGGGTGCCTCTCCGCTCTGGTCCTCCCCGTTCTGGTCGTCCCGCAAGGCTTTTTCCCTCCTGTCCTTTGCTTCCCTTTTCCCTTGGTCAGCGGGTCTCCTTTTCCCCGGGACGATAGGCTTCCTTACCCCCTCCTTCTCCGGTGTTGGTGGAATGGACTGGGCAGTCAGTGATCGCGGGCTCCCGCCGCTTTACTTCCTGCCTCTTCCCCCCCTTGGTGTCCGCTCCCCAATAGAGTCCGGATGTCTTGTTGCCTTCACTTCCTGGCTTCTCCCGCCTTCCCGGTGGCTGAGTGGGGATTCCCGCCTAAACATGGAGGTCTTCTTCTTCAAAGAGGCTTCCTCCGTTCCTCCTAGGTTGTTGTTTGGTCCGCCATTTTGATGCCTGGTGATGTTACTATTATTTTTCCCCGTCGACTCTTATCGTCCTTAATTGTGATGCCGGTGGGAGGGGGGAGGAGGGGGTCGCGTTCGCTGCCCTTCTCGTGGCTTCTCCTGTCTGTTTTTGTGTGGTTGGGCCTCTAAATTTGGGGCTTCTTGGGAGGGGGGGGGGTTCCCGCCCGTTGTTTGGCTTATCTTCTGTCCCCTCTGTCCCAGGTCTCCCCGTTACTCACTTTGCGTTGTTGGTTTGGGCCGGGCTGGCAGTAATTGCAGGCGTGAGCCTGCTTCCCTCACACCGATCTGCTCACCAGGCTGGGAGGCCACCGGGCTCTCTCCGTCTCCCCCTCTTGAGGAGGGGGCGACTTATAGAGCCAGCGATGGGGTCCCCTGGCTTCGCTGCCTCTTGGCTGATCAACTCAGCCTGAGGTGGGGGCGCGATTCGCCCTCCGATCGGTGATTTCGGTTGATGTCTTGAGGAGCTCTCAAGACACCCGTCCTGCCGCCATCTTTGCCCCGCTCCCTCTCCCTACAATATCAGTTTTAAGTACATATATCCTGCATGAGAAATAAATAATGCTAGATCATATTGTGCTCGCTATAATTTTCTAAGCACTGCACATATGAACTGAATTTTCCCTAAGCATAATAGTTGGGAATATACCTCCACTGCGAACATAGCAGATAATTTCAATCTCTTTAGTTTTGTGCAATAATTATTCTTATTGCCAAAAAATAAAATTTAGTCAGATCTATCTGTGAAATATTTTTTTTAACCTTTGTAAAAGGGAACAAATGACCAGTGATGTATCTACAATATTTGATGCTGGACTTGAAAATTTTAACACCCTCCCTATAGGTCAAAATGTTTTTCGTAATAATAATGAATACAAAATAATCATGAAGTGATTATGAAACTATATGAAACTCAAACCTGAACTGCTAGTCATGAAGTTAGCTCCCTTATTTTGACAGATATCCGTTAGCTTCAGCTCCACTATATCTGTCAGAGAAAATCACAGAGAAATAGGGAAGCAGTAAAGCTTCATAATTGGAGAGCAGCAGTCAGTGATACTGTTCCTCAATTATTATTGTACAACTCAAGTGTAACAAAGTGATAGAAAACTGGAATTTCACTTGACACACTAGATAAGGCTTCTCATTCTACTGAAGTTTCATTATTTGCTTGTTTTGTTTCTTCTTTTTTTTTTGCTAAAGTTGTTTTTATTGACAGGTGAAAAGCTTTGAATGCCTGCACATTGCAGACTCAGCCATGATTCATATGGTCCCCTGACTTCCTTCCAAGGTTCATGAAAACTGCCATGCCAAAGACATGTGAATGATTGAATCTGTCATGTTAGCTTACTCTCACAACTGATTTTCCCCACAAACATTATCAACTTACAAAATTGATAAGGTTTTATCAGAAATAAGTAGAACAAAATTCTTGGCAATCCAAAATAGCCAAATGTAAGAAATACAACTATTTTTTTTAGTAAAGAGAAAACCGTATGCCTACCACATAGCTATTAAAAACAAAGTCTTTCGGGGTGAGATTGGATAAAGTGATCTTTTATTCAGTATGGCAAATGTGATTAGTTCAAAAGAACACAAAACCAGACTTCTAAGAACTAAGTACTCAAAGCCCTCTTCCTAAATGACTGAATACAACCATTTCACTCCCACTTAAAAAAAATAATCTTTCAAGTTGTTTCTGTCCAAAGAATGTCACAACTCCATTATATAGGGAGCTACAATAGGTTTCTAGAGTCACGTATGGACCTACTGCCCTTGAAAGCACACCATACTCGGCCATGTGTGATAGCCTATGATGATGATAATGATGATAGTATCTAATCTTACAGGAATATACGGATTTATAAAAAAAGAGAAGAGGGGGGAGGGTACAGGGCACCACGAGCCATTCCTTACCTGTAGCAGTGCAATGGCACAGCCTGAAAAGGAAATGTGAAGAGGTAGTAATGCTAAAATCTCACATAGACTTCCTAAAAGGCAAGCTTCAATGAATACCATGTGCTGTATATCCAAGTAAGCTATGATTAAAATTACATTGTTAGTAACTAAAATTACTAGTTAGCATTCTCAAACACATGGGTTATGGAACTCACTTCCAGAGGAGGTTGTGACAGCGGTCAGCCTGGACAGCTTCAAGGCAGGATTAGACAGATTCATGGATACCAAGGGAATCAGTAGCTACTGAAATGGACATCCAAGTGCCACCTCTGTGTTGATGGAGGCAGGCAGGATTTTCCCCGGGTACTGGTTGTGGGGGTCGGGAGCAGGTGAGGGTTTTGCCCTCCTTTCTGCTAGAGATCCCTGTGTACAACTAGTGGGCCACTGTGTGACACAGAATGCTGGACTAGATGGGCTGAGGCCCGATTCAGCATGGCTCTTCTTATGTTCTTATGTTCTTATTTTCCCTATTTCACATATGCACGTGAGAGGAGGAGTCACCAAGTCAGGTTATTCAAGCACAGCTTAGCAGGAAGTCACAATTCCCCACTAATAAATTTCTCAGTGAGGAAGCCTGGGCAGAGAGGAGCCCAGAGGCAATAACTGATACAAAATGAGATGATGAGATTGTCCAGGCTCTATTTAGTACAATGTTTACTTGATTTCTCTGTGGTGAAGCAAGTGAGGCTTGGAGGGCAGGGAGGTTTCTGTGGCAGCCAGGAGCGTATTTGAACCAATAATACTAGTATGCCAGCTGTGTCCATTCCTGAAATAGTCAGATCTAGCTATATTGAGATATGCCTTAATTACATCTCGTTTGTCTTGTGTTTAGATTATCTGAAAGACTACAACTCTCTATATGAACTTGCTCTTGTCTTAAGATCCTTGGGGGAGGGCTTTCTTTCAATTTTGTCTCCATCACAGGGCTGCCTAATGAAGACATGGAAGGGAACTTACTTCCAGGATGTGGAATTCTCTTCCATGAGAAGCTAGGCTGGCACTCTTTATATAGTAATTTGCAAGATGGTGATCTAACAACATAAGGCCAAATGAGATATTCTCAATTTGCAGGGGTGGGTTTTTTTTACATTTGTTTCTGTCTCAAAATGGTTAATAAAACATAACTTAATAACTCATTAAACTGTTAATAACTTTTTGTGTAATGTTAACATTTATTTATTTATTTATTTCGATCATTTATACCCCACTTCTTCTCAACCCCCGAGGGGGGACTCAGTGCGGCTTCACAACGGTAACGATTCGATGCCACACGATATACATATAATAAAACAACAGTTAAGATTAAAATACATTAAAGCACAACTAGAATTAAAATACAACTAAAATCCAGATAACATTAAAAACATCATGTAAAAACATGTTGGTTCTGTTATTTTGAAACACAATTGAATATCATGTATTCAGTAGCTATGTATTTGGTATTATATACTTATATTTAATACATAAATATTTTCATGTGATGGTTTCCTTTGCTATTTACAGAGTTCTTTTCAATATTTTTAAATGTTCATGGTTACAATTGTCCTGTATTTTGCATCATTCCAATATCTGTTTTTTGGGGGCACATCATATGCTAAAAAGGCAGGGTATTTTTTAAAGGAGAAAAAATGAATAATGTCCCTCCTTCTTGTCATCTGGGAAACACTACAGAGTAATTGAATAATAAAATGTTTGCCAGGCCAATTGTAAGAATCGTATTATGGCAGCTGTTCTGCCCAGCTTGCCAGGAAATCTGCAGTATTCCTCTTGGCTTCTACATTATTCCATTAATCCTTTTCACTACTATGAAGCATAAAGAAGCTAGGGATGATTTACAATGGAGCTATCATAGAGTCCATCTCTCTGTAGAAAAATTCCAGCATGAGGAAAGGAAAACCATTGGCTTTGCTTTTATCTACATTCACCAATTCAGAAGAAAGGATAACAACAACACACATAGTTTATTTATTATTTTATTTGCGTTATTTGTATACCGCCCTTCTCAACCCCGAAGGGGACTCAGGGCAATTCACAGCATTGGCAAGAATTCAATGTCATTGATAAAAAAGTATAAAACATCAAAATTGACCGTTAACATTAAACATTATTGAACATTAAACATTAAACATTATTGAACACATCACATAAAATAACATCACATATCACACTAAGACATAGCCGTTGTCCATAAACAGTTCTGGGTCACTACACTTTCAACTTTCACTTTAATTTTAAATATTCCTATGATGACTGAATCCTTGGTTCCACAGCCAGGTCTTTAGCTGACTCCTATAGGTCAGAAGGGAAGGGACCAACCTGATGTCACTTGGGAGGGAGTTTCTCAGCTGTGGGTCCACCAACGAGAAGGCCCTGTCCCTCATCCGCACCTGCCTCACCTGTGAGGCCAGTGGGGCCGAGAACAGGACCTCCCCAGAAGATCTTAATCTATGAACTGGTTCATAGAGGGCAATACGTTTGAACAGGTAAATTGGACTGGAGCCATTTAAGTCTTTATAAGCTAAAGCCAGCACTTTGAATCATGCTCGGTAGCTAACAGGCAGCCAATGGAGTTGCTGTGGCTGGAGAGTTGTATGCTCCCTGTACATACATCTACATGATTTGATAAACCTCCATATGATTTGCATAAATCTGCCATCAAAATGTTCACCCCTTGAGTTCAATTAGAGTAATGAGTACCAAATGTAAAGAATACACAACCATAGCAATGCATTCATTATTTTATGAAAGGTGTCAATGATGCATCTGGAGACATTGTATTGCAATAGGTCTATCCATGCTGTGGAGTATAGGTTGAAAAACCAGCACCATTTGCACTGTTTTGCTCCAGCAGGGCATTTTTCTTATGTTCTGTTTTCATATGTGCTTTATAAGTATTGATCTGTTCTCTATTGATCAGGTCTAAGTTCTTCTATCTGTGTTTGGTTGTCCCTCACATATCTTTACCCCCAGACTTATTCTCTTCAGTTTAATGGTCCTTCAGCTGTCTTAGGGCCTTCTGCTCTTTTTTAAACCTCATCTTGCCACACTTTCAGCCACTTATCTTTCCTTTCTTGATTTCCTTTTTGTAGTTACTATTCATTTAGTTCCATAGTAAGGTTCAGTGTTCAGTTATTTCAGTGGTTGGATGTGAGTTAACTATCTGGCAGATACAAAGCTAAACACTATGGATGTTGAGGCCAGAACAGACACATATGAGTCCCCCTTGAGTTTTTCCTGTGAATCATGTAAAGTGACAATCTCTACTGTTAACCTTTTGCCCTCACTATATAGAATGAATACAAAGGATACACTGAAAGTACACTCAAAGTACTTTTATTTTATTAAAAAGCACATAAGGACAATCTTAGTATGACAAAATCATCTGAAAAGCATTTTCTATATTCTGATCCTATTGGAGTATTTCTCTGATTCACAAACATGGAAGTGAAAGGTGTTTCTAAGTAATCGGTTGTATCTCTTTGGGCCCACCTTTCTCTTTTTGTCCTCTTTTTTTCATCACAGCGAAGAGAAATTACCTTATTTTCTGCAACATTAGAACTGAAGGCGGAACAGCTCATTAGACTTTTTACACTAACAATAGGAATCTGCAACTTAGGGAGCGATGTTGGTCCTGTTATTTTGAAACACAATTTGCACTCAGTAGATAAAAAAGCTAGCATTGAATGAATGGGGGAAAGTGAGGAAAGCTGTTAAAATTGGAAGAAGACAGCATGAGGAAGATTAAATGTTAGAGGAGGTGCAGAAAAGGAACAGAAGATGAAAAAGGTAGAGTGTTGGGAAGAAGATGGAATATAAGTTAAATAAGTCAACAAAGATAAACAGAAAATAAAGGAAAAGGCTTTAGAATCACCCCCATTCATCTACTGGACCAGAATTAATACTATGAGAAGTTGTTAATGGGCTATGAGTCACAGCTTCACTGAATAAGAAAACAAGATTCCTAGTGCTTATAACTGAAAGGGCAATATTGATTCAAGTCCTTTTGACCACTAGGCAAGCCAATCACAATCTGTTATTAGCCAGTGTTGTCTGTTGTCTCTCACATTAAGTTTTATAAGGTCTTTAGCCTTCCCCCCTAAAGAGTGCTGGTACTTCACCAAACTACAAATCCCAGTCCTCCATGGCATAGACCTATGGCAGTTAATGTGGTGTTAAACCCTTTGACATCAAGGCAAAGCAACGGTGCAGGAACCAATGTAACCTCTAGAGAATTGTCATGCAAACCTTTCTACTGTTATAAGATGCTCCAAGACTATAGCATCTCTTTTGCCCTCTACTGTGAATTGGTAATACCACCAGCTCCCAAATTAACAATAGAGATTTTTACCTTGAGGCAATTCATTCAAAGTAGTATCGCCTAGTGGAAGGTTTGTGGTTATGCTTTGAGCTTCAGGAAAAATGTAATTACAATGAAGTAGATAAGCACCATGTCTGCTGTCCTTGCTGCAAAACATGCTTTACTAAAAGTGGCAAAGATTAATATCATTGCTAAAGCACCTCTGTGTTGCAAGGTTGAGGAAACATTAGTGTGATCAATGAATCCAAAGGTTTAACGAGCAATTTAGGTATAACCTAGCTGACTGTTAAAGCTCTATCCTTCTTCTCATCTTCATAAAAAAGATACTACAAAAACAAGTGCTATATCACGGAGTCTGAGCACTCTGAGGCACTAATTGGAAAATATTGCTCCATATGAGCTTCATTATGAGCCTTGAAGTGGAAAGAAAATCACACAACATTTTTTTCCAAATACTGGCTTGTATTACAAGGGCCATGTTCAAATGCTCTGTGTGCGAATTATGGTAAGATCCATGTGTGGTTAACAGCAGCATAGGCAATTTTGTTTTGTTGCCTTTAAGTCATTTCTTATTTATGGTGGCCCTAAGGCAAACCTGTCATGGGGTTTTCTATGACTGAGTGTGTGTGACTTGTTCTTGATTACCCTTTCAGTTTTCATGGCGAAGCAGGGATTCAAACCTTGGTCTTCAGAGTCAGAGTCCAACACTCAAACTATTACTATAAATTCTATATAGTTCAAATATTTATGCTAGAGGCTTGTGCAGGTATTGTAATTAAAATAGCCTGGAATTAGGTCTAAGATCAAATTGCTTTTCCCAGTCAAATTTCTAACCATGGCATCAATGGAACTTCCATTAATGTTTATCAATTTCCATTGATTTAATTGGTCCTTGGCATGGAGGAGGCAATATGCCTCTGAAGGAGAAAAACATAGCAACATATTGCCTCTTCTATTCTGTTACTTTTCGAAAAAAGAAATGTGATAAATTCACAAGCTTTGGCTATAAAGAAGATATGAGGACAGTTATTTAGGACAATGACAACTTCTCTTCATTCCGTTTTTGTCTTTGCAGCAACATAGACATGCACAGAGTGACTTAGGGCCCATCTACAATTTAATTCAGTTTCAAACTGTTATTGAAAAAGTGGTTTTGCTGTGCAAATTATTACATAGGAAATCCTGGAACCAGTTTGAGACCCAGATGGTGATTACACAAAACCCACAGCACTATAATTATTAAGGACTTGCTTTTACACACTTTTGTGGGCGTTTGTTGTCTGGCCACCATGGTTTGAAGCTAGCATTAAATAGTCAACATAGATGGAATCTGAGATATCATGATTTGTTCTTTTCCATGAAAGTAGCTTGCTGACCTAAGCAGGAATTCTAACTCAAGTCTATGAAATTCTTTCTCACTGACACTGAATTAAAACTTCAAAGTGAAACCTATGTTTTACTCAGTTGTCACATGGCAGGCAGAATTAGAATTCATCAGATATTCCCCACATATCTTTCTGAGCAACTATCCTTACCCATTTTCTAACTTCTACTATGTAAATTTGAAGGCTGTTTTGCCATGTGCTCAACCTGTAGGAAGACATGGCAGAAAGACAGGCTGTCTTTTTAACTTCATTAGCATGCATCTCATTTTAGATGTTCACAGACTAAGGCAGGCTGCAGGTTTGCAGCAACACTTTCATCAGAGCTACATGCAGCCATGGGCTTTATATAACATGTTAGCTGGCAAAACCATTGGTTTCCTCTTTTGTTCAGCTTATCTAAAGCATTTGGTTTCACTGATTGGGAGCCCTTCTAGGTGATATTGCTGAAAAGGTTATACTGATTTAATATTTTAAGCATAAAACAGTAGGAAAGACTCACACAGTTAATCAGTGCTCCTGGGTTTGCTACTTTTCCATTATCTTTACATGGCTCATGCTGGTTCTCAAAACTTGCGGGGATGGAAAATGTTGATTGCCTATCACCATTTAAAAAACAACAGATAACTCAGTAGGAGGGAGTTAAGTCCATTCCCTCCTCTCTCTCAAAACAAATTCTCCTGCTTGCGGATTTGGGTACCATCAGCAGAGTAGAGGAGAAAATTCTCTTATGGAAGGTAAGAACCACCTTGTCCCTGCTTGAAACTTTTTTGTAGTTAATTTACTTTAAAGGATAAATAGGCTATTTCAAAGGAAACAAAGGACATTATCACGTGGAAGCTGTTATTCTAAGGTGGTCTCACAATGTAGCACAGTGACAACCATATATCACTGCATAATACTCACCACTGTATAGTAATCTTTTTGAGGTCCGCAAATTTGTCTCATGTAATCATCACATCACATCAAAATAGAAGAAGAGAAAACTTATAAAATGTATTTTTGGATTCTGGTCACTCTAACACACTAATCTGTGATCAATTTTCTGGAGTGTTTCCAACCAAACCAAATACCTTTGCTGCAAATTTAATCAGACAAATTAAACACATTTCACAATACACAAAATTCAAATAAGGCTTAGCAAAAGTAAAAAAAGGACAATCAAAATCTAGCACCAAGTAGCTTGAATAGAACCTCCACACACTTTTTAAAAAACAAAACCACCTTTTTATTCTTAGAATCATAAAATCATAGAGTTGAAAGAGACCTCATGGGCTGTTCAGTCCAACCCCCTGCCAAGAAGCAGGAAAATCACATTCAAGGCACACTTTTTTCAAGACAAATAAAGGACACAGTATGAAATATATATAGCTACTCATGTACTTCAAAAATGTGTAACGTAGAATGACTTGCTAAAAACAGCAGCAACATAAGGTCCCAGCTAGGTATTAAAATATTATCAGGTGCTGGATATATTATCTAGATCAGTGTTTCCCAACCAGTGTGCCGTGGCACACTAGTGTGCCGTGAGCGATCATCAGGTGTGCCGTGGGAAATTGGAACCTCCAATACCCTTTCTTCCAATACCCTTTCATAGTTAAGTATATAGTTTTGAACAAGCAAAAGGCGAGGTGGGGGTGAGAAAAAACAACACCCTTAAACAGAGCCAGCTTTTGGGGGTGTTCATTCCTCTTCCACACACAAAAATGGATCCCTCTGTGCTCCTTCCCTCTTCTCTTGGAGGTGAGATATTCTGTTTTTAAAAAACAGAAACTAGTAAACTGAAGGTATATTTTTTATTGTGTAATAGTTGCACCCCCTTTTTTGGCCATTAAAATGTGCCTATTTCACAATGAAATATGTTACTTATCAGCATCATGATGGGAGATATAATTGCTAAGAGTGGTGTTTAAAAATCAATTTTAAATTTTTTGTGAGGAGCGAAGAGAGGGCGCCACCACAGAAGACCTAGACCTCATTGCACAATGTAAATTCTGATTTCTACCTCTATGCGGTGAAGTCCAATGAACTAGATGCAAGAAAGGGGTTATAAAGTTACATTAGTTTAACTCTGCCTTCAGAGCTCTATGCTACTTGTATACCAGATTCTGCTGTTATGCTAGTGGTTGCAGATGTGTACATCTCACATTACACTGCATAATGTTCAACAACATTTGGGGATGCATGTATACAGTGCTTTAAAATGCTTAAAAGTGCAGCTATTTGAAATCTGGTTGTGAAATTTAGTTGTGCACAATCATTGTGCAACATCCTAAAAATACAAGTACCAGCATAAAGGTCATTATGCTGGTACATGCCACCAAATAGAAACTCTTCCAAAAACCTTTGCAACCTTGCAGTCATGTCCAAAATATTTCTGTGGTGCTGGGGATTAGAGTGGGGAATTAACAACTGCAAGAATGCCTTGAAAATTCGTGACTGAAGAGGCTCCCCGGGATTTTATCATAACTACTTGTCCCAAGGCACCTACTCTGTGACTGACAGCATGCAGCAGATGTAATTTTCCTCTCTGATTTCTAGCACTTCACACTTGGAAGTTCAGTTTATAATATTGTAACTCCTGAAGAGGAACCCAGCCATGTTTTTTTCTGTGAAAACTGTGACATAACTCACCTTCTAGAATTGAGCAATTCATGTGGAGGAAAGGAGAGAGATTGCTAGGATTCTGCATCTTTTGATAATGATTGCCTTATTGAGTATGAGGGGTAAGAACAGGGGGTCCCTGCAGATGCTGAAGACCCATGGCCAGCCTTCATCAAGTGATGAAAAGACAAAGAGAGATGGCATCATTCTGATGTTATTACGTTGGAGAAGTTGACCTCATTAGGCTCCTGCTGTCTATTTATTTTCCTATAAATCTCTCAGCTACTCTCTGGCAGCTTGGTTGCTTTACTTGACAGCCAGTGGTATTTTTTCAGTCCTTAGTGTTTTTCTGACCTTGGACTGGCTACAATTTATGACTCTGTTTTGCTCCTTACTGGTTTTATTTATTTGGACTTGCTGAATACATTCTGGATCAACTCTTAACCACTCTATTGCTTCTGCTTTCATCCTGCTGGATCCCCATGTCTGCCTTGGACTGAATTAACTCCTTCACAGCTCCTGCATTCCAACCAGCTAGTACCTGGGTCACTTGTAGACTGGACTTAAGCAGCTAGAACTCTCAAGTAACCAGAAAAAAGTCAAAGACTTACTTTAAAACCCTGTTTTTATAATACAGTAAAACAATAAACCTGTGTATATTAAGTTAAGTTTGTCTTTCTTCATTAATTTGCTTCTAATAAATGTATTTCAATATTAATATCAAGTCAATATAGTGTTTATGTTATGGAGTATAGTATTAGTTAGACCCATTTCTAATAGTAACTCTCAAGAAAACAGAAACTATTTTTTCTGGCACTTAACAATCACCTTGGGTACTGATTAACTGAGATTCTACTGTATTTCCAGATAGGCACTTGTTGGTGTGCAATATTGCTGCCTTTTGTGCCAAACAAAACAAATCCCAGGAATCTTGCATGTGATCCAATTACTATATGGAAACATGAGGGTTTTAAAAAAATGTTTTTGGGTAGAAAACAGATTTTTCATGGAAAACACTTTTTGTGCAACGTTAGCATGTTTTGTTAAAATAAACCCAGCTTTTGTTGGGTTCGGGGGAAAATGTGATTTAATGAAAAGATTTTCTGATGAAAATATTGCTTACAGAAACTCATTATTTTTTCTTCAGAAAACATGCATGTTCTGTGCAAAACCTCTGGGGAGGGGTTTTGCACAAAATTAGCAGTAACAGTTCGTGTCCTGCCTATTTTTTGTTGTTTATTCATTCTGTCACTTCCGACTCTTCATGACCTCATGGACCAGCCCACGCCAGAGCTCTCTATCAGCCGTCACCTCCCCCAGCTCCTTCAGGGTCAAGCCAGTCACTCCAAGGATGCCATCCATACATCTTGCCCTTGGTCGCCCGTTTCTTTTTCCTTCCATTTTCCCCAGCATCATTGTCTTCTCTAAGCTTTCCTGTCTTCTCATTATGTGGCCAAAGTACTTTATCTGCCTATTTATGCAGATCTTTATGTAATTTTAAAATGCTGCTTTATTTTTACATTGTTTGCCTCATTGCCAAATTGGATATTCTCATGTGTGTAGTTAATGAGATGATTTGTATAATTATATTGTTGTGAGCCGTTCTGAGTCCCCTTAAAGAGATGAGGTGGAATACAAATAAAGATTATTATTATTATTATTATTTACATAGAGGGAAACAAAATACCAATAGTGAAATATTTCTTTTGCAAACCAATCATTGTGTTGAAATCCTTGATATCCCATATAAATTGCTTGTGGGAAGTTATCTGAGTATACTATACTGTTGTCATCATTGTTGCAACAGATCTTGGTTCTTTTACCACTTTCATTGTTCTTTACAGAGTTTTGTTGTGAATTAAACATTTTTGTAGCAATTATTATTTTTGTATACTGTATTTTATCATTGTTGTAACTGATCTTGATTTCTGTTACCCTGTCATTGTTCTTTACAGGGTTTTGTTGTTGGTTACAAAATTTTGAAGCAATCATATTTTTATATAATAATAAAAAATGTTATTTATATCCCACTCCTTCTCCCCAAGGGGATTTGGAGTGGCTATATATGATAGCAAGATTTGTAATTCAATATCTGAAGGACACAGACATGTCCTGACATATAATTAAGAATATGTCTTTTTATTTTGCTATATGGTAGGAATTGTAATATGGTTTTCTATATATCATTAGACTGATGTTCTCATCACCCTAGCAGCCTAGCCAGTGTAGCTGATGGTGAGGTATATTAGGAGTTACAGTTACACAATTACTGGAGAGCTACAGACCCTATCACTACTAACTGTCCTAACTGCAACTCTAAAAGTGTCTTGAAAAATAATTCTGCATTCATATCTAATCAAGTAGGCTGAACTTCATTTTGAACAAAGTATTGTAGCTATCCAAGTTAATATAGCATCTATTTTTCCTATGATTGATACCTAATTGAGGAGGAATAGTCCAGGCTCAGGGAAACATGTTATTTTTATTATTTGTGACAGAGACCATAAAAATGCACTGAAAGCACCTCTATTAAGTAAGTGATTGATTTTCTGACAGAACTATATTTCTGACACCTGGATTGTAAAATCAGAAAGATTAATTAAAAGCAGACATCGAATCAAATGCAGTTTTAATAGACAAAGCAGTTCTGCTTGAAAAGATTTGGAATAGTAGGAACAAAACAATGGGAGTACATAGTCCATCTCCTTTGCCAAAGTGCTTTCGGCTATATGGCTGTAATCAAACATGTCACCATTGATTATAGACAGCCCCACTGAAAAAAGGAAATGAGATTACTTTTCACCTGCATACAAAATGCTTTTCTTGAGCACAAAATGCTATATTCTGCACATGCACACACACAGAGTATGGATTTTGGTCAGAGTGAGTCCCGAACTGAAATTTCTAATTTAGGTTTCTCTCCACAGGTTTTCCCACTACTGGAAAAAACATATTCTCATTTTTTAATTTTAAAAAAATTCTAATTATTTACTAAATCACCAGTGACACTGTTTGAAACTGCAGCCATAAACTCCTAGTGATGGTTACAGGATGTATTGCCTTGCTCTCCATTCACTCTGATAGCTGCAAAATACCCCATGATTTTAATACTAGACTTCTATACCTCCTGCTGAGATATAATCAAATAACAGAAAACACTGAGAAATCTGGAATTTCCACTGTTGCTGATGGACGTCTAGCACCCATTAACTGCAGAAATTACATATATTGCATATTAAATAAACCAGTGCCTTGCATATCAGGATGCTTTGATTGTTCCACACTTCAGGGTTAGTGTGGACAAGTTCTAACCTGGACTGGTGCAGGGAAAAGGGGATGCCACAGCAGTGGCTCAAATTGCACTGGAGACCTCCTGGCTGTTGCATAGTGCCATTCCTGACACCATGTCTCTCCTTCCTCATTGGTGCTGTGGGTGCATTTACTGATCTCAATTATGAATTATGGTGTGAATATGTTTATAACTAAACAGTGATTTCTAAGCAGGTCTATTTCACACTGTATTTTTCAGAGCTCTGCTTCTGGGTCACCATTCAAGCAAGGTCGGATAAGCAAATTTATTTATTTATTTAAAATTTTTGTACCCCAACCTTCTCACCTCCATGGAGGGACTCAGACCAGCTTACAGCAAAATTCAATGCTATACAAATTAAAAACATCTTAAAACAGCATATTAAAATACATAAAACTACATTGCATTAAAACCACATTCAACTCGGTCTATAAAAGTGGCCACTCATTTCAGATTGAAATCAATCTCAGCTTATTAAAGGAATCAAAGCCTCAAAAAGTCACTTACTGGACCAAGCCCTCAGAATTTCTTAGCCAGGTTGTCCCAAATTCTGATAGAAGCAACAACATTATTCCCAAGGTTTATTCCATCTTCCTACTTAAACTCTGATTTGGTATACTAAGCTCCAGTTAAAACTCTGCTTTACCCTGTCCCCCTTCCTGAGGTTTCTAATGCTTCTGGTTCTTCTTTAGTGGTTTATGTTGATAAGAAATTGCTCTAATATTCCAATCTGCAAACTTTTTGTCTATTTTGAGTGTCATTCAAAAATTAGTTAACAGTATAATTTAGGTTTTAATAGTAGTGGTTCCTTACTCTGATTAGAATAAATGACTTAGCTAGAAATACAGATGATCTTTTGGATTTTTCTAGTCTGAAATATTGGTATAGTATATGGGGAGGTTGTCCTTATATTTTTATCTAAATAGTAACTTTTAACAGCTTGAGCTCATAGCCTACAATTTTAATCAGAATTCTGTTCCTTAGATGAAAGCTGCTAATTCTAAGATTAGTTCTTGACATGTTATTCCTTTGAAAACGGGATGATGATGATAATAATAATTTTATTTGTAACCTGACTATCTCCCCGGGGGGACTCAGGGCAGTTCCCTGGAAGAAAGTGGCAAATATTCAATGCACCAAACAAACAAACCAAATCAAAACAATAAATAAAATAGCATCAATGTAAACTTATAATGATTAACCAAAGAAAAAAGTAATTAAAAACAACAAACCTCATCATATGCTATTTTAAACTAAGCCAGAGTTCTAATTTCTCTTTTTCACTAAAGCAGCTGGCAATGTTTGTTCGAATTTTATCAACTTCTCTTTCAACTAAGCCAAAAACATGATCCTGAAGGCTCCTCCCTTCCCAAACTACATTTCCCAGATTTCTTTGGTATTCCCAGAAAACACTGCTCCCTCTTTCTCCTTCTCCTGATGGCAAGACTCCATTAATTTATAGAAGAAAGGCAAGGCACTAAGGCACTTTGCCTTCGCTTTCAGCTTTGTTTCCTTGCACTGAATTTGAAACTGACTTTGGGAGCCTTCTGAGATTTACAAAACAAAAATGAAAATTACAAGGACAAATGAAAATACATACATATTAGTAAGACACGATGTTGCTATGTCTTGCTGGCTGCCTCCCTCCCATTCAATGATCAGCAGAATGGTAGTTGAAAGTGGTGGAAGGACTCCAAAGAGCTGTAGGTGAGACACAAGGTTTCTGTGTCTGGCTGAGTCTTGCTGGCTGTCTCTATCCTACTCAATCTACGCTGAAGAATTAAGGCAGTTTGACTTCACTTTTTCTGTAATGATTGAATGCTAAGGAATTATGAGGTTTGTATTTTGACAAGGAGGCTAAAGACCTTTATTCCATAACTACATTGGAATATTTTTTTGGTATTTTGTTATAATGCTTGTCCATGAACTTGAGAAGAAGATGGAGAGGGGGACACGCAGTGCTTAGTGACATGTAAGGGTGCATAATTTATACCCAAAATTTATATAAGAAACAGAAAAAGTAATGGTATTGCTTATTATATTCTATCTCTGTGTGAATTATGTGGATTTTGTTTCTTAGTCTCACTTTTACCACATGGCATGCCCTCATTAGGACATATGCTGAAAATAATAGTCAGCAAATGGCACGTAAGGGTGCATAACACAAAGATGCAGAGATGGCAGAATTTCTCCCTTGGTGTACACTAATAGTCTGTTGCTGGAAGCCTCAATTTATGCTGAAGCTCCAGTTTGAACACACAGCTTTCCTCTTCCTGCTTTCAGCACAATCTGCTATTTGTATTTCCTTTGGCTGCCGATATGCTACTGAGCCCAATTTAAAGTGCTAGCCTTGACCTATAAAGCCCTAAATGGTTCTGGTCTGACTTATCTGTCTGAACACAACTATTCCTATGAGCCTACTAAAACTTTAAGATTATTAGGGGAGGCCCTGCTCTTGGTTCCACTTTTTTCGTACGCACAATTGGTGGGGTTGAGAGACAGGGCCTTCTCATTGATGGTTCCTCAGCTGTGGGACCCCCTCCCCATGTAACACCTCAGCCAGGTTCCTGTAGTAAGCCAGACTGATGCCATGTTACCGCCAAGAACTCAGAGAGGCTTGTAAACAGGCCTTTGCAGCAAACTCTAGCTGAACCTCAGATAACCAAAGCAAGGCACATCCCTGCTGTTTCTCAGGCCGATAGAGACACCTGGCACCAAGAAACTGCAGATCCTCCCCTGGACACAGCTGGGCCCGCTAACAAGTTTGCATTCCAAAGAGATAGAGATATGGTGGGAAGAGAAAGTGATTCCCCTGTTCCCGTGAGAGAGTTGAGGCAAAGTAAGCGCCTTCAAGAGCAATGCAGTCCAAAAGGTATAAAGGTTTGGCCCGGACTCCATTCTGAATTTCGTGCCAACGTTTCAGCTACTTTACCAAGTTCCATGGATCTTTACCGGGGCCAGAGGGGCCTCCTTGCTTAAAGACTATTAGCCTGGTCCAGTCGGAGAACCAGGACTCAGTGGATTTAGCCAATTGTGGCATCTTGGGCATTGCTTCTTTTCGGAGAACCTTTAAGATTATTCTTTGCTATTTTTGGACTTTGAGAGCATTTTTGAACAATTCTATCTTTGCCTTTTCTTATTTACTTATTCTAAATAAAACATTTAACCACAGCCGCTGTGTATTGGTTTACTAAGGGTCCGGTCTAAGTCTTAGTGCAACACCCCAGCGACATCAGGCAGGCCCCATCCCTTCTGACTTTTAGAAAAAATTTAAAGACTATTAAAAACTCTAATATTAAAAACTCTACTAAAAGAAAAAAGCTAAAGACTTGGCTTTGCACACAAGTATTCGGAGAATAAGTTACTACGGGTTTCGACATGGTCTGAATTAAGGATTTGAGTAAGGTTATCAGATGAATAGAAATATGCACCTTATATGTTTTAATTTGTATACAGTTTTGTGTGTTTTATTGATTAACTGTTCATCATTTTAACTGTGGGATATCTTTTTACTGTTTATTGTTGGCTTTTGCCATCATAGAATTCTTGCCAGAGCTATAAACCGCCTTGAGTCTCCTTCGATGAGAAAGGCGGGGCAAAAATGAAGCAAATAAATAAATAAAAAACATAGGCCAGTCCAGTGGAAGAAACCACAGCTAAAATATATATGCTTTGTTATAGGTGGCAAAAGTCCACTCACATGTGGCTCTTCCTTACTATGTTGTCTTTCCGCTTTGATAGAAAAAAAACTTGAGTAATGGGAATAAAACTCAAAGACACCTGACCTTAGCAACTTGACCAGATGACCATAAAACATTGCCCGCAGTACTGTCTCCATCCGAGGTGAAGGTGCACAATGCCCAAAGCCAGCTAAATAATTTGGGCACATAAGGCACGAAATTCCAAGTATCTTTCTCACTTCTTGGCAGTAAATTCATAAACAGCTTTACACTCTTTTATGACATCCAACACATGAATGTAATTCTTCACCAAGATTGCAGTTTTTCAAGGAGCTCCTGACATGAAAAAGAACCCCAAGATTCTTCTCGAAGGGAACAAAATAGCAATTTTTCTTCCTTTCACATGAAAATCTTCAAAAGTCTTATGTTTCACAAAGATATTCACAATTCAGGATTTATTTTGTGTAAAATTTGGACATTGTTCTGTATAGAAAACAACATTTTTTCCTCAGAAAACTGCATATTTCTTTGCAAAAATAATATTTCTATGTAGAAATATTTCCTATGCAGAAAATGTTGTTTTCTTCACACACACACACACACACGCACACACACACACATATTTTCTTAACATGTTGGTGCATTATTTTTGCATCAGAATAATATTTCTGCATAAAAAATTCTGTCCAAATTTTGCAGAGAATATACCCTTAATTGTTTTCATCAGTGTTTCTAACCCCCCCCCCCCTTAAGTCTTATTCCAACCACTTTTCTGAATATTATTTCCATTCCTAGCCCAACATTTCCTGAATTAAGTAGCCAGCTTACTATACCTAATAGAAAGACTGAGTGGAATGTACTATAAGTATTATGAGAATATTCTTTATACTAGATGAAGAAACAATCTGTTTTAATGTGAGGCAGATTTTATGATGCTGTGTTTCTAATGGATCATAGCACTCCATTTGAATGTATTATTATCAATATTATTATAATATTTATTTATACCCTGCTTTATCTACCTCAAAGGGGACCCAAAGTGGCTTAAACATAAAGGTATCAGCATAACCATTTAAAATATACAAATATACAAATATTAAAACAGGATTAAATGTAAACAATATTTTTAAAATCCCAGTTAAAAACCATTAAAACAATTCCAAAGTTAAAAACCATAGCACAATGTACTCTAAAACCGAAAAATGGGAACATAACTATGGTCTTTAATAGATCTTTCTGAACTCATTTAACATGAGGAAATGTGCAGGAAATTTGGGTTTTGTCAAACTATGCATTATTTTCTGCATTAAATTTTGCATTCCACAAAGAATTTGTAAATAATATGAATAATAAATGAGAACACACACACATAGAATCTGCATAGACAATAAACTAATGTAGTAAGTACTTACATATGTATTACTAATGTATTTACAAAGGAAACTGACTCTGTGATAGGTAAATGGATGGATATTATTAAAACTAGGGGAAAATAGAATATAAACTGATACAATAATTAGAAGGAACACTTATGATGCAGGCTCGGAGGAGAAGATAAGAAAAAGATGGAATAATACAAGCAGACAGAAGACTAATGCGAACACCAGATGATAAGAATCTACTTGTTCTTGGAATAGAAGATACTGTCAATGGAATTTTATATGCTAGAGAATATGTATAACAATACTCTCCCCCTCCACATTCACAGTGATACAACAGATTCCTGTGTAGATTTAACTTACTAACAAAATTCAGTAACCTACATATCATATTTTTCTTTATCTCCCATCATTTTTCTCCCCTCTTCCTTTATGTTATAAAACTGAGAAAATGAAATAAAAAACCTGTAAAGTAAAAAATGCATTCCATATATAATAAATTTTTGCACAAATTATTATTTTTAGCAAAAAGAGTCATAATCATAAAAATGCACACAACCCTGAATATCACTCATTGGGGAGAAAACTTTTGAAATGATTTACTCTTGTCTGTGATAGTGTCCTAAGCACTCTCTCTCTCTCTCTCTCTCTCTCTCTCTCTCTCTCCACACACACACACACACCCCGTTATAATGTGAAGTTTGTTGTTCAAGTAATATATGGCATGCAATTTATTCATTCTTTTAAAATACAAGCTTCAAAATATACATGGAACACCCCACTATAGGCTCAGGCAGTTGGAGATGCACTGCCTCACTGAACATTTCCTCCCTCCAATGCCAATAATAATGATTCCTTGTGGTATATATGGGATTATGTTGCTGAACTGTTTCCCAAAAGTCACAGTGTTCCAGTATCCCAGCATTTCTTACAGAAGTGTATTATATGCCTATCTGTGAGCTGTAAAGATTAAACTTTTAATCAGATGAGGGGGTACAGGGAAGACAAATCTCTTCTCCTTCTTATCTTTAATAAAACACCACAGCTTTCCGTTCAGTTTTAATCCGCAAAGCCACAGCTTGTTATGTTTATTTCAAATGTATGTTCCCACTTCTTAACTGCTTGTAAATATATTTTCTGTGTCTTAACAAAGTGGTACTACATAGAAATAACCATTTTAAAAGCCAAAACCAAACATGTCAGCTTTGCTTATTAGGCCAGATTGATCGAAGAGCTTCTGCACCTCTGTGTGCCTTCCACATTTAGTTTCATATAATAGCAATAAACTTTTCAAAATGTTAATGAGTTTAGGTCAAGGTGTGGATGCCATGTTGATCTCATAAAAAGAGAGAGCGGGTTAAAAAATGACAACGTCACCTCCAGCAACTCCTTGAAGGTGCTAGAGCACTGATGAGCCCTTTTGGTCTCTTAAATTAAAGGGTTTTCCACTGCAATTAATAAAAAGAACAGGGCTGTGAAAACATCTTGCTGTGTTAAGATTTTTGTCAAGGCTTGCCACCTCAGCATGTAAGACAACATCTCAAGGATTCTCCCACCTCCCTTGAGAGATTTAATTTGCAGCACAAAATTGAAGCACTAATAGTTGTTCCGCTGCAGTTTTTGTAAGCTGTACTAAATATACTTGGTGCACAATTACTATGTCTGCACAAAACTAATCTCTCACCTACTTTTGAAGCTAAGCAAACACACAGCTAGCAAACAGGACAGGCTGATTGATTACGAAGACACAAACTACCTTTCCAGCAGACTATTCTTATTATAAGGCAGCAATTATTACGTTTTCCAATACTGTACACTTTGCATATATGTACATAAACTAGCTATAAAATGCACAATTTTTCTCAATTTTTGGAAAAAAAAGTGTGCTGCCTTCTGATGGTTTATTATGAGATCCCACATGAGACAATGAATCATGTCAGATTATGTCCTTGAGAAATGTACACAAGCTTAAATGCAAAGGTATGAGCTTGGAACTACTTATTTCACTGAAATAAGTTGAGAGGTGTACTTGCAGGAATGGGCAGGGGTGGTCTGGAGGCCAAATTAGTGGTGTGTTTAATTAAATTTGACAGAAAGAAACAAAGTAAAATTTTAGTTTTAACCATGATTTTTTTGGGAGGAAAATCAGAAAGCACTCCACTCTAAAGACCTCTTCACACGTATCTTATCTTACAGCATTTGATGGCATTTATGTCCTTCAGCCATGGAGGCTGATGGCTCCCATCACACCCCAGCCAAGTACTTATGTACCATGGCTGAAGTGCTGCTGCCACCAAAAAAAAAGTTAACAACAGACAACAGCAGGTTCGCCATCTTTCTATAAGGAAAGATATTCCAAGCTGCCAAAAAAGGGCTCCCCCAATATGATGAGGAAAGAGAGAAACTGCAACAGAACCCCTGGTGGGATGCATCAATCCGCAATGTTTTTGAAGGCACAAGTGAAGAGATCCTAGAATTCTAAGTTAATTAGTGAATCACAAGACAAGTTATTTCAGTACAAACATATAATAATAATAACTGTAATTGTTACCTGCATACCTACCTTCATTGTCTTAGATATGAGAGAATGTGAATGCAGTGCTACTCACAATATTTGGGAGTGACACCCAGAAAATGAAGTCCATATTTAGAATGTTAAAATGAAAAGCACCACATTTTAGGCCCCTTCAACACAGCCATATAACTCAGAATATCAAGGCAGAATAACCCATAATATCTGTTTTGAACAGGAATAGCTGAGTCTACACTGCCATATATTCAAGTTCAAAGCAGATAATGTGTGATTTTATTCAACTGTGTGCAAGGGACCTTATATTTATTTATTTATTTTATTTACGATTTTTATAGCTCACCTTTCTCAGCCATACGGTGACTCAAGGCGGGTTACAGATTGGCATAATTCGATGCCAGGCATTCATAAAAGTGCAATAAAAAACAATCAACATGACAATATCAAACATATATAAAAACCTTTAAAACATATAATCATCAGTACTTTCAGCCAGCCAGATAAGACAATTGTGACCAATAGAGACATTGCAGAGACACTGGAGAGTTATGAACAGCTCTCTCCAAGACATCAGGTGGCTAATTAATCAGGATTTCCTATAAAAGAGCTGCTTGGATTCACACAATCTGCCTCTACCTCTTTGGGCCATTCCACACAGCCCTATATCTCAGAATATCAAGACAGAACATCCCACATTATCTGAGTGTGGACTCAGATAACCCAGTTCAAAGCAGATATTGTGGGATTTTCTGCCTTGATATTCAGGGATATAGCACTGTGTGGAATGGTCCTTTGTCATTGAGAAAAGAATGGGAAAATGTATTTAGTGTCCTGGGTGATTACTGCCTTCAGGTGTGGAACAGGACCCCTCAATGCTTCATGTTGGAACTCAACCACATTCTGCACAAAGTTGTAGCCCTCATCAAGTATTTAGATAGGCAGCTGTGTTAGTTCACAGGGCAAAGGTCCTTCCCCATTGGCCTCTGTCTGCCTGTCCCTCTGTTCTCTTCTTCTATCACCTTTCTTGTTGGGCTGATATTTCTTAGGGACAGGCCTCTTTTTATGAGTGAGCCCTCCATTTTGTTCTTCTTTTGTTCTTCTGCTATGAGCATGGAGAGATAAGATGTCTGCTGCAAGCTAATTACTTAGACTGCTAGGCCCTATGTTAACTTTCCTGTCTAGATATGTAGTCCTTTGAATATACTGTAACTTTTGAAGCTCAACCCTGCTACTGAATTGCTTAAGCTCAATAGCTCTACTGCTTGTTCTAGAAGCTTCTGATCTGCTGATCTGCTGTTAATGCTGTTGATAGTGCTTTACACTTTTGAATACGTTCTCCTTTTTGAAAATTACCCCACAATACTTCAGCTTCCATCTCCTCAGAGTCAGAAAGGCCACCATCATCAGAAGATGCACATTCCTGGACACCTGAGTTTTCTATGTCTGAATTATCTGATTCTAGAGGATAGGTTATGACACTCTGTGCCAAACCTGGCAACAATGGTGACAGAATTAGCAGTGCAATACCAGTAATAAACAGTAATTTATTTTTTAAAATGGTAATTAAGGGAGAGTGCGTAGGGATAATTGATGCCAACTTTCAGTCTCATTCCTGTGATGGAAGCTCCTTCCTTGGAGGTTTTTAAACAGAGGCAGCATGGCCATCTTATGGGGGTACTTTGATTGTGCTTTTTTGCATGGCAGAGGGTTGGACTAGATGGCCTAGGTGGTCCCTTTCAACTCGATTATTCTACAAATATATGAAAAACAATGTTTTGCTGCATACCTTTAATATTGGATACTTCTAGTCCATCTTTAATCACAATCCTAGTTTGCTACCCATCATGTTCAATGTATGCATGCAGTTGATGTGGAAAGCAGTGTTGTATTTAAGGTAGACAGAATGTATAGCTGGGAAAATAGATAAAGTATAGTCTGCTCAGCTTGATCTAAAGATGCACTTGAAATTTAAAGTATGCGAATGGATTTTATGCTGCTTTCTGGCTGTTATTACCTCTCCTCTTTTGCCAGTGGGGGAAAAACTCCTTTAAAGCTAACCCCATTGAAATATAATGATCCTTCAACCAAGATAGATATTTCTGCAACTGTGTCCAAGACTATTGAATTCAAACAGTGTTAAATAAAAATGTGCATTATATATTATTCATTAATGTCTGGTTTATATGAAGTAGTACTGTTGTAATGTTTAAGTAGGCTGAGTAAGATGAATGTGTGCTTTCTTCCCGATCAGTACTAGCAGACTATTACATTTACTCTGCCAATATTATTAATTTCCCCAGCACTATTTTATCTGTAAATGTTTGCATTCAAAAGGCCAACACATCTATTTGTGAAAGTTAGGAACAGATAGCTAGATTTTAAAAACACATTTATCCTTCTTTGATTTATTGCCGTGGTCTTTTGCTTGGTGATATTTTCTGACATTGGCACACACTGTGAAGTTCATCATAGAAATATATTTTGCATGTGACTATTCAAGCTTGGAGAATATTCAAGCTAGGTTTGAAATGGGACTGAAATCTTTGGATTGCTGTACAGCAATATTTGCACTAACTCACTAAAGCATCTTTATAGAAGAAGAGCTATCCATGCTGACAGTTAGAAAACCCTGAACAGCTTATCTATTATTTTGTCCTTCACATATCTTGCAGTGAGAAAACAAAGTGGCTACAAAAAGTGAATGAGAAGATCTGAAGTCCCATAAAATTCAATAAACAAAGCAAGTTGATAGTGTAGTGAAAATGTAATCTGAAATTGGTCCAGAATGGATGCGGTGACAGGGGAGATTATATATATAGTTTTGGACATTGTTGTTCACAAGTTTCTTACATGGTTGACCAAACTTTCCCAACCAAAGGTGTTGTGAAACCCTGAGGTCACTCATATGGGCGTGTTTACTTGTCAGAGGTGGGATGAGTAGGAGACCATCATGGCTGCAGTTGCTTGCTACTAGGGAAGAGGCATGAAATCACTCTCCATGATCTCAGGGACAGTGCCCTGGTTTCTCTTTCCCCCCAGTTGTGACAACACTGATGGTTTGCCTCCCTACTTTCTCCCCACACCAATGTACTCTTTGAGGCTTAACAGACAGTCTAGAATTTTGGCCTTAGTAAAATATCAATTAGTTTTTCAAATGAAGCATTCATTTTATTATCACAGATGTGATATTGATTGAAATATAGAAAACATGGTTAAATGCTCATGAGAGGAATCTGCTAATCTGCTGCAGCAAAAGCAATCACTTTTGACACAGATTTTCATGGACTGAATCCATGTCATTCAAAGCAGAGAATGGAATTTTCATTGACACAATGTTACATGTAATCGGGAGGTGGAAGTAGAAGAACAGAAGTGAATAGCATAGTGATGACTTTAGCAGGGGTCACTGAGAAGTGACAGTGACATTCTACTATAGATAAGCACACATGTATAGTAAAGTCTTAGTTCAGTCTTCAACCTCAAGATCAGGAGTAGAGGTTACCATTTCTATGCAGACATGTGTAAGGTTTTTGTTCAAAGAATGTGGTTTATATTCTGAAATATTTTAAGAAGGTGGGAGGCTCAAAACTAGCAGACAGAGCATTATGAATATGCATTGTATATACTGTTATGTAACAATGAAAAAAGAATATGGTGCATAAGAAACATAATCAACAATTAATAATTAGTAATAGTAATTGAAACAGCTAACAAAGTGGCTACTATGGAGGCAATTGCAAAATAGTACGAGTAACTCAAATATTACAGAACTGATTAAAGCCGAAAATCAATACACCAAGCAAAAGGGAACATAAGAACATAAGAACATAAGAAGAGCCATGCTGAATCGGGCCTCAGCCCATCTAGTCCAGCATTCTGTGTCACACAGTGGCCCACTAGTTGTACACGGGGATCTCTAGCAGAAAGGAGGGCAACTATATAAGGGAAACTATATAAGACTCTAATCATAGATTACAAAGATCTCCTGACATACTCTCTCACTAAAAGTTATGAGATATATTTGCACATACAAAATGACAGATGAAATACTTTTCTGACACAACAGTGCATATTGGGGCAGAAAGTCCCAACTGATCTAAGTTACTTGTAACTATGAGCGACAAAGAAGGGGATTCAAATGTTGAGTATATATACAGATGTAATATCTTTAGAAAAGGAATGAGAAATAAAATGTCTGATATTATCTTACCCTTATTTAAATCCTTAGTGTGGTGGCATTTAAAAGATTGTGCAGAGTTCTGGTCACTGTGCCTGAAAATGATCTATTGGAACTAAAAAAGATGGAGAAAGGGGTCACCAAAATGGCTAAGGAATTGAAACAACTTGCTTATAAGCATAGGCTGTAATGTTAAGGGTTGTTCAGCTTAGGCAAAAGGATAGGTAGGGGAGACATAATAAAGCTATATAAAATTATTTGTCTTTCATAATACTAGGGTTATCTACTGAAAGTGAATGTTGGAAGATTCCAGACAAATAAGATGAAGTGCTTCTTTATACAGTACATAATTAAGCAGTGAAATTCACTGCTGCAAGTTGAACTGATAGCTGGCAAAGGAATTATACAATGTCTGAATACAGTGAAAGCACCTGCTTCATGCTTTCTCCTTCATACCCCTGCTTTAGGATGTCGGTTTACTCAGTGAAACTGCTCTGAAAGAATATAGATGTCTCCTGTGATTAAGAAGGCAAAAATTGTGATAGGAAATCTATAGTCAGACCATTACAATAGCTAACTTCATAGTATCTGAGGTCACATTTTAGGAGGACAATGTGACCAGGAGGACAATAAGAGGACAGTGTGACCCGGAGGACAATTTAATTCTTCGATTCTGTGATATCACCATTATTTGTGAATGCTTCTAAACACAATGTCCGCTTAGATGATAAACTCCATATGTTCAATGGAGTATACAGTGTTCCCTCACTGTGGGGGTTAAGTTCCAAGACCTCCCGCAATAAGTGAAAATCCGTGATGTAGGAACGCTATATTTATTTTAATATTTATAAATAATTTTAGTCATTGTACACTATTTTGAGACTTTATAAACTTTAAAAAAATGAAGGAAAGGAAAGGAAGGGAAGGCCCTTCAAGGCTGGTTGGAGGGAGGGAGGACTGAGGAGGGAAAGCACCTCAGAAAGCAGCAGTGGCAAAACCCCACAGAACAGCAAAAATACCATGATATATATTTTAAATTAATATTTTTTGAAAACCGCAAAACAGCGAGTCTGTTAAAAGTGAACCGCGAAGTAGTGAGGGAACATTGTACTCCCAAGTAAGTGCATAGAGGAAAAATTGCATTCAAGAAAACCCACAACAGTTGCCTGAATCTTTTTCTTCTTGTCTTTCTTGATTTGTTAGAAAAATAATGCTTAATAATTCCTTAGGGGCAGGGGCAGGGGCTCAACTATACAGGACTATTGGCAATCTGATTTTGTCTGAACTCCTAGATTTTTAGAGGTTAGATACATCTATGCACAAATGGGATATTTAACATATATAGGGAAATGAAAACCCTTTGTCCCAATTCAAGCCAGAGAAGATAGAGCAGAACCTCTTTATGAATTCCTTTTCAACTATTTCCTGTTAGAATCTGTCTTGCATGCTTGCATTAAGAGTAACAAATACAGCAGACATCAAATACTGCTATTTGTGCTGTGTTCAGCCAACCAGTTAGCCTCTAAACCATAATCCAAAACAGGGTGGAATTGCAGAATGTCATAAAAGTACCTGAGAAGCACAGGAGGAGGAGAGGAAAATGCCACAACATCAAGAACTGGGTATATTTAAAAACCTCAAAGGTTTTCCTTTAGAGAAGAGCTTGTTCCCATGTCACACAGGGCAGAAAGGTCATTTTCCTTTCACTTACCTTATCATAGCTAGGGGCGCCTGAGGAATTTACTTTTTGTTCAATACTGCACAGTTGGAAGAAGAAGAAAAATGTTGTACAAAGTGATTTTTTTAAAATAAAAAAACAGACACACATTACATTTGTCATTTTATGGTGGAGTGTGCAGAAATAATAGGGACTGACAAAATAGTTTTATGTACTAACATTTGGGAGCTGTAATCAATCTAAGTGGCTATCCTAAGTGAGAAAACCTTTCAGTAGGATGATTGAGAGACAGCTCATTTGAAAAGCAAAGACAAGACTGAGATCCCCTATGACTTGACTATGCGGCTGCTTTCTTTTCATCCACATGGAATACTGTGCTGAGAAATAAATGGTTGGTGTCATATCTCTACCACTAAAGCGGAACAAAGCAAGTCTGACACTTTCTCTGTTTGACTATGCAAAACGGATGCTTAGCTGTATTTGCCTTCTTCTTTCCATTTAGATTACTCTTATTATTTTCAGATTGGCTAAAATTCTGATTGTTTCCTCACTCTTCAATTTCCTTCTAATGTACCAGTAGAATGCAAACTAAGTGAAAAATGAAGTGTAGGAAGCAAGTGCAAGGTTTTGGTGCAGTCTTGCACTTTAATACAGCAACTTGAAAGCCTTCATTTCATTCTTCTCTTGTGTTCAATTTCCTCACTTCATACCAAAAATTAATTGATTAACTGAGGATATTGTTGTATTAAAAATATAACTGAAAAACTGAAGCCATATCTGCTGAGAAAGGACCCTTAATGTGCCTGGAATTGAGGCTAATAATCTATAATATCACATATTCATCTATTTACAAAAGAGTTTTCTGCATTATAAAAGTATATATTTAAAAAGCCATATATGGTGAGAAGCATATTGGTCACAAACAGAATACAGTAGAGTCTCGCTTATCCAACTGTGGCTCATCCAATGTTCTGTATTATCCAATGCAGTCTGCCTCCCGCTGAGATTCACAGCTGTTTCAATACATTGCAATGTTTTGGTGCTAAATTCGTAAATCCAGTAATTACTACATAATGTTACCATTTTCTATCAATTTGTTGTAAAACATGATGTTTCGGGGTTTAATTTGTAAAATCGTAACGTAATTTGATATTTAATAGGCTTTTCCTTATTATTTTTGCTTATCCAGTGTTCTGCTGGCCCGTTTGTGTTGGATAAGCGAGACTTTACTGTAGTTTGAATAGTCATATACTTCCATGCATTAAAAATAAATGCTGAACCCAGTTGATAATCCCAATGAAAGTTGAACCAATCAGTCAGTTGAATGTACATAAAGGTTGTTTGACCATTCAGCAGTGATTTCAATGGGTCTGCTCTAATCGAGACCAGCAAATCATTTTAGGCCTTACAATTATATCCAACATGATGAACTAAAAGCAGTCTTCTGGTTTACTTTCTTCAAGCCCATCCAGAGGCCCGTGGAAAGTTACCAAACTTTGTGAGCTGTGCACTATGTGAATATGGTGGGTGGGAAGGAACCTTGAGCAACTGGTAGAAAACGCCTCTGTTTAATTTAAGATATTAATAGCATGTGGAATATTTTTCAGACTATCCTAACCTCCTCTCCTTTTCTCCAGTTTGGGAGTCGCAGTAGTTTTCAATAGTTAAAACAAAAATGTACACCATGCAAAAATTTAAAATGCAATTAAATCATCAAAATAAAAATCTGATAAAATATAAACTGCTACAAAGTAAATAGCGAATAGAAAATTGAGAACATTTTTTCTTTCTGTTTGAGCAATCAGTCTTCTAAGGCCTATTGGAACAATAAAGTCTACTTCTTTGTAGAAAGAAAGGTGGATAAAGGTGGATAGTCTAAACTCTCTGATAAGGGAGTTCAGAACTGGGAAGGCCCACTCCCTTCCTCCTTTCACAAGATGAGATTGTTATTAAATACTTGAAGCAGTGAGAACTAGCATGGTAAAGAGCAGAGTGTCTGAACCATCTGAGTCTTTTTAGCATTCCTACATTTAGAAAAGCTCCCTTTAGGTTTTTTTAAAAAAAGTAATCCAATAGGAAGGGTTAAAAATACCAATTTGCTCCCCCCCCCCCCGAACAAACTAAAGGGGGTATATTTTATTTTATTTATTTCAGGATTTTACCCCGCTCTTCTCAACCCCCGAGGGGGGACTCAGAGCGGCTTACAGCACGGCACAATTCGATGCCACATCAACAGCGTAAAACCCCAAACCCCACAACACATTAAAATACAATTAAGACATTAAAATACGATCCCTCAGCAACATCTACAATCATTCCATTTAAAACAATATTCAACCATAAAAGCATTGACCCTCTTCCTCCCTTCCATTAAAATCCCGTCAGATATGCTGCTTAGTGCTGGTGTGGGAACGCCTGGTCCCAGAGCCAGGATTTTACCTTTTTCCTGAATGCCAGGAGGGATGAGGTGGACCGTACCTCCATAGGGAGCGCATTCCACAGGCGGGGGGCCACCACCGAGAAGGCCCTGTCCCTCGTCCCCACCAACCGCATCTGAGAGGTCGGCGGGAGCGAGAGCAGGGCCTCCCCGGATGATCTTAGGCTACGGGATGGGACGTAGCGGCTGATGCGTTCGGACAAGTAAGCTGGGCCAGAACCGTATAGAGCTTTAAAGGTCAAAACCAGCACTTTGAATTGATGTATATGCACATCACTAAGTGTTATTATAGAAAAGGCCAGATTAATTTTTTTTGGGTTACCTTGACTTGATAGTGATTTTATCTTCAAATATGTTTTAAACATTGTTTGCCCACAGCATTGCATCATGATATGAAACCACTCTCAAATGCTACTAAAGGTATCCATAAACTTAAAAATAGGCTGGAAGAAAAATCCATTTCTTACCTTGATGGACTTCAATCCTATTTGTATATTAGATATAGGATAACACAATTTTCTGGTTGTTGCATTTGAGTTTGAAATCTTTCCCTGTGTGTGGTTTGAAATTTGATTTTCTGAAGGGTTATTAACATTTCCTATTAACATTTAATGGAATGTCAAATTATCTAAGTGGACACACTTTCTTGTGTTTTGCCTTATTTTCCTCAGCAGCAGATAACCAATTTGTTAAGGTATATCTATAGGCAGGCATGTAGCCGGGGGGGCTAAGGGGGCTTCAGCCCCCCCCCCGAAATTCTCAGGGTGGTCCGCGAAAAGGCCTTACTGGTACATTATTTAAACTGTTATGTTTATTCATATCATGATCTGATCACCATGCTCATTATATCCCACATTAATGGGGTTATTGGGATAACAATACAAAAGATTTGCTAGGGTAGACCCTCTCCCACCCAGTCTCAGCCCCCCCCCCCCCGAACCAAACTCAGCCCCCTCCGAAACAAAATCCTGGCTACGGCCCTGTCTATAGGGTAATATTGATAAAGGATTGCTTTTCTGCTTTCTTTTCCTTTTTGCTATTGTACAATATAGAGAAGCCATATCAGGTTATCTTCAGAAGTAGTCCTACACAAAATGCACTGCAGTAATCCAGGCAGATTATATCCTGTTAGGATGGTAAGTAGTATATCCGTCAAATGAGAAAAGGCATCCCAGACCACTTGACCTCAAATGACAATGCTGGTTCTTATAAACATATCCCTATTATGGGGTCTAGTCTTCAGTGTGCATCAGCGAGATAAGAACACTAAGAGTGAGATCACAGAAGTTTGTTTTAGCTGCAATGAAATGGTGTCTGCAACTCAAGGCAAGCAGATACCCCAAGGAATACAAAGGATTCATTTCTTAATACCAGTTTCTCAAACTGGGCTTCCTCAGATGTTTCAGACTTCAGCTCCCATAATTATGTAAATTATGAAGTATACTTTGGTACATTACATCTGTATCACTAATTGGGTTGTTGTAGGTTTTTCGTGCTATATGGCCCTGTTCAGGCATGTAGCCAGGGGGGGCTAAGGGGGCTTCAGCCCCTCCCCCGAAATTCTCAGGGTGGTCCGCGAGAAGGCCTTACTGGTACATTATTTAAACTGTTATGTTTATTCATATCATGATCTGATCACCATGCTCATTATATCCCACATTAATGGGGTTATTGGGATAACAATACAAAAGATTTGCTAGGGTAGACCCTCTTCCACCCAGTCTCAGCCCCCCCCGAACCAAACTCAGCCCCCCCCCAATCAAAATCCTGGCTACGGCCCTGGCCCTGTTCCAGAAGTATTATCTCCTGACGTTTTACCCACATCTATGGCAGGCATCCTCAGAGGTTGTGATGTCTGTTGGAAACTAGGAAAATAGGGCTTATATATATATATATGTGGAAAGTCCAGGGTGGGAGAAAGAACTCTTGTCTATTGGAGCTAGGTGTGAATGTTTCAACTGGCCACTTTTATTTATTTATTTATTCAGCTTAATAGACCACTCTCTCCGGAGCTCAGAGCGGTTTACAGCAGTAAAATATACCAGATAAAAACACATAAAACGACATTATAAAACCAATTAAAACCCTGCTCCCAACAATAAAACTACAGCAGATCAACAATAATGCTGGCGGCTATGACGTGGCAGGGTGGCAGATTATGGCGGGCACCGGTCAGGGGCCGAATGCCTGCCTAAATAGCTGGGTCTTAACGGACCTGCGAAATGTCATCAAGTTCCGTAGGGCTCGCGTCTCCTCAGGCAGCGAGTTCCATAGGGTCGGCGCGGCCACTGCAAATGCCCTCTGCCGTGTACTGGATAGCCTGTAGGTCTTTATGCCAGGCACCTCCAACATGTTGAGCCCCTCTGAAAGCAGTGATCTTCTGGGCACATATGGGGTAAGCCGCTCCGTCAGGTACACTGGCCCCAAACCATATAAGGCCTTGAAAGTTAAAACTAACACCTTGAAGGAGACCCAGAATTCAATTGGGAGCTAGTGCAGTTCGCGCAGGAGTAGAGTTACATGAGCAGTTCTTGTGGCTCCTAAGAGCAGGCGTGCTGCTGCGTTCTGCACCAACTTGAGTTTCTGGATCGCCGATAAAGGTAGGCCAATGTACAGGGCATTACAGTAATCGACCCTCGAGATGACCGTGGCTTGGATCACCGTGGCCAGGTCGCAATGGGAGAGATAGGGAGCAAGACGTTTTGCCTGTCGCAGGTGGCAATCTGCGCCTCCATAGACAGCTGGGGGTCCAGCCGGACCCCTAAGCTCTTGACTAAAGGCTGCGGGCATAGTGCCACACTGTCAAACATCGGCAACTGGATCTCCCCCCCCCGGGCGGTCCAGCCACAAGATCTCCGTCTTTGCCGGGTTCACCTTCAACTTACTGACTCAGAGCCATCCGGTTATGGCTTCTAGGCAAAGATGGAAATTATCGGGTACAGATTCCACCCCGGTGTCCATCCTCAGAATGAGCTGGGTGTCATCAGCGTACTGATGGCACTCCAGCCCAAAAAGCCGCACCAATTGGGCGAGTGGTCGCATGTAGATGTTAAATAACAGCAGGGAGAGGATGGCCCTCTGAGGAACTACACAATGTAAGGGGGAGCCCTTGGAGACCACCCCTCCCCACTTCACTCGCTGCAGGCGGTTTTGGAGGAAGGAGGACAGCCAGTTTAAGGCTGTCCCCTTCACCCCCGCCACCGCCAGGCGGTGCGTCAAAAGTTGGTAATCGACAGTATCAAATGCTGCCGTGAGGTCCAATAACACGAGCAGCGCCAATCTACCTTGGTCCAAGTGGCAACGGAGTAGGTCTGTCCCATGGCCTGAATGGAAGCCGGACTGGAAGGGGTCTAGCCAGGTTGCATCATCCAGGAATGTCTGCAGCTGGTCCATTGCTGCCCTCTCAATTACCTTGCCCAGGTACGGTAAATTGGACACTGGGCAGTAATTGGAGGGAGCCGCGGGGTCTAGCCCAGGCTTCTTCAGCAATGGACTAACCACCGCTTCTTTTAACTCCTCTGGAAAAGCTCCTTGTTCAAGGGAGCAGTTGACTGTATTCAACAGAGGGCCTTGTAACCCCTCCATGCAAGCTCGAATCAGCGTGGAGGGGCACGGGTCAAGGGAGCAGGTGGTAGGTCGAAGAGCTGCGACAATCTTGTCAACATCCTCTGCGTCCAGTGGCCGAAACCGGTCAAAGGTGGATCCGGTGGAGGGCCACGGTCTCAAGTTCCTGTACTGTATCAACCGTAGCAGGGAGGTCCCAGCGGAGCATCACAATCTTGTCTGCAAAGTGATTCTGGAAAGCCTCGGTGGAAAGGGCATTTGATTAGCATTTGATGGCCTGACAGTTTTTAGGTGTGCCTTGTTACTGCCTGGGGGGATTCTTTGTTGAGAGGTGATTAGCTGTTCCTGATTGATTCTTCTCTGGAGTTCTCCTGTGTTTGAGTTTTGTTCTTTATTTACTGTTATAATTTTAGAGTTTTTTGTAATACTGGTAGCCAGATTGTGTTCATTTTCATGGTTTCTTCCTTTCTGTTGAAATTGTCCACATGCTTGTGGATTTCAATGGTATAGCCTGACATGGTAGTCATCAGAGTGGTCCAGCATTTCTGTGTTCTCAAATAATATGCTATGTCCAGTTGGTTCATCAGGTGCTCTGCTATGGCTGACTTCTCTGGTTGAAGTGATCTGCAGTGCCTAATCACTAATTAGTATATATCACTAATTCCATGGCACATGCATATTTGGAAGGCCATATAGGCATATCCAAAAATACCCCTTATTTTATTTTTTGTACTCCATTCACATGGTAGCCCTTAATCTGGAGCTGTGTATTTTGCTAGGGTAAGACACACAAATGCACCAAAATTCAGACACTTTTATGTGCCATTGCTGTGCCAGCTCCTGACCTTGCTAAAGCTGGTACTGTCAGCAACATTTCATACTTATTAGACTAGACACAATTCTAGGACATTAGAACAGATTTGTTCTATGTGGGATGTAGGAGAGAAGGCATCTCTATCAGGGACCTACCCCTTTGCTCAAGTTAATACTTTTAAGCAGGAACACAAATCCCAATTCTTTCCAGGTGATCCTCCCAGTGTGTCCTATCAGCTACTCCCAAACTATGAAACTGATTCTTCCAGGGGAGTGTAGCCCCATCCAAAGTTGATCCCCAGTTAGCCGTACAAGTGACCCGTTTACTAGTAATACCTTCATCTTGAATGGATTGAATCTAGACGGAGCTTTTCTGT
This sequence comes from Anolis apletophallus, assembly GCA_030556195.1. Taxonomy (NCBI): domain Eukaryota; kingdom Metazoa; phylum Chordata; class Lepidosauria; order Squamata; family Anolidae; genus Anolis; species Anolis apletophallus. The sequence continues at coordinate 80,795,901 of JARBWK010000002.1, forward strand.
ACATTTTTATTGCATTGAATGGACTTGTTTTGATGCTTGTAAATGACCCTGTGGCTTCATACACACATTCATACACACATACATCCTTCAAATCTTAGCAGCAGGATGACTTCCAGTCTTGAAATGTTACTTTTGGGACTAAACTCCCAATGTGCTCGGCCAGGACCACCACTGCCAGTGTTGTTTGGAAACTCTGGAAAGTGAAGTAAAAAAAAATAACAGTATTGTCAAAGGCTTTTATGGCCGGAATCACTGTGTTGTTGTAGGTTTTTTCGGGCTATATGGCCATGTTCTAGAGGCATTATCTCCTGATGTTTTGCCTGCATTTATGGAAAGCATCCTCTGGGGATGCTTGCCATAGATGCAGGCAAATGTCAGGAAAGACTGCCTCTTGAACATGGCCATATAGCCCGAAAAAACCTACAATAACCCAAAAATAACAGTCATGGCCGTAGCCTCCCAGGTCTCTCTTTTACCACCCTTCTGCTACAAGACGGCATTGTGAAACAATGACAAACAGCTAGGTGATGACAGCACTGAGGGCAAATGAAGCCAAAGTAGTGTGAAAAGACTGCTTAAAAGCAATAGCTAAACCAAGGATCCCAAACAATCTGAGATTGAATGGAATGGCCTTAGAATGAATGACACTTAATATCGCTACTGAAACCAACTCAGTGTAAGAACAGTGGTACTTGAATTGAGATGCTCTTTTGCAAAAATCATTTTCAAATTTGCCAAAAGTGAAATAAATTCTGCAGGAAAAGTATAACTCTTCTCCCTATCTCCCACATTTCTTCTTAGTCCTAGTAGTGAGAAAATAGATTACTATAAAGAGTTGAGGCAAAGTTCGGTGGCAAAGTTGCTTATGCTAATACAAAAGCTCATTGTCTCGTGTTTCTAAACAGGAGGGATGCTCACTTATAACGACAAGTTGAATATGTTTGTTTTCCCACCAAGATTGACACTGGATTCCAAAGGTCAAGCACCGTCTGATACCCTATTTACCAGCTTAAGCTTGGCTTTCCCACAGGGGATGGGTTTCTATGAGAACTCACCAAGCTGCCTGTCCATCAGCAAGGGAATTATCTTCTACATCTTTTGTGTAGTAGCCAAACATGTTAGACTATGGTAATTAGTAAGGCATTGGAATCATTTCCATCCTGTATGTGCAAATGGGCCTGAGGCAAATAAGCACAGGATGGTTGCTCAAAAGCAATCAGTCTGTGTCTTAATAATTCAACATTTCATTTCCTCCCTTCCTCTCCTACATGCATGCAGGATTAAGGGTAGCAAATACAATATGGCAGAGATCTGTTCCCTACTTTTTGTGCAGAATTCAAGCAACCTGTCAGCCTCTGAACCATCCTCCAGCACAAATTGAAATTGTGGGAGTTAATAGTAGGACTTGAAAAGACAAAAGTATGGGATGCTGCAATATATTTCAAAATGGAATGTTTCCTTCAAACAAGTGCTTGCTTGCTTCTGTATTTATATTATTTCTTTGGTTTATATCCCACTTTCTTCTGAAATCAGAGACTCCAGGCAGGTTCTAACAACATTAACTAAAAAGAGACAGATTAAAATACAATTAAGATGCCATTAATTAATTAATTAATTTTTGGTATTCATACCCTGTCTCTTCTCTACCCCAAAAGGGGGACTCAGGATGGCTTACACAGGCAGTAATTCGATGCCGATACATACAGTTAAAACAATAACTATAAACATAAACATTAAACATTAAAATGCATAAAATACATAAAATATATAAACATTAGTTAAAACAGTATAAAATTTTAATTATCAATAAAACCATATCCTCATATAAATCATCCTTATCAGTCCTTATAGTGTGATATTAAAACACAATTGATTTTTTTAAAATAAAAAGAAACCTCCAGTGTGGTGGAATATTACTAGAGAAATTACCTTACCACCTATTAGGAAGTCTTTTCTCAGTAACCAGTCAACTGCCAAAATCTTATGAAATTAAATGATCTTTGCTTGTTGGTAGGTAGTATAAGGAATAAGTAGTTCTATGCAGCCATTTAAATCAAGGCAAGATGTGGATTAACATGAGCCTGTTTGTTGTGGAGTGGCTACACGGGCACCCCAGGAAGCTGTGGGAGGCTGGGTCTGTGGCTACAAAGATCCACTGATTGCAGATCAATCTGAACCCATTATCTTTTTCTTTCTTTGTTCAGCGCAATGTGCTGGTGGGCAGCAGTTACCAACAAGGCCTATTCACTAGTATCAGAAATGCCATTTCTCTTTCACTTGCCTCTATTGTAAAATACACTCAATTAATTCAATTTTACACATTCTTAGATGAACTGAATCCCCCTGTGATAAATGAATTGGCTATCTATTAAATCTCACACTTCTACGAAAGTCATGATGCACTTCCTCTCTCACTCAAAGAAGGGTTAGAATGTATTTTGAGATTTGCATTTTGAACAAAGTTTATTCTGAGATTTATTGTTTGAGTAAAGTTTATTCTAATATTTATTTAGATGCATATTTCAACTTTAATTTTCATGCTTTAAAAAATAAGACTGAAGGATGTGGAAATAAGTTAACATTGATTTGTAAACAAAGAAATCTAAAGGTGACACCCAACTCCTGAAAATGGAGTCTTCTTTCCATTTTCGCATGCTGGCAAGACAAATTCCCACAGGTGGCCACCAGAAGTAGCCATGTGTCATGACATGGCCTCCATAGGATTCCATTTTGTCAGCAGGCAAAAATGGAGAGAAAATGGAGGGGGGGGGGGCTTGCGTGGGATAAGGTCCCAACTAAGATAGCAATGCTTGGTAAAGCACAATTCAAAGTACTGGTTAAGACCTATAAAGCTCTATATGGCTCGGGTTGAGGCTATTTGGTAGATCATACAGTATCTCTCTGCCTAGACTTTGAGATCCTCAGGAAACAGGGCTTTCTTGGTGGCTGCCCTTAGGCCCTTGAACTCCCTTCTCAAAGAGACTAGAATAGCCACTTCTTGTCATTCTGATGGCAGGTTAGAAATGTTTTATTCAGGCAGTGTTGTTAAGCAGAAAGTTTTAAAGAATGGGTTGGGAGCAGTGCCAGATTTATCAATGTACTTAGGTGTCCTTAAGCACAGGGCCCCATTTTCCATGGGGGCACATCTTCCTGTCCAAAAATTTTAATGGTGAATTTTGCTTATGTGGTGCAATTCTAAAACTGAAGGCATTTTGTTTCAGAGCAATTACAAACATAATGATGGAATTGATAGTCTATGGGAGTGTGCCACAAAGCAGACGGTGTAGGCTTACCAGGCCTACCTTTTTCTGGGCTCACAGAAGGGGCCTTCTAACTGAACTAGCACAGGGCCTCGTTTGGCCTAAATCCAGCACTGGTTAAGGGGCGCTGTTTAGAGTTTACATTTTAACAGTTCTTACATGGTCATTGCTATTTTAATTGTTTTAATTATGGTATGTTTAAGTCTATGTTAATATTTATATTTTCCATATTTTAAATTGCATTTTCATTAAGGTTGTGATCCACTATGAGTCTGAATCTAGATCTAAATCAAACAGGGCATAAATAATAATAATGAGGAGGAGGAGGAGGAGGAGGAGGAGGTAGAAGGCAGTAGGAAAAGAGGAAGACTGTTTCCCAGTTGACATAAGTCGAAGTCAACTTGGCAGCAGTCAACAACATGGTATTTCTGAGCTGCTGAAATGTTGTAAAGTGTATAGACATATCATCATTGGATTAGAACAAGTAACATTTATCTGAATTGCCTGCTAGTTCTGGAAGAATAGTGCTGCCAGACTCTCAATATGTGTGCTCTGAGAGGGCACTCTAATCCTATTGCTGTACGTATGTCTGGTTATTTATATTAAATAAATGTATGCCTTCCCCTCCCCACTGAAGACAAGCAAGGGGGTGGATATTCTTAAAAGACAGGAAGTCTAAATGTTTGATCAGCATGAAGGAGCAGACTAGTGGCAGGAAGGACATAGGAAAAGAGCTTATTGGTGATCATGAGAGCAGCCTTGATTGATTGGCATAATTATATGGGTTAATAGAATATGTGTTTGTGTGGGGTGGGGGGTTGGTGAGAATGAGATTTCAAAGTAGTGAATGTTAAGTTGGCATTTCCCTTCTGGTGTTTGAAAGATTCTTCAGTCATGGAAGGTGAAATGATAGGGCTTTTAACAAAATTGATTTTTTTCGACCATAAATCTTTTCCTCACCACTAAAATGGTGTGTCATTGACCCTTCTCCATAATAGTGTTCTTACTAGTGTTAGCTTGAGTAAAATAATTGCCTTTCCTCATAGCCTGACCGAAGCACCAGCCTGTGAAGTATGTGTTAAAGTTCAAATTATGCAGCCATTGTTCTTTGCTTGGGCCTACCTGCTCTGAATGTGTAAGAAAAAAGACCAAGGAATAAATGAGTTACACTCAAGAATTATTTCAGGGTTGAATGGAGACAAGAATAAATCTGGTTATTATGCTCCCTCCCTCCATAATAAATACAGAGGCTCTATTAAAAAGAGCAAGTGTTGGTGCACCCTTCAGGATTTTATAGTCAAACTCCCTGATCTCCTTCCCCACTAAATTCCCATCCAAATGAACTTTACTTCCACCTATGCTCTTTATTAGGGTTTCCATTATAAACAAATATGTGGCGAAAAAATCCTCCTTTAGCATGTCATGTGGTTTAACATTGTTTGATGTCAACAGGGATTCATAGCCAGTGGGTTAAAGATACTAAATGTTAAAGCAAGTCCAACTGCTGCAGATGTAAGTATTAACTGTCACATTAAAGGTCAGCCTTGTGTATGTTTACTCTTGTTCTCTTTTTCCTTGGGAAATATGTATTCATTATCCTTGGCAGAATAAGAGAAATAACAAAATGCATGCACCATTAGAAAATACAACGTGGGTATACTGGGTTAGGGGTATTTCCTACACACAGTATCCCCAGAGAATGGACCTTGGTAGACCAACTGCCATGCTTTTTCCCCCTTCACATTAGTTATTGGGACATTCACTGGTGCAGATATTCTGGATGTTTAGATGCTGATAGCAATCTGATATCAAGATCATAAATGTCATGCAATAGAGTATTACTTATTTCTTTTATAGGATTTACATTAGAAATGTAATACTTTATTTTAATCTTGACAGAAGCAGTAATTTCCTTCTTAATGCAAGAAAGCCTTTGAGAACTGCACCAGCAAGAAAAGTATTCAGTTTCTAAGTTATTCTGTTCAAAATGTTACTGTAGTACCGGTAATTTTCTGGGATCCTGCATGGTATACCTTAGTGGTTTGAATGTTGAAATATAATTCAGGAGAGAACGATCTGAATCCCATCTCAACCCTGTAAACTCACTGGGTGACCTTGGGCATATTTACACTGTAGAATTAATGCAGCTTGACATCATTTTAACTGCCATAGCTCAATGCTATGGAACCTTATGATTTGTAGTTTGCTGAGGCACCAGCACACTTTGGCAGAGAAGGTAAAACTGCAACTCCTGTGATTCCATGGCTAGGGTGGGAAGTACCAAAGTCCTTAACATTGCTACTTCCCACCCTAGCATATAACATCTCATAAGTAGTAATTCTAGAATTAATTGGTAATGGAGTGATGGCTATTACAATATGGTCCCCAATCAATTCTTTTCAGGGTCTGTACTATATTCACTCTTGCTCACTAACAACTTATTGCACATTTGATTAAAGCTTTCTTAATATGCAACTTTTCTAAACTTCAATATGATTCTTGAGCTGTGCATTCTCTATATGGTACTTACTTAAAATTATTATCTAGCATCAGCTAACCCATCTATCAATCTGTTAAAGCTTCTCTCTGCACAATCCCTGATGGTTTTGACAAGCCTGTGAAATGTAAGACAAGTTAAAAGCAGCCTAATGAAACACTCCATTACAGCCGTACCTGATTGAAGTCCCCATCTATCCTAGTCGTGATCAATAATATCTGCCATTTATAGACAAGAATGTGTGTTGAATGAGCACAACTGGTTTTCTTTTGGGGAGGACAGCAGAACCTATTTAACTAGTTGGATTTTATTTATTTATTTATTTCAGGATTTTACCCCGCTCTTCTCAACCCCCGATTTATAGATTTTCCCATATTTTGTCATAGAAAGGTTTTAAACAAAAGGAAGCTAATAAAAAAGATCTAAAAATCTATTGCCTTCCCTAACATATTTGCAGTCTTGAAACACAAAAAGGGGCACCAGTACATAAACAAACATACAAACAAACAAATAAATACATTTACATCACCTACATCTTAATGGCATTAGAATTTGAATCTCCTGCTGCTTGACTCTCAGAAGATCAGTAGAAAACTAGTCCTCTCGGCACTATAAGGTAAACAGACCAAAACAACAACAGAATGTGATTACTTCCAGGCCACAAATTTCACCTGATATGGGGTCAAAAATGGAGCATGAGTTGAAATCTGACCCTCAAAAGTGTGGCAGACTTTTTCAGATAGAAACTGCTTAGCTACAGTGATTTTTTTCCCATAATTTTCCCTTTTATCTCTTGACACTTGACCTAGTTGCATATTTCTTCTTCCTTCTTTGCCTTACTTCCACTGGCCATATATCTCTTCTCCACTCTCTAGTTCTCCCAGCTATATTTGTCTTCTCCCATCATCGCATCCTTTTCTTTCATCATCATCACAATCTGACCTTTTAAAAAGAAAATATGCCCAATAAAAGGCACTGGTTAATGAAACCAATCAAGTACACATTCTTTTAGCTTGGAAAAGGTTATTTGATTTGTTCATAAAAGCAGACCAAAACTAAAGTTGGAAATAGTTTTTCCCCTATTCAGTGCAGATTCTGGAAAACTCCATATACATGTATAAATTAACCTTATGTATAGCTGAGGGCATGTTTTGGGGCTCAGATTATGGATTTTGACATAACTACAAGAAACATAACAGGAAACCTCTAATACTGCCTCAGAGAACTGCCGTTGCTGCCATTGTTCTGCTCAGACATTTAAAAAGGCCAAAAGCGGCATCACATTGGAAAGAGTTGTAGGGCTGGGGCTTTTAGGTTCTTCTTGCCATTCATCACTCCACTGAGGGAAGGCATTGGTTCCTTAAATATAAGGGCTGCAGTACAGTGCTCACATTAAACTGTGAATGAGTCAACCCAGGTTTTTGACTAACATTTCTAGACTTATACATGAGTATACAGGGTAAATTCTAACCAGCATTTATTATTTTTGAACAACATGCTTTGAGCTACTGTGGTCATATTGTACTCAATGGTATCATTTGGACATATCTGCTAGTTATGGTCTTGTGCATTTGTATAGAATTGCTATCCTCTGTTTGTTTCATTTATAAGGTCATGTTTTAGTTTTCAAGCACCTCTCCCAAAAATTGTACTGTTTTAATTTTACTGTTTTAACTTTTTATTGTATTGCATGTTTTTAAGCAATGTATGTTTTCTGTGTTTTTATGCTGAACCTCTGGCACTACGCCATTGGCCTGTAAGCCGCCGCGAGCCCCCGGGAGTCGGCGGTGCAAAAATCCAAATAAATAAATAAATAAATAAATAAATAAAATGGGTGCCTTTCCGAATGAGCCTTTTTGTTCTGGGTCCAAAGAAATATTTTTGGGCCATTGGCCAACATGGGACCTTCCCAGATTTCCCTTCCCCTTAGTTTTAGGGCTAGAGGGGTAAAAATCATCACCCATGGAGGGTACATCCACGACTCTTACCTCATCAATTTTTATAACATTTGGGTCATTCTGCAATTTTTAAGGATTTTTTTCTTTAAAAATATTCCCTCCTTTCCCTCCACTGGCCCTGCCCTATAACGTTTCCAGGAGGGGCAGCAGGAGGGAGGCAGAACAGGGAGGGCACCATTTTATTCTTCCATATGTCAAAGATGCTCCACACATCACACCATGCTTTGTTTATACTGCCTTAAAGACTGCATAACTAGAGGATCCAGATTTAGGTACATATGTACAACTGGTGTGATGTGTTCCCAAGTTGCCCTCTGTGTCCCTCAAAATGTTACATGTAATGTGTAGGGGTAGATGTGGTTGACTGCAGAATGATGACAACATGATATTTGAATTGTATTGCATTAAGTCTAGTCTTATTATTTAGGAAAATCTTTCTTTCTAATGCCAATGTCATCTGAATGATGCTATGCAGCAGGTGTACTTGTGGTCCAGGAATGCCAAATGACTATTTGGAATTGGAGATACAAATCTGCTGCTATTTTAAGATTAAAATTCTCAATAAAAATGCAAGGGGTGACCCACAGCTCTTGAGATCTTTTTGGCTGCTACATCTATATTGTTAACTGAGTTCTAATTCTTCTCACTTAACTAACAGGGAAGATGGTTCATTTATAATGCAATTAACACATTCATACTGTGCATTGCAATAACTGGGGAACTGAGAAATATGAGAACCTTAGAGTGAAAACCAGTGATTATTTATAGATCATTTGTCATGCATTTTGGGCGACCTGGTTGCCAGGGTATTTGCATTGGATTTTTTTTTTTTACAAAAAATGTACATTCCAAAGTGGCACTTGGCATTCTTTTTTTTTGAGCATCTGGAATTCTCTATAAAAGGAGTAAAATGAGATATAATAAATATATAAAAAAATATTGGTACACTACACTCAAGGTTGCATATTTCCAAAGTCATGTATTGGCGGCAAGGGGTAAAAAGGAAGAATAAAGAGGGCTGGGGGAAACAGCCCAGCCGAACAAATAAGGTTTGACAATCACCCAAAAGGGTCTAGGTACCTGTGCAATTGAAAGGACATCAAAGGGGGCATGACTTTTAAGGATACACATGCTACTTTGAACAAAGGATAGAAAGCTTGTGTCCTAGTATGAATAGGAATGTTTCTCACACTTTTTTCATGACTTCTACTTTGTCATACTAATACTTTACAGCCAAAATAGAAAAGGACACTGAGTTTTTAAAAAAGGAATGTTTCACTCTTTTGTGTCTTTTGATTCTTAGATATATAAAAGCCAAAGCTAATGTCCAAGATAATATCCCTGGGATATAGCAATGCAAAATCTCTTAATTTTGGTCACTATTCATTCTGATTAAGGAACAGTAAAAAGGAACTCATGCCTACAAATTACTTGGCAAATTTCATCATTCTTGAATTCAGAAAAGTGTTCACATTAGCGTCTTCCAGTGTTCTGCCACTGAATACTTGGAAGGAAGATTCAAGAGGCTCCTGAATCAATAATGATTATGGCCTGCAAGGTGATGAAAGTGGAAATCAGTGAGCATGTTTTCCTATATTGTTTTATTTTATATTGTGATATCTGATTTACTCTTGTCTCTCCAATTTTACAGAAGCTTTCTGACAGGTCTGACAAAATGTACTTTTTGTGTCAGATCAAAATCCCCCAGCTACACTAAAATGGCAATTGTCTGTACACTTGGCATGAGATGCTGTAGTTTACTGACAAAATAATATTTTATTATTGTATTAGGTTTTTAAAATTTTATATTAGTATGTTGCATTTTATATTGTATACTTATTTTGTGCCTTATAACATTTTGCTTTTTTTTAATTTACTTTTCTTTACTTTTTCTTCAGCATCATTGGGTGAGTCACAGATTCCCCATACCTGCTAAAGAAAAAGTGATGGAATCTGTGGACAGATATTCTTCCTTATGGGCTGAAATCTACTTCTCTATTCCTCATGGGAGGGCTCGGCTTATGGTTCAGTTGGGAACTTCTTTTTCCCATTTGGAAAGCCCAACCACAACAATAACAACAAAGAGAGAAGAAAAGACCCCAATCTGTTTTTTTCTCAAAAATTCAATTTATTGAATTCAGCAATAAGTCAATTTGCCCCTCCCTTTCCTGTGGTCTAAATCTATGTAATTTGTGGCAAGGCCATTTACTCAACTGGATTTACCTATGAATTAACACACCAATTCATAATTGGTTTACTGTTTCTGCTCTGATTGGTGCAAAACAAGTTGAGTGCATCCCGTAGCATTTAACAGATCACATTCACTTCACTTGAGTGTGCAGAAATTCATAATTTCAAAGTGTTCCCTTTCTCAAATAAGGACAGAGCTGGCCCAACCATTATGCAGAGTGAAACAGCTGCCTCAAACAGTAGATGCTACAGGTGGCTTCTATATCAATGAGCAGTGAAACTGTATTTGCTTGTATTCCAGTCTTGAAGGAAACTGTCCAAGGTGCTGAACCTATTTGGAGATTATAGTTGAGCATCTTGGATAGTTCAATTAAAGCAGTGGTTCTCAACCTGTGGGTCGCCAGATGTTTTGGCCTTCATCCCCCAGAAATCCTAACAGCTGGTAAACTAGCTGGGATTTCTGGGAGTTGTAGGCCAAAACACCTGGGGACCCACAGGTTGAGAACCAACGCATTAAAGTTTAAAGTAACCCCAGATTGGATTAGTCATGGAAATGCCATGGAAACCATTAGCTACCACTGAGTCCTGGGTGATGTGAAAGGGACAGAGGTGGCAGCTCATTCCCCTCTATTAACAGAGAAAACTAAGACTCCATAAGGTACACTGCTGCATTCTGGTCCAGTAGATAATTCAGGTTCAACTGCCATTCTATAAGATACGGAGGGTGTCAACATATTTTAAGCCTCATGCAAGAAAATGTCTTTATCCACTTGTGAATCAGGTAATCTGCCAAGTGACCTCTCTCCCTCCCCACAATCTTAAAATTAGTTAAGGGTTTAGCATAGCTTCTCTGTCTCCTTATACTCCTGCAACCCAGTACAGAGTAGCCTGGATAAGGTTGTGCAGAATCACCATGGTATTCCAAATATGTGTATAGGTTTGTTTATGTTATTCCTAAAGTATGGCCTTGTACTTAGTCCTTTTGAATGTGTACTGCACCTTGCTGAAAGAACAAAAGACATCTTTGCTTTTAGTCTGAAACGATTCTATTATCTAGTTCAAACCTGAGATGTATTTTATCATCTCAGCAGAATAACCTGATTTTATTCATCAGCCGTTCAAAGTATCTTACATGAAGGGATCATCCTCATAGTTATACAGAATTTTTCTTTCCACACAGTATCTCACAGAAATGTATTAGCAATTAGCTAGTCTAGAAATGATCAAAACACACCTAAAAGTAAAACTTCTATGCGATAAACTACTCTTTCACTTTAATCACCGGTGCTATTTCCTTGAATAAACTAAAATATTCCTCTCAAATATATTTTACATAGATATTAATACCAGTCTTAAAATAAAAAAAATTGTGTTGTTAGTCTTTTCCTGCATGGCAGGGGGTTGGACTAGATGGTCCATGTGGTCACTTTCAAATCTATGATTCTAATCCTGTCTACAATAGATTCATTCAGTAAATGACATTTTCATTTCTGTTGACTCACCTTTAAATGATTAATTGAATACTTTTACTTTAATTGAGATTTTTGTGTGTGCCAAGAGTGACTTGAGAAACTGCAAGTTGTTTCTGGTGTGAGAGAATTGGCCATCTACAAGGATGTTGCCCAAGGGATGCCTGGATGTTTTACCATCCTGTGGGAGGCTTCTCTCATGTCCCCGTATGAAGAGCTGGAGCTGACAGACGAGAGCTCACCCTGCTCCCCAGATTCGAACTGCCAACCTTTTGGTCAGCAGTCCTGCCGGCACAGGGTTTAACCTACTGTGCCACAGGGGGCTCCTTGAGTTGAGATGAACTGATGGGATGCCAGCTACAGTCAATAGTAAATGTTTCAGGTTCTGGCTAGCATGTCAGGGGAGAATATGTGTGTGAGGATGATGTTGAAGCAGGGAAGAAATGTGATTTTACTGCTAGGGGTGAATGGTTGTGGTGAGGGAGGCATTATAGTGCTTCAATAGGACAGTACTGGGCCTGGACCTACTTGATTGGATCACCATGATGGGAACAGATTTTGAACCAAAAAGATATGTCAATTTCATGTTCCCATGTTCACCTGTGTATATGACAATTTACATTTCTACAAACAAGGGGTGATTCCCTGAAGCTATATGTGCAGGAGGTCACATCCTCTTCTCATTCTACAGAGTTTGAATTAAGCTGGTAAATGCAAAATTTGTAAATTCAGGCAAATGTTGCATTAGAAGTGTGATTGCTAACACACTGTGGCAGTTATTTCCTCAGACTGATGAATAAAACAATAGGAACTTGCAATATTGAAGATAATAATGCATAAAAGGCTAAGTTCTTTGAGCCAGCCACCCGTTAAATGAGCATGAAGCTTTTTACAATATTATATCAGACAGGTAAGTCTAACAGATGCTGTAGTGGTGGGAGGTTACACTTCCATGGGGAGTTTATTTTAATTTACATTTTTAATAACGGGGATGCACTGTTGAAAGAAGTTGGGTTTTATTTTCTCTGCAATGATTACATTTTCTTCTAAAACCATGCACCAAAATTTATTGTCAAAAGGAACAAAAAGAAATGGAGCTTTCTATCATCACCTTACAATTCTGTTTAGAACATGAGCAGTTCATGCAACCAGTCAACTGGTTACATTGAAGCTGTTCAGAATTAATAGGTGTAACAGATTTGTATTCACTTACACATTTTTGGGGGAGGGGGATCTGTAGTGTGTGAACATATACACACATTGAGTGCTGTCTGATAGCTGGAGAATAATACTAGATGTTACTGCATGAGGCTGTAACCCATGTTGGAGGCTCCCTAGAAAAAACTTACCACCATATGATATGGAGTCCCCAGTGGTGCAATGGGTTAAATCCTTGTGCCAGCAGGACTGCTGAGTGCTGACTGACAGGTCAGCATTTCGAATCTGGGGAGTAGTGTGAGCTCCCATCTCAGCTCTAGCTTCCCATGCAAGGACATGGGAGAAGTCTGCCACAAGGATGGCAATACATCAAAACATCCGGGCCTCCCCAGGCAACGTCCTTGCAGAAAACCAATTCTCTCACATCAGAAGCAACTTGCAATTTCTCTATTTGCTCCTAACACCAAAACAACACCAAAACCAAACAAAAACACATGACATCATCCTAAGCCCAACTCAAACCAATCTTCAAGGTGTGTTAAAGCTGTAGTATATGAAAATGGTATTTCCCCATCTTTCCTTTTCCTAAGGCTTCTGAAAGCATGTTCAAATAGTTTTCTGTGGTTTCTTCCATGTGGTTGTCCTTGTCTTGACTGCAAAACAAAAAGTTAACCTTTTCTCCCTGATTGTCTCTGATTGCTTCCTTAAAAAAATTTAATGAAGGAACTGCACAGCTCCATGGCTGCAACAAGCCTCTAATATGAATTTTGCTTCTTAATTAAACTTTTTCTTTTCTTGTGAGGCCATAACATTTACAGAACTTCCCACTCATGCATTCTTTTGCCTCATTACAAAAGATTTCAAAGTGCAGACTATACCTCCCACTTGCAAAACCAAACAATAGAAAAAACATTTAAATTGCTCTTTTTCAAAATTGACATTTTAAGTGGGCATATGGAAGGTACATCAGAACTATGAGAATCCTGTAGTCCAGGGGTGCGCAGCTCTGAACCATCAGTATTTTTTATATAAAAATAAAAAGAGGGAAATCTATGGAGATGGGGAAAGCACAGATTGAGAGAAGATACATCCCAGCAGATTAGGTAAGGCAACGTGCTTTGAGCTTTCTCAAAGTGCTTTTGAAAAGATTTCATGTGATAAAAAGAGGGACTAGGTTCCCCTCTCAAGCAAGATGGGTTTATGGCAACAGAACTTTAGGAGCCTCATGTGATAAAATTCTCAGATGTTCCTTCCGTCACAGAAACAATTCTGTCCATACAAAGCTAAGAAGCAGTCATTCTTTATGCATCAGGGTCTTCCGACCATCAGTTAAAGTAAGGAAGTTGTTATGGGGATGCTAGGTGGCTGGAAATAATAAAATCTAAAGAGAAATCAAAGCTGCCACGTGACTTGCAGTTCATTTCCAGATTTAGCTTGCTGTCCTCACTTGTGGTGGTATAAGCTACATTATCCCCAATGAAGAATTAGGATATTTACTGTTATTCCAATCTGCTTATGTATCTGGAAACTGGGGTGGTAGCTCAGCACAATTTGAGTAACCAATGGCTTTCATTTTGGCGGGACAGTGAATCCACTTCGTGTTTTACTGCAAACCTTTAAGAAGCAATCTGAATCTTATCCCCTATAGAGGTCCAGTATTTTACAAAGCTCCTTTGAAAAGTTAGTTTAAAGCCAGAGCAAGTTCACAGTCCTACTGATATGGAAGCCAGCAGTCACCAATTTGATGATGCCACATTTTGTCCTTTACTACAGGTAGCAAAGTGCCTTGGGCTGTTTCGTGTTTTAGTGCAGGGGTTATGAAAACTTTTAAAGGCACAAATACCTTTTTGAAGGAAAAGTTTTTTTGTGGAGCCCAAAGAAACTTTTGGACACAGGGGCCACACTGCATTTTAAAATTTGACAGATGGAGAATTCCTATGCAAACTGAACATATCTTGTTTGTAGTGTGAAAGAAAGAAAAAAAGAAAGACAGAAAGAAAGAGGCAATATGTGAAATGAAGAACAATTTTAATCAACATAAACCAACATAAACTTAACAGTATTTCAGTGAAAGTCACCAGGGGTCAACCAGCCTTTGTACTACTACTACTACTACTAATAATAATAACAATAATAATAATTCCAACATATATATCCCGTTTGCTGTGTCATATGTTTTGTGCCAGAATAATAATAATAATAATATAATAATAACAGCAACCCAGGGACACCCAGTCCAACCTCCTTCTGCCTTGCAGGAAAAGCACAGTCAAAGCAGCAGCATGTAGGCCCTGTAGGCTGTGCTGGCAGCAGAGGGGTAGGGCAGCCCCAAAGACCATGCTGGTGGCAGCAGAGCTCCACAGGCCATGTACTTCATAGGCAGGGGGAGCAGGGGAATGCCTGACTGTTCTTGCAGAGCTCTTAGGGCTCCATGGAGCACAGTTTGAAAACTTTAGTGAGTAATGTCAGATGTGAAATATCTACCACTGTGGCTGAGCTAAACTGAAGTATGAGGGACATTTTTGTAGATGTTGTTACAATCTTTAAAAGCATCTTCTCTTTTAGCTATTTTTTTCAGAGGTTGGAAACAGTGAGGAAAATTATTGCACTTTCTGAAATTTGGAAATACTTTTTGGCCCCACACATGATAAGTTTAGCCAGTTACATGTGAAGCTTCAGCAAAATTGATTGGGAAAAAAATTGAAAAGTGTGTGAATGATGGATTATTCCAGATGCCCCATGTTGCTGACATATAGAAGAGGGAAGATGCGGCATAGTATGCAGGGTCTTTTCTGTCATTTCAAATTCTTTGTGTCAGATGAAGATGATGATGACATTTTGGTGGTGGTGAAGATGATAATAATAAAGCTGTTTTCCAAGCTGATGAAGCATTTTGTAAATTCAAAACACCATACATGATCCCCTTTATTTAAGGCTTCTCCAAAGCTTCATTTTAAAAAAAAGATTTGGGCAGTGTTTCCATCTGCTCTTCATAATCAGGATGTGTTTATCCTTCACAGCAAAGCTTAACTGGCACTCTAAATACTATTATCACTTAATATTTGCCCAATTTTGTATAACTTTCTGTATCTCTGAGTCTTTTTCCAAACAAAACCATTATTATCTTTTCCCACCAGTGGAAGAATGCCTAAGACAATTCCCACAGACTTCAGTGTGAGTGCTGAATCCCACTGGTTAGGCAATGAGGTGTTTTATTTTAATCAGAAAGAAGCCCAACGCTGATGTTTCATATGGTTACTTATGGGTGATTATCTCTTGCTATAAAGCTTTCTTTCTGAACTCCTGCCCCACCAGCATAAAATAAAAGCAGGTAGCATAGGGATGAGAAGATGTACAAATACTTTCCCTAAATACAGCAATGAGAGTGAAAATTAAGATCATATGGTAATGTGAAAGTGATGCAGGAACAAATGCCAAACAATATCTATTGGAATGTGTTAATGTTGGCTATAGCTGCATGCAAGTTTAATAAACTTTATTAATTTATTTATCTTTTTCTTCCCAGTCCTGGGATTCCGATATTATAAGAAATACAAATAAAATACCATATTGCTAAAACATTCTAAAGTTAAAATATAAGGCGAAAAGTCTGGAAACCAACCCCTCTGAATAATGACTTAAGAAGCTGGGTAGGTTTAGCTGGAAAAAGAGAAGATAGAGAATTGATATGATAGCCATTCCAACAGACAGCCTGGCCTCTGACTGCCCGCTGTAGTGCTGCCAACAATTTACTCCCTTTTATAAGAGTCTATCATCTCTCCTCCCTAATGTATGCCTAGCACATGATTCTGATACAATACTGGAATTTTACTTACAAATTAATTGCATATATTAATTGGAATGCCTCTAAGATTGTATGGTTTTTAAACAATGGTTTTAAGATTGATATATTTTAATTATGTGATTTTAAAATAATTGTTGTTTTTCAATATTATATATGTTTGGCATGTAATTGTGCCGCCTGTTGTGAGCTGACTTGAGCCACCTTCGGGGTCAGAAGCGCAGGATATAAATTAAGTAAATAAATATAACCCAAAAGCAATACTTTAAACGTTTTTAATATGTATTATAAGAATAGAATAGCAATATGATCAAATGATTGCAACCACCTTGGAATGTGTGTTAGCAGTGACTGAGACGTTTTATATAGAAACATAAAAGAAGAGGCAACAGAGAGTAACTTGAGTTGATTTTGCTGTGTGCATTTTATTTATTAATTATTTATTTGCTTCATAAGAACATAAGAATATAAAGAAGAGCCATGCTGAATCGGGCCTCAGCCCATCTAGTCCAGCATTCTGTGTCACACAGTGGCCCACTAGTTGTACACAGGGATCTCTAGCAGAAAGGAGGGCAAAACCCTCACCTGCTCCTGACCCCCACAACCAGTACCCGGGGAAAATCCTGCCTGCCTCCATCAACACAGAGGTGGCACTTGGATGTCCATTTCAGTAACTACTGATTCCCTTGGTATCCATGAATCTGTCTAATCCTGCCTTGAAGCTGTCCAGGCTGACAGCTGTCACAACCTCTTCTGGAAGTGAGTTCCATAACCCAATGACCCTCTGGGTGAAGAAATATTTCCCTTTATTAGTCCTAACTTTCCTACCTTGGTGCTTTAGGGAGTGCCCCCTAGTCCTAGTGTTGGGTGACAGAGAAAATATTTTTTCTTTATTTACCTTTTCTATCCCATGCATGATTTTATACACTTCGATCAAGTCACCTCTTAAACGCCGTCTTTCAAGGCTGAAAAGACCAAGGCGTTGCAACCTGATTTCATAAGGGAGCTGCTCCATCCCTTGGATCATTTTTGTTGCCCTTCTTTGTACCTTTTCCAGTTCCGTTATATCCTTCTTAAGGTGCGGAGACCAGAATTGTACACAGTACTCCAAATGTGGCCTTACCATCGATTTGTAGAGAGGCAATACAACATTTGCCGACCTATTTTCGATTCCCTTCCTGATCATGCCAAGCATAGAATTTGCTTTTTTCACTGCTGCAGCGCACTGGGTTGACATCTTCATTGAGCTGTCCACCAAAACCCCAAGATCCCTTTCCTGGTTTGTCTCGGAAAGCTTTGACCCCATCAATTGGTAGGTGTAGTTGGGGTTCTTTGCCCCGATGTGCATGACTTTACACTTGTTTAGGTTAAAATGCATTTGCCACTTTGTTGCCCATTCACTCAATTTCGAGAGATCTTTCTGGAGCTCTTTACAATCAGATTCATTTTTAACTACCCTGAACAATTTAGTGTCGTCTGCAAACTTTGCTACCTCAGAATTCACTCCTACATCCAGGTCATTAATGAATAAATTAAAAAGTAACGGACCCAAAACTGAACCTTGGGGTACGCCACTTCTCACCTCTTTCCACCCAGAGAAATGTCCATTTATTACCACCCTTTGTTTCCTACAGTTTAGCCAGGTTCCAATCCAGGACAAGACCTGTCCTCTGATTCCATGGCTGAAGAGCTTATTTAGGAGCCTTTGGTGAGGGACTTTGTCAAAAGCCTTTTGAAAGTCAAGGTAAAACAATATCGACTCGGTCCCCTTTATCTATGTGTTTATTTACACCCTCAAAGAATTCTATCAAGTTAGTAAGACATGATTTGCCTTTGCAGAAACCATGTTGATTTTCCTTCAGCAATGCCTGTTGTTCTATGTGCTTCGTAATTTTTTCTTTAATAATGGTTTCCATCACTTTGCCTGGAACTGAGGTTAGACTAACTGGCCTATAATTTCCTGGATCACCCCTGGATCCTTTCTTGAAGATCGGAGTTACATTTGCCTCCCTCCAGTCCTCGGGTACAGTGCCTGATCTTAGAGAAAGGTTATATATTTTGGCCAGAATTTCAGCAATTTCACACTTGAGTTCCTTAAGAACTCTGGGGTGGATGCCATCTGGCCCTGGTGATTTATTGACATTTAGTTTAGTAAGGCATGTGAGGACATCTTCCTTGTTTATCTCTATCTGGTTTAATTCATTTAATTCCCTCCCTGAAAAAACTGACTCAGCTACAGGCATATGTATTCCCTTCATAAAAGGGAATGCCCCTGGCACCTAATCAACCTGTATTCTTGGCATCTGATTTGTGTTAATTAGGAACTTCTGGCAGCAGGAGGATTTGTAATGGATAAATTGTCAAAATGTCACCAAAATATCTTAGATTACATTCAGTTACAGCCTTCGGGCTACTTGTGTTAGGGTGCCTTGATTGATTGTGGAAATGAACTATGTAATAATTGCTTATACAGCTCTGAAGCACTTGGTTCTATAACTCCTGTAAGTTTGTGGGGAAAACAACTTCAGGGACAAAAATCTATAATTTGAAATGAATTCAGGCCAGTTTGAAAAGTTTAAAAATAGCAAAAAAAGAGAAGGTTTTTTGGCTACTTGCGGAGGAAGAAGAACAATGAATCAGAAGGACTATTGTGTGGGAAAGATTGTGAAAGGTTAATATAGAACAGAGAAAAGGCAGGGCTACTCAACACTTTCTTTGCCTTGGTTTTTTTTCAAATGAAAAATAGTTCAATCTGACAAAAACAGGGAAAATGATACAATTAGGGAGCTGCTTTGAGAATTTTTGGAAGTGATGTTCCAGCAAAATGAGGAATGGGAAATGTCCCCATCTGTCATGCCTCAGCCTGACTCCATAGCCAAACCAGATAGAAGCCATGTTAAATCCAAGACACCCGCCAGGTTTGAGAGACAACCTTTGCAGAGGCCTCCACGTCAGCTAGTGGTCAAGGCCAGACGCAGCCTGCTTTCTTCCCAAACTGATAAGAAGCACTGCGAAAGCGAAACCTCGCTTTCCCCTCTTTCTCCAGGTGCAGCCGCTAATGCTCTGACATATTTGCCTTCCTCGGGAGGCTTGGGAAAGTCGGGCCCACAAACTGTTCCTGAGAAAGAGTTGCTCCGAAGTCAACGCCTCCAAGGCCAAAACCTATTTAAGCTGGTTTCCGTTGGCGCTCAGGATCTCGCGCTAACGTTCAGCTTTCATTGCCAAGCTCCATGGAACTCAAGTTCAGGACCAGGCCACAGAGCCTCCATGTCTAGGTACTCAAGTATTCAGCCAAGTCATCGTTTGCCAAGGACTTATCCTGGATTTTAGCCCATTGGGGTTTCAAGACTATTTCTTCATTTATTGGATCTTTGAACTCTTTTAGAACGATTGCCTTGCAATACCTGGATGCTGGGAGCATCAGTGGACTATATTCTTATCTCTTTCCCTTTTTCTACCTATTCTAAATAAAGCATGTAATCACTGCTGCTTCGTGGTGGTTTACTGAGGGATCCTCAAGGTCTAGGTTGCAACACCATCTTCAAAAAAAGGAAGAAAGAGGACCAAAATAATTTTCTCCCAGTCAGCCTGGCATTGATAACAAAATATTCTAGAGCAGATCATTAAAAAGATGATCTGCAAGATCTTAGAAAAAAACTGGTGCTATTAGTAGAAGTTACCATGGGTTTCTCAAAAAAGTCATGTCAGACTAATCTTCTCTCTCTCTCTCTCTCTCTCTCTCTCTCTCTCTCTCTCTCTCTCCTTACAGTATGGGTATATGAAGGAAATACTGTGGATGTAGCATATCTTGATTTCAGTCAATAAGATCTACAGCAAGGTTCCCCCATGATATTCTTGTAAGCAAACTAGTAAAATGTGCATTAGACAATGCAAGTGTTAGATGGATTTAATAATTGGGTTGTTGTGTGTTTTCCAGGCTGTATGGCCATGTTCCAGAAGCATTCTCTCCTGATGTTTCACCTGCATCTATGGCAGGCATTCTCAGAGGTTGTAATTGCTTGAGTGACTGAATCCAAAGGGTGCCTATCAGTTAATGGCTCCTCTTCATCCTGGAGAAAGTGACAAAAGGGGTGCCATAGAACATGATCTTGGATCCATGGTTGTTCGACATTTGTATTAATGACTTGGACAGTAGAATAGAGAGCATAGTTATTCAATTTGAAGATGACACCAAATTAAGGAGGAGAGCTAATTCCCTGGAGGACATGATCAGAATTCAAAATTACACTAGTAGATTGGGGAGTTGGGTAAAAACTAACAGAATGATTTTCAGAAAGGATAAATATAAGGGACTTAGGCAGGGCAAATTACATGTACAAAGGTAGGATTGGTGATGCCTGGCAAGACAACAGTAGCTGTGAAAGGGATGTAAGAGTCTTATAGCAAATCTACACTGGTCAATAAAGCAGTAGTCAGTCTGGAGCATATACCCCTGCCAAACACATATCACCACTGTATTGGCATTCATATGCTACAGCTGATTGAGAGCACATCAGAAACAAATTCCAGAGACAAGCTACTGTGCCTCAATGAATATGTGGCTGTAACCACAAGAGGAAAGTGGTCAGGGGCATTTCAGAAAATGCAATATCCATAATTTTTTAAAGGTTAGTCAGAGCTCCTCTGTCTACTGCTCTCTCAGGCTTTTATACACAACTTATCTATTATTATGCTAAGAGGGCATTACATTTCTTGCAGCGTTTAACAAGTTTGTAGATTTCTTCTCTCTCTCTGTATAATATCTTGCAAGGAGCAGCTCCCATTTAACTTCTGTTTGAGGCACTGAAAAAAAATGACAGTTAAGTTCGTCCTGAACATTTCTGGCTGTGTTCACAGAAGCTCAGATCACAGGAAAAATGAGGTGATCCAGAGAAAAGCAAAAGACAAGCAAGTGAGGAGTCAATGTAGAAAAAGAAACAGAGTCAAACTACTGAAGAAAGTTTGAAATGACATTGGAGAGGGGAAGTGAATATGTTCTTAGGAGGAAAGAAATAAAAGTGAACAGTATTTTTTAATTGAAAGCATCCATGCCTTCTGTTTGCTAGTAGGGGAAAAAACAAATAAAAATGGAATTCAATTTGGGAGAATGCATTATCACGTGACTGTGTGCGTGTCCTTATGGATAAGATTGATCTAGGATGTGAAATGATACTATGATACATCGTTTCTGATGCCTAGGGAGAGCGCCAGGAAATTTTGTATTGCTGGTGTGGCTTGGTTTCTCTGATAAACTCTAGTTCAAATTTGACGGGCATCTTCAATTGTCATTGTTTTTAAAAGAAAAAAACCAGACAAACATAAAATATGAAATTTATCTCAACAATTGCATAGTGGTCTCCTAAAGTTCTTGAGAACTGAAATCACATGTTCACTTTGATTAGCAGGATTAGTAAGAATATTCTTTCATATGGATGAAAAAGTGTTTTTCCATTTCTTGCTGATTTGGCATAATATAAATGATTCATTGGTGTTAGAAGATATTTTGTGTTGCAAATTAAACTGAGACCACCATACTCTGGTCATATTATAGCTTAATAGAAAGTGATGTGTATATGATGACAGTTTAATGGATATACTGTATGCAGTAAAGTTCACTGTCTTAAAATCATCAATATATTAAAGGAGACAGTGACTGTGTAGAAAACCAAAACACATAACATTCAGATTTAATTGCATCGATTGACATACAGTACATAGAATTAAATAGTTTAAAACTTTTTACTACTCGGACCAACTTCCCAATTTTGGAGCTTAAATGCTGAGATATTTAACTTAAACTTAAAAGCTTTGATGTGAATGTGTATCAGAAAAAAAGAACTATCATACAAGGGGAATCATCTTCAATAAAGATTCATAGATGGAGAAATTCTACATGTTCACAGCTTGTTTGATTATCAAAATATACCAAAATAAAGGTAGCTTTTAAAAGGAAATATAATTTTTCATATAAAAGTCCTTTACATGAATGATAGGAGCTTAGCTTTGCCAATTTTCCACATTAGCATGTAAAGTGAATGGCACACTCTAGGAGATGCCTTGGTTTCTAGGTGCCCTTCACAGTAAGCAATTATTGTACTTTGATGGATTTATAGTTTCGTGAGGAACCAGATCTCTCTAGTCTAAGATCCTAAATACCTCTAAAAAGTGAAAAAAGGAATATGCCATATCTACAACACTTTACAAATGCAAATGGTGAGATGTGTGGCCAGGAAATATCAGAGTGTGATCAAGGTAGCAAAAATTATTAATAAGGAAAAATGCAATCTAGGAGAGGTTGCAGAAGTTTGCTTTTCCTGAACCTGCTGGAAAGAGCAAGATTCTGCAGCGAATAATTGACCACAAACTACTTTGGCACTTTGAACAGTTTGTTGCAATTGAAGTAAGCCAAATTGAAGGCACAAAACAGGAAGAGGAGGGGAAAACTGGAACATTTTAAAAGCAGCTGAAAGAGTGGGTTGATAGAGAATTGTTGGAACTGTTCTTGCCAAATCAGGATACTTGGAGGATATGCCATCTTTTCAGGAAGGAATGGTGATAGCATGCCTGACTTCGTCATATTATACAACCATGACCAGTCAGCACAGATATCCTTAAAAACTCACACTAGCCAATAATTTCATCTATTAGCATAAGTCACAACAACCCTTTGTATTACACCATACAGGCATATCTGCCCCACTTATTTGCTTGTTCCTGGAAAAATCAGCTTTCTGTGTTTTCAGTTCATGTTGCACGCAGAATGTCCCACATGCCACTCAATGCTTTTATTAGATTAGTTTTATGCCATTGTTTCAGAATGGTTTGGAGTACTGAGAACTGCAAATCTCTGCAAATCCCTAACAGAAGTTCATCTTTAAGGGATATTGTATAGATTGTGCACAACCATTAAAGATGCAGTGCACTGTTTTGATGTATGAATTGAAAAATTATATGGGGACCCAATGGCTTGGAAATTGAGATGCTGTTAAATTTATTTCAGAGAGATCCCACTGGTACAGTGATTGAAGATGCTATTCCATATGGACAGCATAAACTGTTTTTCATGCAACAAAAATACTAAACCATCTGTATTTTATCAGGAAACCATGGCCCAATTTTTTAAATGTCATGTACAGATTGTGAAATTAATGCAAAGCATGGAAAATAAATGAGTTTCACAAAATAACAATATCTTCATGTCTGTGTTGCCTTTTCATCTGGGAACTTCCGAGCCACTTTATAAACATTAATTAATCACAGTGGCATCACTTGAAGTATATAAAGAGCTTGATGTGATCTCTCAATTCTGCAAAGTGTTCTCTGAGAACTCACAGCACAAAAGCAGTTTGGCTGAATAGAAGCAACCAAGGAAACATAGCAGATGGGGTGATGATGACGATGATTTCAGTTTATTAGATATCTTGCAATAAAGATTCCCTAAGATGCATACAAATGTTAAAATTAAAGAAAATATTCTAATAATATTTATTAAAGCCTGTATACAAATTGTTGTCGAATTCTCAAGACCCAGAACAGTAACTCAATTACCAGCTCAATAACTCAATTACCAGCTCAATAATTAATATACAAACCCCAGGAGCTAAAACAGCCACCAAACAAAATGAGTTAAAATAATTTAACCAAATAACATATGCTTGAAATTATATTTGAAGATTATGGAAAGTAAAGTGCCACATACATAGCAGTCTAGAAGGGCAAAAGAGCTTTCTCAGTGCACTTGGGTCACCATTCAAAGGCAATTCCACTTCCTGGCAAAGCCATTCTATAAGGAGGAACTGTATACTCCCTTATGCAACATCAGGAAAAGTAATTATATGAGCATTAGTATAGTCACCAGTTTCACCAGCATGATAAGTTACACAAGTAATCAGTGGTTCTCAACCTGTGGGTCCCCGGATGTTTTGGCCTTCAACTCCCAGAAATCCTAACAGCTGGTAAACTGGCTGGGATTTCTGGGAGTTGTAGGCCAAAACACCTGGGGACCCACAGGTTGAGAACCATTGAACTAGTTGAAGTCAGTAGGAAAAGAAGGACACTTGATTGAGTCAAACAAGCCAAGGCCCTGAGATGGCAAAAACTAAACAAGGCTGTTGATGACAAGACGTCTTGGAGGTCTTAGAGGTCTTGGATGCATCATCATAAGTCAAAACTGACCACACATCAATTAACAACAAAAAATGCAGAAATAAGCATTAAGTAGGGCTTACTTCCAGGAATGTTTGTATAGGAATCTATCTTTAATTACATGTCTGCTTGTCTGTAAAAATAAATAGATTGAAAAGCCTTAACTATGCTGAGAAATTTGCATTCTGTCTTTTAAATAATGTGTTGACTCAAACTAGTTCTATCTAGTTATTTCTTTGTTGCAGAAATGACATTATCATCCATATGGGCTTTCCTGTTCCCTAAGCTTAACTGCAACCTAAATATTGTATTTCAATGCATAATAATCACTAGGCCTGTTTGATCAAGGAAAAAATGATTCAAAACTCGTTGTGGATGTAGGGGGCACTGGCAATTCAATTTTGAAATGATTTCCAGAATTTTCTGGAAGAAAAGCTCAAAATTGCTGATTGCCTCAAGCCAATGAGGGGAAAGCACCTCGGGAGGGTCAGGAACCTAAGGCTGATTCCTTACCGAACCAGGAAGTGGGTCAGAAAAAAATGGCGGCAGTGACTTTGAAATGGCAAATTTACTTCCGGGTTGCTTACATCACTTCGATACCACTTCAAAAGTGGATTTAATCCAAATTTATTCCGATTTTACGAGCATTCTGACGAACCTACCCAGGCCTAATAATCACCATTGCATAATAGTCAAACACCCCTTTTTTTGGTCCCAGTTTTGGTATTTAAGGATTAATCACATAATAGTCTTATCCTTGTTTTAGACAGCTTTCCCATTGTAAACGCTATCCACTCTCCCATCTGCCTACTCGCTCAAAGACCCATCTGTCTGCTTCATTTCACTCACCCATCTATCCACCTATCCATTCTCCCCTCCACCCACCCTCCCAAAGACCCACCCTCCCAAAGACCCACCCACTCATTCACTTGGACACCCATCCATCCTCTGCCCACCCCCTTCCAGGAAGGCCACTTCTAGGGGGTGAGCAGAAGATAGATGAGCATCCAAGTGTGTGCATGTAGGCATGTGTGAGTGGGTCTTTGGATAAACAAGTTAGTGAACCAGGCGGGTGGGTCTTTGAGTGCATGGGCAGGTGAATGGGTAGATGGGCAGCAAAAGACTTGTCTGATGAACAAGTCCAACCAAAGTTACAAAGAGTACAAGAGAGTAAAATAGGACAGTACCTAGGAAAGAAGAAAGAGAAGACAACCTCAACCGAGCTATTTGTTGGGCCTGTGGCTTCTTTGGCTACAGGGGATGGAAATTTGGGGAAACATCTACAGGGGATGAGAATTTGCAAAGGCCGAGTTTCCTTGGGAATTAGCTTGTTTGAAGCAGAAGAGTTGTGAGATAAAACACCTGTGCTGTGCTGCTGGGCTAGCAGAGAAGGAATTTTAATTGGCAACTCCAAGGTCCTTGCTTTCTGGCAGTGGAGCAGAATGCCAATTAGGGGAAAGTGAAAGAAGTCTCGTTTTTTGGGTATATAGTTCAACGCATGCTTTGGGAAAATCAGACTTTTGGCAACTTTGTTTTTGGAAGGTTTGCATTCATGTTCATGGACTTAAGACTCTGCTTTACCTTTGGAAATTATAGCTTGGGTTTTTGGGACTTTGATTCTCTTGGATTCTATGGGATATTTTATATCATTTGTTTTGCTTGGCTCCTGGAACATTCCTGTGTGGATTATTGATTGTTTTTCCCTTTTACCCTTTTTATTCTTTATTGCATTTTATTGGATATTGCCTGCTTTAAATAAATGACTATATTTCAAGTGCTGGTGTTGTGTGATTGCATCTCTAGAGGGTCTGCGTTTCCCTGGAGTGTGACATTATTGGACAAAGGAGATGTTCAAGAACAGCAACACCACAAAAGCTGGAAGTACTACAGAGATGTAGTAATAATAATGGAAAAAAGGGGAGTGACAATTATTACAGGATCCCCAATGATATTGAAGGGATTCTGAAAATTTAATCTATTCTAAATAAGAAGATATAGGATAAGAATGATAGATTTTTGATTATGAAGAAGACAGCAGTGAGAGCGTAGGAAGTGTTAGATAGGTTTTTGTTTTTTCTTTTCTTAACCTTTTCATGTTCTTTGCTTTAATTCAATATACACCCACTTTTCTATTTTAGTTAAGGTAAGATTTTTTAACACCATAGAAACCTTTTTTGTATTAAATAACTACTGAAGAAGACAATTAATAAATTATGTTAAAATATCCCTGTTCTATAGCCATTTTTCAATCCCTATCCACTCCCCACATTCTATTACAAATATTCTTTTAAGAAGAGTTGAGACCTTATCACAGAGAACATTGTAAGAAGCTTAAAAACATGACAATTCTAATGCACTGAATGGATCATAAGATGATGCATTGTCAGAAAATGATGGAGAGGGGGGAAAAACATCAGCTGTGAGCAGTGCTGGGGATAACACATCAGATTATGATAGCAATGATGGTGGTGCAGAGTCTTCCAAAAAGAAAGATTAAAATATTTAACTATGTAAATTTGTTTTCTGGACACTCCTGTATATGTTCTCAAGTTGTTTTCAAGATCGCTTTATTAAAAAGTTACCATTCCAGAACACCCTTCCCCCCTTTTCCCTTCCTTAATAGTCACACACATCATTTTCTACAAATATAAATGTGAGAGAAAACTTGCAAAATTTATGTGATGAAATGTGGTAGTAGCCAGGTGTAGTGGAGAAGCAAACCAAGTTTTGCAGCAACAATGTATTGTGAATTATATTTGTTTAATGGGATTTGGGAATGCCCTGGTCTTCATTAGCTTCCCAGAAGACCTGCTGAAGACAAAAAGGTGCTGTAAATGGTTTTAAGGAAAAAAATAATATTAAAAGACTGGGGGAGTTTCTCAAGTGTCAGGAAATTGTACTGAGAAGAATCCTGGCCTAACATGAGCACCTTTGGTTCTGTATCAAGGAGACACAGCATAACCATACCATGTCTCCCAGCTACCAGAGATTCGCTGTTGACCTTGTGTCAAATGGGGGAAACTTGAACGCAAAGGAGTTTAGCCATCTAAGTTTCAAATACATGCCAAAACTCTAGAGATTTTTACAAGGGTTCTTTGGAGGTTTTATAAAACATCTGTATCACCCTGTGTCCCAGCTATCAGAACACAGAACAATGAACCAAGATGCTCCCCTTCTTTAGCCATAGCAGAACAAAGTCTTGCAGAGAAAGCGGTAAATTATTTGCAAACCAATTGTGTCCTGATGAGGGAACATCTCATTCTCTATAAAAATAAAATTAACTAAATATTACTTCTCTTTGGGTTTATTAATATAGGTTAACACAGCTGCCTGAAAGTTTTAGCTCCCCTTGAGGGTATTGGGGCCTGCACCTTTGAATAAAATATTGCACTACTATTTCACCCTGAGTGCTTTGGTTGTGTGAGTGTTTCATTGTATATTCCTGCATGTCAGAGTGTTAGGTTGGATGTTATTGGGGTCTCTTCCAATTCTACCACTATCCAATTCTATGAAAGATGAACTACATTTTTGAATTATTTATAATAATCCTGTGGTTTTATAATAATTAATCTTGTTTTATCTACAGAAAGACTGTATCTTATTCCTCTTTTACTGTGGCTACTCCTAATTTAGTTGTTTGCATGTTTCATTGATTGGTTTAATGTTCCATTTTTGTTTATGGTACACAGCTACTTGCCAATGGTACTAATGACAAAAGCTCATTTTGAACTAGGTAAATGTAATATGTAACATTTTTGGAAGATGTAATGCCACTGAAAACAGTGCTGCCCTGAAATATATGTGCTATTGATGTATTTAAAATCTAATAAACTGATAAAATTAATCTAATAAAGAAAATCCCCGTTCATGGTCTCAAAAGCAAGTTGTCTTTATGACTACTGGTCATGTAATATATTTTGAGGTTTCTTTACAACATGTTATTTTATTGCTTTTATCTTTTTAAAGCATGATATACACAAAATTTGTAGATTTCCATAATTTAAAAAGAATGAGACCATTCCTTTCTCATTGTTGTGCTTCTGGAATCAACACTGATTATATACATTTCATATGATGTTAAATAAATGTAATGAGATTCAAAAACATCCCATGGAAAAAAATGTAGAAAAATATATTTTGTACTCTCTTCTTTTGCTAGCTTACCAGTATCTGCCTGGAGTTCCTTCTCATTCTCCTGTAGTTACCTGAGTTCCCAAGTGTTGATGCTAAATGAGTCCAATCAGGCCCATTTAGCATCAACACTTTAATACTCTTCAATATTGGACTATCAGGAAATAACATGATCAGAATGAGCAGGTAGCTATGTAATGATGCAGACTACATAGCTGGGGCATATGCACACTTTGGAGAAGAACTAGAAACCTTGTCACATGGCCATCTGCATCACTCTGCTTCATCAGGGGCCATGGGGAATCCGGCACCCCATGCCCCACAATGCCCAGATCCAAGTGAGAGCAACCATATGTGTGTGTGGGGGGGGGGAGTGTGAGTGCATGCACTTTTCCCTATGGATTCTATAGCAATGCTAGAGACCTCCTTTGTTGTCCTGGTGGTGGCATACACCGGCTCCATCCTCCTTCATCCATAACACTGTGCAAATGTCATCTGATGGGAGCTGGCCAGCTCCATGGGTGACCTGGGCTAAAACTGGCTCAGGTGATGAGGTCGATAGACTTATCATACAGTTCCCATTGTCCAGGCACATAACCAATCATAAACTTTACACTGAAGGTAAGAAATTAAACATATTGTATTATGTTCATCTTAGGAAACAGTACTAAAAGGCATGCACCTCCTCCCCACACACACACACTTTGAAGTACTGGCAGATTTTCTGATTATTAGATTTTTACTGTTGGAAGCAGGTTGAGCACTTTATACACATGTGTAGGTGACTATAAAAGATTAAAAGGCACAATCTTGAAAATCTCTGCCTTTCCTCAAGGTTGGCTGAATAAAACAGAGCAGATTTTATCTCAGGAGAGCAGCAGAAGCATGCTGAGCTGAGCTGAGGCATACTTGACAAACATATCCAGGTGGATCCAGCTGAGAAAAGAGATGCCTCCTGAAATGAAGAATATTGGAGACCACCATTATACTGCTATACTCCAGGCTTTGAATCACAGTGAGGCATGGCAAGCCATTGGGATGGCCGGATCACACGTTTAATTTCCAGCCCTTCTTCGTAGCAGTTACACTATTGGTGTGGCAAAGAGCCACAATATCAGCAAATCCATTTGAACAATTCTTCCTTGCAAAGGAATCTTGTAACACCTTTGAGACTGAGATAAATAAGTTAGTAGCATAAAGTTTCTCAGGCTTAAGCCTTCATCAGATGCACATAATACTCTTTTCTTGTTACTGTTGCAATAAGCAATCAAGGTGCATAAAAGCACTTTCAGTATCAACTAAATGGACCTTCATCAGCTTTATAATTGCCAAAACACAATTCCCATTTCCCCAGCCATTTGTCATGCTGACTGAGAATAATGGGAATTGTAGTCCAATATACAGGCCATCCCTGAGTTTCAAACATCAAATTGCATACGTCTCATAGTTAAGAACAGGGATGAGACAACAGGAAGTGAGAGAAATCTACCTCTCAAAAGGGAAATTCTCTTCTGAAAGAGTTATCATGGAGAAAGGTGCTTCCACTGAAACTTTATCCCCAATCCTTGTTTAAACAACAAACCAATTCTTTCAAAATTCAAAATCTTGCTATGAAAAACCCATATTATCTCCTTAAAGATACTGTAAGTTCAAAGTAACATGCAACATCAGTAACTTATGTGATACATGCCATTTAAAAATAACTGAATAAATAAATCTATCTCATTAGCAGGAACAAGTTTTTACTCTAAAGTGAGCTAATACTTTTTGCTCTCTAAAATAGAGAAAAGCCAATCTCCAGTTTTAATATGCATTTTAGGTTCATGCATACTAATGAACGTTTCATTACCATTCATTCAGAAGTTATTCTTTGCACAGAAAGCAATAGAGTTAAATCATCTCTGGAAAGCAGAAGTTTAATATTTAATGTATGCTGCCAGTGAGCCTTGGCTTGGTCAAGATTTGAGGTGTGAATGTTGGTTTTTAAATAGTGTTTCATCTACATATTTCATTTCAGCGAGAGCGCATTGATAGTTAATGGGTCTGTCAGCATTTTTCAGCAAAACATGTTGACTGGAGCCTTCATATAGTTTGAGTATAATTTCTTTTTTGTTTAGGCTAACACAATCTAAATAAAATTCAATCTGGGGGCAATTTTAAGTGCTTTCATTTATTTGTTTTGCCTTAGTTTGAACTTTTCTAGAGAACTTTCAGAAAGGATAAGTAAAATTTGAGAGTCCAATTTTGCACATTTCTTCACCAAAAAGTCAAGTTTTGATCCAATTTAATTTGTTGGGAAATGCATTTATTCATTAGGAATGGCCAACTGCCAGTGGGGTGGGGGTGAAGGCATGAGAACCCATGGGAAAAAGTGTCACTGCCCGGCTTCCACCCATTGCTGGTAAGGCAACACGGGAAGGCTCCTGTGTTGCTGTGGTGGGAGCATGTGCCACTTCCTCTCCTCTTTTGATACGGAGCCCGGTCAGAAATGTCTGTGCATCGTCTAATGGGCTCCACGTTGAAAGTGGAGGGAAAGCAGTGTACAATGGGAAAATTGGCCAGTCTGATGAGGTGGTTAAGCTATTTGATGTGGGAGGATGATATGCCAGGGACTGGTTTTATATTTGTGCCTGTCGGGTACAAATTGTAATTTATTTCCAGTAAATGTGCCAAGGGCCATCAGCCAATGGATCAGTTATCACTCAGCACTCCTTCAGGGACCACTATAGGTTTTAGTTTTAGGTTTTAGTTCAGACATTAATTACTTTATCCATAGTGCTCAACCCAATTCCCTCAAATAAATTCAGCACCTTGGATACTTCTTTTAAAGTTTAGGTCAAATCCTACATAAAATTTCATTTTACAGTAACATGAAATGCATGAACCACCACACTACTAGTCTGCCCAGACTGTGTCAGGATCTATCTGTAATGTATAAAGTTTTACTGTGAGCCTACTGTAATCATCATCATCGTCGTCGTCTTTATTTATAGCCCACCATCATCTCTCCAAAGGGGACTCAGGGCAGCTAACATGAGGCCAAGCCCAAAAGTAACAATACAACAAGACAAAATTTTGGTTGACTCACCAGATCCTATTTCTGTGCTGTCCTTGATTTCTGGATTTACCCCACATCCGGATTTAATGTCTTTCAAGCACACCCTCCAAAACCTATCAGATTTTGCCTTGATATGTTGTCGAAGTCTTTCATGGCCAGAATCACTGGGTTGCTGTGAGTTTTCCAGGCTTGATGGACTTGACACAACCAAAATTGGTGAATGAAGTCCGTCTGAAACCAGCAGCTGGAAACCCCTCCCCTAAATCCATGCACGCATGCACACACACACACACACACACACAACCCCATATATTGCTACTATTGGGGAATAAATCCTTTGCATAACTGTATAGCTGCAGCATGAATTTTTAAAAGACTGTATCTCTATTTTTTAAGTATGAAAAAAGAGCAAAGAACCTGATTTAGACCTTGCTCATATATGAGAAGTACAAATTTGGGATAACAGCCTTTGCTGTTTGGCTCCTTGTTATCTCCCTAGCATCCTATTCACAAGCTGGCTCTATTGTTGTTTGTGCTAAATGACTAACTTTGAAATCATATGAGGGAAAGAGAGATGTGGACCCTGGAAACCTCAATGGTTTTCTCAGAACTAAAACTTTCTGGGGAAGAAGGACATTGACTCCTTTATAAACAGATTGAAACTATTGATCCAAACCTTAAAACAGTGCTGAACAGCCACATCACCTTTCCATGTGCATCACACAAAGTGAATAGCCAAACTCAGCAATGCTTTTGAAGAGCCCCCTCTATGTCATCTGTTCCCTAAGCTAACATTTTGTTGCTCTGCACATTAACTTTCACAGCTTGTTACTACAATTTCTCTGTGTCAGGATACATTCCTTTAGAAGAAAAGAAACAAAACCCCAACTATGCCCCATTTAATGTTTGTTTTGAAGCATACACATTAATACTGCAATATACTCTTTTATTGTGCTTTAACTTCACAAGCAACATTGACAAGTGAATTTATGGGCCAGTTGTTCCAAGATTCTAAACAAGAAAGCCAACCAAGAGAGAGAGAGAGAGAGAGAGAGAGAGAGAGAGGGGGGGGGGGGCAACTAACTATGAGAAAAATATGTGGAAATATTTTCAGAATTTTTACAAAAGCCCAAAGAGCTTCCTTTTAAATTTAGTACAAAAATGCACAGGTCTAGGGAGTAAATTTAGCAAATATTTCAACCAAGCATTGACCTATGATGTTGTCCTAGGAGATTTAATTTATCTAGCACACATTTCCATATATATCAGTTGTTAAAATTCCTGTTTCCAAATTTGAAATATATCTTTTTCATTTTAAAGATATCTATTATAAAATAATACTTAATGCATATTTATTTTAATAGCTGAATGGCAGTCCCTCGGTACTTTGTGTGTGTGTTTGATGTGTGTATATTTTTGGCAGTCCACACACGCCTTAGCAGGTCCTGGGGAAGAAAATACCGTCTCCCTCAGATGCCAAAGTTGCTCACACATTGCTCTACTTAAACATGACTGAAGGGCCCCACAGAAAAGGTAGAAATATGCAGATAGGAAATAGGCTCATGGATATAGTATAAAATGTGAGTGATTAAAGACATTACCAAATAATTTCACCCTGAGAGAAATAGGCTAGTATGTGTTGGAATAAGCAACCTGTGCATGCATATGTTCACTAATTGTTAGTTTGATTACATTTAGACCTCCCACTTGCAAATATTACATGTCCCTAGTCAAATGCATGGCCTTATGGAGGAGAGAAAGAGTTGGGAAATGTTGTCAGTAAAGCTACTTTGTAAAACCTTGTAAAAGCAGCCTGGGTCTGTTTGTCAGCTAAACCCTGTGGGAAGATAGGATTGGACATGGTAGTACTTATTCAGCCTTTATCAATTTCATTACTTGTTTCTGTGATCCAGTACTAAGGTTGGATCTGCAGGCAATTCGAGTAGTATCTCCTGCTGAGAGACATACTGAGCCAACCTGAGAACCAGCAGCTTAAGAAAAAAAGTTCCTGGTGATATCCTTAGTAGCTTGTGAACAAACTCGGTTTCACCAGGTGTATAGTGCATTCCAAGTTGATGTATTCCGTAATGTATTTTAATTATATTATGTGATATGAATCCAACATCATGTTAGTGGAAGTTTGCTCAAATGATAAAAGTTTTCCTCTCCTGTCTTAAAGAATCAGATAATTTTTTATGAGCAACAAAATTAATGTCTTCTTAAAAAGTAACATTCCCAACTCTGGGCTTATTTGTGACAGATGATCTGAATCATGACCTGAATCATGACTTAAACCTAAATTCCTATATATCATTACTATATTTCTAAGTCAAGTTGAATTGATCCTGTTTAAGTGCTCGATATATGCTATTATTCCTATGCCACTATACATATCTATCCATCTTACTGACCACCCAATTTTTTAAGTAGCTTTGTATTTTGGCCCCCTCCCAAAAAATTAGTTTGTTGTTGCTTTTGATGCTTGTTTATTATTGTTTATGCTGTTTTATACTATTTTAATTTGTTTATTGTTTTTGTTTTTAATTGTATGTTGTCTTGGGCTTGGCAACATGTAAGCTGCCCCGAGTCCCTTCGGGGAGATGGAGGCGGCGTAGAAAAATAAAGTTATTTTTCTTTTTCTTCTATCTCCACCTATCATATAATGGGGGGGGGGCACTCTGGAGGCACTCTGTCTCCTCCCTCTTCTCCCTGATTACGTGGCCATCTTTGCTGATATCAGCGAAGGTGCCCAGTGATGGCCAGAAACTCTCCCTGAACACTACACCTGTTGAGATGCTGGAATGTGACAGATCCATGGGGTGTGATGGTGGTGGTTGTGATGGGAAGATCCATGTCACACAGGAATAATGAATCCTAAGTTTTGCAGATACACATGGCAATGGTGATGCCGGCCCATGTAAACAGTGCACTTATTTGCTTTGGAGCTGTCCAAATTCTTCCTGAAGCGCAGAGCTAAAGCATTTTGGACATCGTGGAGTGGGGTCTAGTGTAGAGAATCCCGCTGTTCTTGGTCCACTGGCAATACCAATTTCATTGATAGAAGTAGTTGCTTGGATTCAAATCCAATGTTAAGAACAAACTTGCATCTAATGAAGTAAAATGAGGTCAAATGTGATGGGGTAGGGTGAATGGTCTCTGTGGCACCCACATGATGCATGAGGTGGACTCGACCTAATGGCCAGGCTGCTTAATGTGGCTTTGTTCCATGTTAAACAAACTTGAGGGATGCCTCAAAACTCCTGAACTTGCATCTAAGAAAGTAAAGTGAGGTCAAATGTGATGGGGGTAGGGCGAATAAACTCTGTGGCAGCCACATGATCCATGAGGCGGACTCGACCTATTGGCCAGGCTGCTTAA
The DNA here is from genome assembly GCA_030556195.1 of Anolis apletophallus. Lineage (NCBI taxonomy): Eukaryota > Metazoa > Chordata > Lepidosauria > Squamata > Anolidae > Anolis > Anolis apletophallus. The sequence goes on from JARBWK010000002.1 coordinate 80,830,947, forward strand.
TGTGGCCTTGTTCCATGTTAAAACTTCCTCAAAGCTACAGAGCAGGACAGTGTACTTTGGAGCAGGACAGTGTAAACAATTGGGCTGGTTCTGTTCTGAACTGGTCATTGGTGTTTATTTACATGGTCATTCTACTTTCCCTGGGCTTGGGTGGCCCAGGGAAAGGGGACTGGTGCTTATAATCCTGGTCATAGTAGTGGCCACTATACATGAAATTACTGGTGGTTGTCATTTGTTGTGTGTAGTGATGCCAGAGAATCAGATTGATTGGAGGAGGGAAAGAAGGGGGCATTTCCTCCTTTCCCATCTTTCTCCTGCATTGTTTTGATACTCTAGCTAACATCATATGGCAACTGATGACTACCAGCAATTTCGTGTCTGGGGGCTCCTGCTGCTTAGCTTAGGCTCAGTAGGAATGACTGTCTAGCGGTGACAAATTAAAATTCAATTTGGCACCACTGGACTGTACAGATGCCTTCCCACCACCACACTGCCTTGGTGCCATGCAGTGCAAGCGCCTACTAGCTACTGAGGTGTCCTGGCAGCTGGCTGTGTGGACTTCCCTGGTGCTAATCCAGAGTACCTTACTCTGGATCAGCTCTGGCATATGTGGCAAGGCCACTAGTGTAGATGGGCCCTGAGTCTATAAAAGCTTGTGCTACAAACTTGATTATATCAGTTAGTCTCTACGGTGTTACAACATCCCTTTGCACTCTACTATTCCAGACTAACATTATTACTGGATTTAGGGAAGAAAGTATCAATGTTTAGATCAGGAGAGCCAGGTTTGAAACTATAAAGTTCATTTTATTAGCAACAAAAGCAAATAATCTGCAGAGCTCTATTAAGTCATTCTTACAAATCATGGCCTCTCACATTCCAGAGGGGTCAAAATCCGGGTATTACAGTTCAGTGTATGCACGTCATCAACTCAGTGTCTTCTTGCTTCAATTAACCCTGCTATTTCCTAACCACATTATACACAGCTAGAATAAAGCAAAGCAATGGCACAATCAGAAAAATACACACAATTACAGAAACATTTTAAACTCAACATTATCAAATACATTGATTTACATCAACAGAAAGAATGACAATTTAACCCTTAAAAATATCTAGCATAGACAAATATCTAGCATTTTCATGCCATCTGAACAACAAGCAGTAGAAGTGACCTTTCATAGAATAGTTTATTTATTTACTTTATTTCTACCTCGCCCTTCTCCCACAGGGGGACTCACAGTAACTCCTGCCAATGCTGTTACAAATGGATTGGGAGGGGGAGGTGTCCTGAAAATAACAGTTAAGTCAGCTCTGTATGTTCAAAACAGTTGTTATTTATAAGGATGCCTTGCGCCAGGTTACTATGCCACATAGTTTTATAAATTAGTGGCACTAGTCTGAGGCAAAGGACAAAATTACACCCACCCTCTTTCATGTTAAAAAAAACCCCCAGGTATACCTTGTAGCTGGTGATTACTTCAATACTAATAGAAAGATAACATACTCCATTGAGCCAGCTGACCAATATCAGCTGTGAGGCACGAAGAGGCTTATTGTGTAACAGAGGAAAATGATCTGTGTGCATGTGTGTGCGTGGGGGGTTGCTCAAGAGGAATGAGGGGGGATAGAACTCTGCCCCCCACCTCTATTAACTAAGGCAACTGCCCCACTTTACCTAATAGTTGGGCTAGGAACGAGGACAAAGTTGCAACTGTTAGTTATTTATAATGCTCTCTCGCCTCTTTCTTTGAATTACCATTAAAAGGAAATGTCACCTCTTTTCCTTCAATCTTCAGGCAAGGCTAATTGTTTATGCCAGTCTCTTTTAATAATGGGTCACTGGGTTTTGCAGAGAGGTTTGCCATTGACTGCTTTCTCCACTTGTTATATTTCTTCACAGACCAATAGGTTTGCCTTAATAACCACATTCCTGCTGGTAGTTTGTTCCTCCAATTACTAATTTCATGCTTCATTATTGTAGACAAAATAGCACACACACAAAATCACTCTAGTTCACGGTCTCAAATTACCTGCACTCACAATTAGAGGGCAAAACAATTTCAAGAAACAAGCTCTAATTGGGAAGATAAACAGAAGGCAAAGTAGTTGAGAAGCCCCCAAACACTTGAATTTAGGTGTAGGAATGGATAAAAATTAAATATGCTTTTGAACTGAATCCTCTTTGTAAAAATACATTGTTGTACAAAATAACATATGGTACATATTCATTTATTTATTTATTTATTATTTCTATTTGTATACTGTCCTTTCCAATTGGCTCAGGACAGTTTACAGCATATTGAACTGTAACATCGGAACAATAAAACAGCAGCTATCAGAGCATAAAACAGTGTCAAACTACAACCAAGGGTGACTAAAGATCAAAAGCCTGGCGGAAAAGAGCTGTTTTACAAGCTTTCTGGAGTTGTTTCCAAAAGGTAAGGAATTTATTCAAACAAATTTTACAGGAATCAGAAAAAAAAAACATGCTGAGGATGTGCATTCTTTTGCTATAAAATGCAATTTTCCAAATCCTGAAGTGATTTGATGCATTTTTATAGTTTTGATCTTTACATAATATTCTACTAGCCAACAATGTGCTGCTCCTATAACCCATTATTTCAATTTGTTTGGATTTGGTATCTCTTGGATACAAACTCCACATGTAGAGTACCTAAGTGGAATTTTTGAGATAGTGGAATAGAAATCAAGGTGTTTCAAACTTAGCAGAAATAAAGAGACACAGTTCTAGCAGTAGCCAGACCTGAGCCAGTATAGTGCAGTGGTCTGTGCATTGGACCATGACTCTGGAGACCAAGATTCAATTCCCCACTCAGCCATGGAAATCCTCTGGGTGAATGACTTGAATGTGAAAATCTGACACAAAAACAGCTCTGGCTCCTGATGGACTCTCCCATATCATTCTATCCTACCCTAGTAGGTTTGTTTCCCAACCCCATTTCAGCTCTAGTTCAGGTAGATCAATCCATTGCTTGTTCACAGAGGAATAATTTGGCATGTGGTGCTCCAATTACACTATGTAACACTATTTTTGTCCCTGGGTTATAAATGACATTTCCTAATAGGTTCCATCATAAAAACATGGAAAAGAGTGTTAAACTGGAAAAACTTTGTTTTTGCTGGACATTCTGCAACATATTTACTACAGTTTTTCAATAAATATCTCATCCTGTCTCCACCAATTTAACAAAGTTTGTGGCAGCTACTAAAATGAAGTTTCTGGAGTATAACAACTACTTTCAAGGTATGTACCCCACAATTAAAAATGAATATCACTTTCAAACCAGGAACATAAATGTTTTTAAATTTTGTTACATGGTATTAGTTTAGTCACATAGGAAACATCAAATCATTTCAGCAGGACACTTCATGATAATTTAAGTGTTTCCACACAATTTTCAAATGCTGTTCAGTATCAGGCAGCTAGAGAGACTCTACCAGAGTTCTGCGTCAACTGCTTGTCTCAGAAGATAGGACTGCCCATGCCCTTTTCCAGCACTGATATGCAACACATTGGAAACCCTTTGAGGCACTGCTGGGCTGAAACAGTAAGGTTCAGAGGTCATTCTTAGTTGTTTAATATCAGTGGGCTTTGCACAAAATACATTTCTCTGACCCAAAACATGTTTCTGTGCAGAAGCCATGCATACAGATATTGCCAAAGTGATTAGAATCTCAAGGCTCATTTATTATACCTTGGCAGGTCACATCAGTGAAGAAATACATAGTCTTCATAGCCCTAACAATAGGACCTTCTGTGTTAAGACCTATCTCTGATTATGATGAGGGAGAACCTGGATAGCAGATTGTAATTCTAAATGCAAACCACACAAACACTTGCTTCTCATGATTGGATGCTCTTATTTAAAATGCAGCACAAATGCTTGTCCAAGGAGCAAGTAAAGTAGAATATCTGTTGAGTCTGGGTTTTTTTAGTTCTGCAGCTGTAGTAGTGAACATAGCAGGCAGGTTCAGTCGCATGTGAAACAAGGTTTGTTTTTTCACATAATTTCCAGCACCTGCTCATCAGATGAAATTCACAGATGTCCTGAATCACACCAATATTTCACAGGTAACGTCAAGATTTTGTTGAGATGGACACACCTTATTATCAAGGGAAAATAAGTGAGATCTCATACCAGCCTCCACCAACTTTGATGAATTCTGCAATCTGATGTTCAGAACTTAAATATCTCATGTTTGATAGCAGCTTTCCTCCCTCAACTGTTTTTGGCCCTCAGCTTCACTCGCTGTGAGCAATGGTGAGACACTGAAAGCCATCTGCAGGACCATAGATCCCATAGATCCCCCAACTCAAAAAGGATGTTTTAAAAGGACATACTTTTTTGAGGAGACAGATGAACAAATGAGAGATTTAAAGTCCAGCATGCCATCATGAAACCCTTTGCTTTTGCTTGTCTCCTGAGGGATTCATCTATATGCCTTTAAACCCCACTCCACAAAATCTCCTCTTGTCCCCTCCACCCCCTTCACCATCTGTTCTGTGCTGCTACTTGCACGTTGGTATGTTTGCTGCTGCCACTAGTGCCTGCTAAATGTTCCAAGTAAAATCCCCTTGGATTTTTTCTTGGAAGAGTGATTGCATCTTTCTTAGCTTTGTAAAATGGCTAGGTCACCGATGGGCACGCTGAATGCAGTTTGTAATAGTCAAAGGGAAATGGCTTCTCATTATTGCTACTTAGCAATTACTATGGAAATCCAAATGGGATTTTAGTCCTGCAGCATCTTCAGATTCACCTAGGACCTTCATGTCTATTTTAAAAAATGTACTAGTGATCTCAGTTTTCATAACCTTTGCATTCAAGACATTCCTCATGTTGTTTTGCTCCATTTTTTAAGGAGGCAGTCATCATTAAACATCTTGTCTTCTGGTTCGTATTTGACTGGGGAAAGTATCTGGTATTGTTATAATAAACAGAGTATATTCGTAGATCCAGAAATGTCTGCTGTTGAATAGTGTGTATGTAACCCTAAGCTAAACTAGTACATTTTATTTCAGCATTATATGTGTGTATTGTCCATTAAAAAGTTTTGAAGTTAATATTTATATCCGTCCTTGTTTTTAGTATAGCCCCTAAAGAATGCCAGTCAGTTAATGTACAGGCCAAAGTGCCTGTTTAAAGAAGAAATTTAGACCTTTAATGGAAGCAATCTCTTTTTTATGCTGATTCACTTTGCATCCAATTTTTAGTATCTATTCTTGGTCCTGAAAGTTAATTGAACACCAGCATGAGTCAGGACCATGAGCCAAGAGGAGGATGAGGAGGGGGGTTTGTCTCCCAGCAGCCAAGTCAGAGCCCATGGGTGAGGAACAGCTAGACATGCCTGAGAATAATACTGCTGTGCAGGAGCAGGATCCTGTAGTGGTAACTGAGTCAGAGCAGGATGAAGGCCTTCAGGAGATAGGCCGGGACTTGATGCATCCCACCCAGTTTCAGCTAAGAGAGGGCTCAATTATGCTATGCCAGTCAAATAGATTGGCCCAAAGACCAGCTGTAGAGTGGTTAGAAATACAGCATAAAAAGACTGTATTGCCTATGCTGCCAAGATTCCAGCTGTAGTGTCTTTTAAAAAAAAATTAATTCATTTTTTTAAAAAAATAAGAAAATTCTTTTACATCGAAAGTGGGAGAAGATTTTCTTTTTTTAAGTAGTAGAAAAAGAAAAGAAGAGGAAAAATAGAGAAAGAAAAATATAAAATGAAAATGAAAAATAAAATAAAAAGGCGTTGTTGACTTCCATCTAGTCTTTGGTGGTCTTTGCATCTTTCTTCCTTCCAATCACTTATATTGAGATTGTCTACTTCCCCTCTATCTTCTTATTTATGATTTACTCTTTAGTTAATAATTTCTATTTTCCACTGTTTAAAGTAGTCCTTAACTGGGCCCCAGTTTGTCTGTTGTTGTTTTGTGTGTGTGTGTGTGTCCCTTGGTTTGAAGATAGCCAGTAAGTTAGTTTGTCCATATTCATGATTTCCAAGACCTTATTCTGCAATTCCTCTCTTTTTGGCATCTCTTTCAGTCTCCAGGTTTTTTTGCATACACTATTCTGGCAATTTCTCTTTGTTTTTGTCTTGTTCAAAATCCAACATTCCTAGTAGGAAATATTCCGGCTCCTTTTGGAATTTTGTTTTTAAGATCTTTTGTATGTCTTCCTGTATTGTATTCCAAATGTAATGAACGCTGGGAATATCCCTGCAAAGACGACAGCACACAGCGACTCGGTCCTACCAGGTTTATTTCCAGGTATCAAAACCTGTGAAGCCAGATCTGCCTTTCCCAGAACCAAACACAGTTTATATACAGTCCCCGCCTCCAACATCTGTCCATCATCCCAAAGACCCAACCCCTGGCATGCAATGCCCAGCAGAAGTTGCATCATCTCCCCTTTGACCCAGTAGTTCCAATGTCCAATGGCTATTCCAGCATATTCTCTCTGAGTCAGCATTATGCAATGCAGTTCTTCTCATGTTGGTGTGGTGTGGCTCCAGCCTCCCAAGGCTAACACCTGGAGACATCTTATCTGGTGAGCAGAGTTAAGAGACTAAAGCAAATGCAGGCAGGTCAAGGAATCAGAGCAACACCAGCTCAGATTCATGAGCCTGACATAATACTCTTCCCCCTCCCCCTTGTGGAAGAGAGGACCCAAAATACTACTTAACTCTAATATCTAAATCCTATCCTAGCGCCAAACAAATTCGTAACTAATTCTATAACACACAATTCTATATCTCAGTCCTCTTCAGTGAAACACACACTGGGACAAAGCCTTGCTATATACTTCACATACTAACCCGGAACTCCCCCACACATCAGATAACCAAACATCTCTCTCACAAAATGCTCAGCTTGTTCAAGGCTAAATCCTATCTCTTACTACCAAAACCTAAAACAACCCCATCCCTTCACTGCCATGGCAAAAAGGGACTAACCTACAGAATCACACTTCCCATGCAACTATTTATCACTATAAATCCCAACAATCCATTGCACAGGGACAAATCAACTGTGCATCTGTACCCACACGACCAGGACTCCAACCCTCATAACTTCTAAAACCTTCCACTGCCGAAAGCAGGAGGCACCAGGGACAAAACTACACAACCACATCTGTAACACACAACCAGGATTCTAAGCCTCATAACTCCCACAAACCTTCCACTGCCAAAAGCAGGAGGCACCAGGGACAAAACTACACCTCTAACCATGTCACACCACGGGGAACCTAAAGCGACCATACAATTTCACTGGCAAACAACCTAAACCATCCTTTCACAAAACCAAAAAAAACTCTAACAAACTACACCCTTACATGCGACACAGGATCAACTCAACTGTGTCCAACAAATACCCAAAAGAATCCCACTACCCTTACTGCCCTGGCAGAAGGCACTTGGGAAAACTACAACTTTCAACTCTTACATGCAACACAGGACCAATTCAACTGTGCTCAGCCAATACACAACAGAAACCCACTATCCTTACTGCCCTGGCAGAAGGCACTTGGGAAAACTACAACTTTCACCACTGCATTAGCAGGAGGTCTACAATCCATAATCAACAAGCAATACAAGGGCTACTAACTACCCTGTAACTTAACTCCTCTTGGCTCCCAGCCATGAAACCCAAGAAAACCATAAACTACTAACACCCTCAAAAGCCCATGACGCAGGGACAAAACACTACCAGAAACAACCTTTAACTATTCAGCAAGTACACAGGATTACTCAACTGTGTCAAGTACTCTTATAACCGAAATCCAATACCCTTGCCACCTTAGCAAAAGGCACACATCAATCTTTCATGCGACCAAACACACTCCCACAAGCTATCTAACCATCACATACATCCATGAAAGGAAACACCTACGTGAAATCCACACGTTCGATTTCAAATCCAAACACACAATCCTAGCCCTTTATTACTCTGAACAAACTATCACACCCCTCACATGGGGAAAAGCACCTAGGAAAACTACAATTCCCCACTCTAGCTCATCCTAACTATCGCACACATCCATAAACCAATATAATCCTTACCCAGGAACAACCATCTGGGTCCAGCTAACCCCTCCTCTCAAGGAAGGCAACACAAACTTCCACTCTGATTCTAAAATCTATCCTCCCAAAGGAGAACTCCAACCCTTGAACGCAGGCATGTCCATCTGCGCATAAACAACACATTCACATCATAACTACCATAACTCAGAATAACCCTCCTCCTGGCCAATTCAACAGGAGGCAATACCATTACCAAATCAACTCCAAAACCTATCCTCCACCAAACAACCTTCCTGCCGCAATTAACCTCATTGCAGATCCCAACAAGGCTGTACCTATTCCACTAAACACTGGGACCAAAATCCCTAATACAACAGCAGAATACACATTCTAAATCTCATCCCCATCTAACATTTCTAACAATGAATGCATGTCTAAACATTCCCCAATCATGTTACATTCTACAAAACACATGTAAGCATAGCATCTACCTTAACCTTATGCAATACTACCCCCATCAACATGAATAATACTTTAAACATCATATCACCGTATCTATCCTTCCAGGGTCAATTTTACCATAAAATCATCTGATCACAATGCTTAGAGCAATACATTTAAGTGACTCCAACCTCCCAAGCTAAAACCATCCCAATTCTAAATCTCCCGGGAACATTTTCCATACAAAGCATTTTACTCCATTGGAAGCATAATACAATCATGTTACTAATTTTTCCCAAAGTCAAAATTAATATGCGGGTTACTGGACAACTGGCCCATAGTTCATTCCCAAGGCTCGCCTTGTTCCAAAGTTCTTCTTTCGACCCAGCAAAGGTTCGCAGCCACAACTCAGCTACCTTCTTTGAAAGATCTTGCTCAGGCCCAAACAAATTCCCTCCCCCCGAGAGAACAAAACCCCTGGCCAAATTAGCCAGCACCAGCTCGGCAAGCCAAGGCTCCAGCAACAGGGCACTCCTAACACCTTCCTTCAGGGAACAGCCAACGGTCGCCACCCAGTCGCACCAGCCACCATGGATCTCGCCGACTGCTCGCACTGGACCTCGCCAACTGCTCCACTTAGCAACTCCACAGCTCCATTACTCCCGGCTGCCACCGGCTCCTTCAGAGGAATATCGGCTCGCTGACACTTGACTGGCACCTCCACCGCATTCCATGGCTCTCCTTCCTCAGACAAGGCCAAAACAGCGACACTCTCCTCAGCAGTCTTGGATCCCGGCAAGAAAGAGTTGTGGCTCAGTTCTTTCAAACCATCAAGGCCTCTTCTACTTCAGCATGCTGCTCACCTCTCTCCTGGACCTTCAGCTCACAAAGGGCCTCACCACATTCCAGGGGCTCGCTTACTTTCAGGGGGGAAACAACTTGGCTTATTCCCATAGCAATGGGAACAGGTTTCACTTCCCTCTTCTCTTCAACACCTCTGGGAAACCAGCCATGAAGGATTCCAGCCCACACAAAAGCAACGGCCAAGGGAAACATCTGGTTGCTCTCCTCGCAGGTCATCAAAGCACTGAGAGCCTCTGTAATTGGAGAAGCCTCTTGCTTCCCTTCTGGTTGCTCTTCCCAGGCTTCTCCGGCTGAGAAGTTCTCTAAAATTTCAATCTCCTTGGAAGCCTCCAGGACGGGAGGTATCCTCCCCGGCAAGGCATCTTCCTCCAGCTCCGACCCGTCTTCACCATCAGCGACAGGGACTTCCAAACTACCAGTCAGTTGATTTTCCAACACCACTGGCAGCTTCCCCTCAACTTCTGCAAGACAGTCATTGCCAGGGAGCTTCTTCTCTGCAGCAACTTCCACTCTTTCAAGGGACAGCAAAATCACTCCCCACGCCAACAAATCCCAAGGCCTCTGTAGTTAAAACAGTTTCGCTTTCTCCTTTACTGCAGGCCGGGACATCAAAGGAAAACATTCCTCTGTCGCTTCTTTCTCCGGAGGCCTGATTTCCATCTCAGCAGGGCACTTTCCAGTATCTTCGGCCGTCCACACAAATTTCTCTGGTAAAACAGCTTCTGCAACTGGTTTAGGCCCACACACACTCCATGCCTCCGGCTGGACTTCTTTCCTCTCCGGAGCATCCTCAAAACGTCCATCCCCTTCGTCTGGGAGACACATCCATCCTTGGAGACACATCAATCTTTGGAGCCTACCGACTCTCTCTTGCAGAACATCCATCTCCTTCTGCAGCACACTCACATCATGCCGCCCACAATGAAGAGCTTTCTGCAATACTTGTAGCCTCAAACAGCACCACTGCAATTCCTGGACCACCTCATCTCTGGTCCACACAGAAAACTGAGCTCTCTCCTGCCCAGTCTCTTCAGCCTTCATCCCATCCGATTCAGGCTCTGTGGCTCTTCTGCCACACTCTGCCAGGTCCTTCCAAACTGGCCTGTCCTTTGGCCCAGTCACCCTGGCTCCAACCCTCTCCGGATCCTCTGCCAGGCGAGCGCTGACGCCCCTCCGGTTCTCGGGGTGCATCTTCCTCCTCCTTCTCCCAAGAAGGGGCACCATCCGACGATCCTTCCATCACCCAGTGAGGGAACAAGCCTTGCAGGATCCTTCTAGCCTGCCGCTGCTCCACCTCACTTGGGACCCACGTAATCGTCCCCTCCTCCTCCTCATATTCCCAGTCGCTATCTTCACTGGAATAGTCCTCATCCGCATCTTCCCAAAACTCCTCGGGACTCACCCATTCCACTTCGGTAAAGGATGGCACTACGGATGGCATCTTACTGGATAAGCCCTCAATGAATTCCTCCACGACAGGCTTTCTGAGATCTGGCTTTTCTGTAATGAACGCTGGGAATATCCCTGCAAAGACGACAGCACACAGCGACTCGGTCCTACCAGGTTTATTTCCAGGTATCAAAACCTGTGAAGCCAGATCTGCCTTTCCCAGAACCAAACACAGTTTATATACAGTCCCCGCCTCCAACATCTGTCCATCATCCCAAAGACCCAACCCCCCTGGCATGCAATGCCCAGCAGAAGTTGCATCATCTCCCCTTTGACCCAGAAGTTCCAATGTCCAATGGATATTCCAGCATATTCTCTCTGAGTCAGCATTATGCAATGCAGTTCTTCTCATGTTGGTGTGGTGTGGCTCCAGCCTCCCAAGGCCAACACCTGGAGACATCTTATCTGGTGAGCAGAGTTAAGAGACTAAAGCAAATGCAGGCAGGTCAAGGAATCAGAGCAACACCAGCTCAGATTCATGAGCCTGACACCTGAATTCATGGAAATTCAAAGACCTTCATAATAATAATAATAATAATAATAATAATAATAATAATATCAGCATGGAGTTTGGTTTGGACAAATGTTCGACAGTGGCACTGAATTAAGGAAAAATAATTGAAAGTGAGGGCATAAATATGCCCAATGGCCAAGCAATAAAGTGTCATCAGCCATAGACCTATAAATATCTGGGCATACTACAGCTGGCCAACATCAAACATGAACATGTGAAAACTGTGGTCAGCAAAGAATACATTCAAAGGGTCAGAAAAATTCTCAAAAGCAAGTTCAATGGAGGCAATACCATCAAGGCCATAAACACCTGAGCCATACCTGTCGTAAGATACACTGCTGGCATCATAAACTGGATGCAGGCAGAACTGGACAATCTGGACAGAAAAACAAGAGAAGTCATGACCATTCATAATTCACTACATCCTCACAGTGATGTTGACCGGCTATATCTGCCTAGAAGGTCTGGTGGCAGAGGACTTTTACAAGTAAAACAAGCAGTTGAAGAAGAAAAAACATGCCCTGGCAGAATATGTCAAGGAAAGCCAAGAACCTGCTTGATTTGAAGCCAGTAATCAGAAACTTCTCAAAGTACAGCAGACAAAGAACCAGTACAACAAAACTGCACTACTAACCAGAGCTGACAGCTGGCACAATAAAGCATTGCATGAGGAGTTCCTTGACAAAATTGAAGGAAAAGTTGATAAGGAGAAAACTTGACAGCCACATTGAGGAAAAACAACAGAAAAACCCAGCTGTTATCAAGACCTCAAAATCAAACTGCAAAGGCTCTGGCATAAAACAGGTGGTCCCAGTGGTGATTGGCACACTGGGTGTCGTGCCAAAAGATCTCAGCTGGCATTTAGAAACAGTAAACATTGATAAAATCATGATTTGTCAACTGCAAAAGGCCACCTTACTTGGATCTGCGTGCATCATACAAAAATACATCACACAGTCCTAGATGCTTGGGAAGTGTACAACTTGTGATTTTGTGATACAAAATCCAGCATATAGATCTTGTTTGCTCTGACATACTGTGTTTTTGTGTCAGTAAAATAATAATAATAATTAAAAAAACCTTTATTTATATTCCGTTCTATCTCCCCGAAGGGACTCAGGACAGATTCTAAACATAAAAGGCAAACATTCAATGCCTGAATACAACAACAATACATCCATACTAACAAAATTTAAACAACCCAACATATAAACATGAATTATAACTAAATAGAAAACACGGCCTATTATAACAGACATACGGCAAAACATCAAACATCGAATGGAAAAAATAATTCCCATTTCATTGGGGCAAATTGATTAATCATTTCTCAAGGTATTGATTGAGCTGGTCAGGTGAGCAGGGCATGGATACGGATGGCAACTATTAATCAGAAGTATAATGGTAGTATTACCAACTCTTCCTCCTCCTTGTAAGCCAATGAGCAAAGGTATGTCTTCAGCTGTTTCTTGAAAGCGGGGAGGGAGGGGGCCATATTTAACTCCTTGGGAAGGGAGTTCCAGAGATGAGGGGCAGCCAGGGAGATGGCCTAATCCAGGGCTGTCCAACTTCTACCGGACCTGTGGCCGGAATTCCGGTCACTGATCACCTGGGGGGTCACTCTGCCCTGCCCCCGGCCACGCCCCCGGCCACGCCCCCGGCCACACACCCCCCCGGCACGCCCCCGGCCCCTCCTCCTCTCTAATTAAAGTAAACGTGTGTAAAATTATATATAAAATGTCTGTCATAACTATGGCTACCTGGCCATCTCTCTGGAAGGCTTTGATGGTGTCTTCTTGCAGGGCAGAAGAGGGTTGGACTGGATGGTCCTTGTGGTCTCTTCCAGATCTGTGATATTTATTGTGTGTATATGTGTAAAAAATTAAAATGTCTGTCATATCTATGGCTGGCTGGCCATCTGTCTGGAAGGCTTTGATGGTGTCTTCTTGCAAGGCAGAAGAGGGTTGTCTTAAGTGGCTGAGGGGAAAGGAAAGGGCCTGAGGAATGGTGGGAGTTGAAGTCAAAAGCACCTGGAGGGCCCAAATTGGCCCATGCCTGCTCTAGTTCCTATTTCCTCCGGGGAATGGGGGTAGTAAAGACTGGGAGAGGAAGGGGGAAACTAGTAAAAGGAAAGACTGGTGTGGAAAAGAGGTGCTAGAAAAATGTGTGTGTGGGGGGGGGAATGAGGTGGGAGGGGAGGAAGATTGTCGTCTGGCTCAGCCAAGGAGACACAAAGCCTGGGGGTTGCCTCCTGCTTCTCTCCCTTGTCCCCAGAATTGAGTCCTGGAAAGCAGGAAGGGGAATCAACGGCTGGTTGATTGCAGGAGGGGGCTCTCTTCCGCGCTTCAATTCCCCTCCCCACTTTGCAGGTCTCCCTTCTGGTGGCGGGAGGGAGAGGAAGAGGTGACTCCAGCCAGCTGATGGAATGACAGCACGGATGACACCCCCCCTCTTTGCAAGCCATCACCTGCCTGCCTCGATGGGGTGCTGCTGCCCCTTCTCTTCTTACTCCTTTTTCTCCAGTTGGTCATCGAGGAGGAAGAAGAGAAGGGACACTGCTGCAGTTTCTCCTCTTTTCCCTCCTCTTCCTCTTCGATGGCCAGTCGGGGGAGAAGAAACAGCAGCAGTGCCGCTTCTCTTCTTCCTTCTCTATGGCCATCTGGAGGAGGAAGAGGAGGAAGAAGAGAAGAAAGGGCAAGCAGCGCCCCTTCTCCTCCTCGATGGCCATCTGGAGGATGGGTGGGCGCGCGCGTGCACACACACACACACTCGTTCCCTCCTGGCACACCACACGCACGCACTCTCTCTCTGTCTCTCTCATTCCCTCCTGGCACACCACACACATGCGCGCGCGCACACACACACTTTCTCTCTCATTCCCTCCTGGCACACCACACACGCGCGCATGCACACACACACACTTTCTCTCTCATTCCCTCTTGGCACACCACACACACACGCACACACACACACTTTCTCTCTCATTCCCTCCTGGCACACCACGCACGCACGCGCGCGCACACACACACTTTCTATCTTATTCCCTCCTGGCACACCACACACACACACGCGTGCACACACACACTTTCTCTCTCATTCCCTCCTGGCACACCACACACACACACACGTGCACACACACACACACTTTCTCTCTCATTCCCTCCTGGCACACCACACACATGCGTGCGCACACACACACACACATTTTCTCCCTCACCTCCAGCAGCCTCCTGCGCTGCCGCTGTGAAAGGGAAGGCCGCAGCCGGCCATCCCCAACCTCATGGCAGCCGCTGCGGCCTTCCCTTTCGCCGTGGCGGAGGAGGAGGCTGCTGCGGGAGCACCTCCAGCAGCCTCCTCCCCGCCGCGGCGGGGATGGCCGCCGCGGCCGCCATGAGGCTGGGGATGGCCGGATGCGGCCTTCCCTTTTGCCGCGGCAGAGGAGGAGGAGGAGGCGGGAGCACCTCCAGCCGCCTCCTCCGCCGCCGCCGCCTCAGCAGCCGCCGCCCCCGCCGCCCCCTCAGCAAGGCCTCGAGCAGCAGCAGCGAGCGCGCCGATTGGCGGGGGAGGGAAGTAGTAGTAGGAGGAAGGGAGCTGCTCCTCCTCCTCCCAGCCCCGCCCCTCACCCCCCCCGCCGCGGAAAAAAAATATTCAAAAAAATATTCAAAAAATATTTTTTTAAATCTTAAAAAAGCAGATATCTTGCAGGAGGGTAGGGGGCCACAGGGGAGGGGCTGGGGGCCGTATACGCCCCCGGGCCACCAGTTGGACAGCCCTGGCCTAATCCATTCATTTTTCTAACAGATTTGGAGCAGACATATGATAATTAATTACAGATTGAAGTTACCATAAAAGATTTCTGAAATTTGAAATATTCCAAAATCCAAATTTGTCATCTTGGGTGGCTATCAGGACTTGTGATTAGGATGAATATGAAGGGCTTCTTCACCAGCATCTGAGTGAGGGACAAGAAGAGCAGCAAACTGATACTGAGGAATTTATCCCTGCAGAGCAGGACCAGCAGCCTCAGAGAAGTAGGGATACAGATTTAGGGCAGGATTGGGAGTTCCAGGAAACAGACTAGGACTTAAGTGTTCCAGCTAGGCTGCAATTAAGAACTGATACCCTCCAACTGAGGAGATCTAATTACTTGGGTCAAAGGAGGGCCAACAGGTGAGAGCACTTGGGATGGTGGCATAAATAGCTGGAGGCTGCAGCTGGTTGTGGAACTGCTACAGCCTGAATTGCTGTTGGTGAACTCTTGGGTTGAACTTTGGTGACTTGACTATGGTTTTTGGACAATGACTTGAATTGGTGAGATTGCTTGGCTTTGATCCTTGGAAAGAACCGTGGGCGATTTGTATGCTTTGCCTTTGTTTGAGTGCTTGCTGTGTATGTCTATGGATTGCCTTTGACAATGAGATGGCAAGCAGCTGCACTAGCAGTTTCTGTGTACAGGTCTTTGACAATGGCAGAAATAGTGATACCTTTGTTTTGTGACGATTAAATGTATGCAAACTTTGGTTTAGGCACAAAATTATTAAAAATATTGCACATAAAATTATCCTTGGGCTATGTGTTTAAGATGTAGACTTGGATTCTGTTGCAATATGAATGTATGTATAAATAAAAGCAAAGATTCAAAAATAAGAAGAAACATAAAAAATCCAAAACACTGGTTACAAGCATTTTGGATAAGATTTATTCACCCTGTATGTTCAAAATTGCACTAAAATGAAAATCTTATCTATCTCTAAAATGCAAAGACAAAGGTTTGGATAAGATGGAAGCACAAATCTCTGTGTGAGTTTGGCTTCTGTAAAAAGCTAATTGTCTTAAATGTTATGGGAGTCCTACTTACAGAAGAGCTGTTTGGCACAGACACAAATTAATATACCAGAAATTTCAGGGAACTGAGGATTGAATTAAACAAAATATCACACCAGGAAAAGTATTCTGATGTCATTTTGTTAAATGTAAATGCTATTTTCTTGCTAAACTGTTCCATCAAACGGAAATTAAAATTCTTTTTAAAAAATTGTGACTGAAAACTATTCAGGTAATCTATAGCTTTTTAAAAAAGAGTCTAAAATGTATGCAGATGTTTGTGCCACGGGTGCAATGTCTCTCTTTAGCTTTATGTTTTTATGTCCCCATTCTGTCACTTTATCCAGCTAAAAGCAAACAGTTCCAGATGCCACTGATATTTTTGCTTTAAAGGAAGTTTCCACCGCCCTTCAGAGACTGCCTTAATTAATATCTGCAGCAGAATTTTTTGTGATACATCACGTTTCTGTATTTTCAATGTACATTTACATATTAAAATCATTTTAACCCTCTGTGTAGCTTGTTTGCTATAAACACAGGATGGAGGAAAATATGTCTACACAGCGTAGCAAGTGAATGATTTTACTTCTTAAAATCTGATATAGTAAAATGTACTGTTAACTGTCCATATCCTGGGCTCTACTACCTGTAGCTTGAAAATATCTCCACTCCCCCCTCTCACCCAAATCCCCAAGATGAAACCTTGACCTGTCATGTTATGTAATGGATGTCATTTTACTATGCCATCGTATATATTAAGACTTGAGATTCCATGAATTTTGGTATCCATGTGAATGTAGTCCTGGCTGGAACCAAATTCCAGCAGAACTCAAGGGCTCAATGCATTATTATACATACACATACATATCTCAACTATTAAGTTTGAAATATTTATGGCTCTATGTGGTGAGCTCTAACTTCAAATTTTGAAAGGCAAAATTGACCCATCCATTAAGGTCAAAGCAGCCAATGAAGTCACACAATGTGCCAAGTGTGGAGAGTTGTGCCCTGCACTTCCAAAGTGTCTCTTCTCACTTCCTTCCCTCCTTTTTCCTCTTTTTACCACCAATGCCTCAATCTGTGCTGCTAGTACACACTATTCACTTTCACCTCATACTCTGCCAATGCATAGTCCAAACTGTTCCTGTTCTTTCCAAATCTGTCCCCTACCCTATGCTCCTGCCTAATCTTTGTGAAGTAGCTCTGGCTGAACAAAGTAGCTGATGCCATTTTATATAGAGGGCAAAGAGAGGCATTGGTGCTACCACCATCATCAAGTATACACCACCATTAGGGGTAGAGGTGGGGCATAAATGAGAATAAGGAGGCATAGCAGAAGAAGGAAGTAAATACAATGACTGTTCTAGTTGTTTCTTGTGAACATTTAGTGCAGTTAGCATCCTTCATCTGAACCTAATGCCATTTTTCTTGTTCGTGGGGTTATCTCTTTTGGCTTGTCAGTTTTGGTGCATTCCATACTTAGATTTTTAAAAGAATATCAGGTCTTTCTATCATACATACAAAGAAATGTTTGAATATTTGTAAATCCTTCTCGGAAATAAACTGAAGAAAAATTGTTATCCACTGTTAAACTTCTATTTAGCAGGTCAGGCTTTGTTGGTTGTGAGTAACAGACTTCCCTTCTTCAGGTCGAAGGGACACTACAAGTATGCTATTTGCTAAGTTAGGTTGACTACTCTGACAATTGCACCATTCACCATTGGACCATTATATCTGCAAACTCTTCTCTATTTGGACATTACAATTTCTTTTATGAATCTCAAGTTCTACAAATTCTACCATTTATCTAAAGCTTTAGCTGACATGCCAAGTTAGACATCTGAAGCCTCAACAATTGCCTAGCAATCTGATCACTCTCCATTTGTCATTCTAACTGTAAAGGCTGTGACCTGCATTAAGTACAACCTCAACAGATAATGTTTTTGTGACCCCAACACAGACAGATGCCAAGATAGAATGCATTCAGTAAACATAAATAGTGAGTTCTTATTTTAACTTTTCCCAGAAGCTGAAAAGCATACAATGTTAATTATAGGCTTATATAGGCCTAATATTTACAGTTTTTAAAAATTGGACCCATGTAAATTTACTGATGTAAATTGATACCCATGAAAATATCAGTTCCTGAATTTTAAAGACTTACATTTAAAGACTTACATTCTGAGCATCAAAACACAAGGCATGCAGTGATAATGCCAGATTGCTACTTTGTGATAGAGGAAGAACACTAGGAAGGAAATCAGCGAATATATGCTTTTCCACACCAAGAAATGTGACAAAGTATTTCAGTGAAGGAATCCCATGGCAAATATTTGGGAAGAATCATGGCTGCAGTTCATTAATTGAAAATGTTCAAGATCATTAGTTTTCCAATTCCAAGTAGCACAAGAAATCACTCACTGTAAGCTATATAAGGACGACAGCTCTTTGGATGCTCATTGGCAAACCTTGTCACAGATTGAAATCTTTGAATGCTTTAGAGTTGAACCAGGTAACGTTTTGTTATCAAGCCGGGAAAACAAGCTTAAGGTGACCAACCTTTGACCATGAATTTAAGGAGGTTTTGTAGCAACAAAATTTGCACATTTTTAGCAGTGCGTTATCACTCCAGTCAATGTTCATCAAATATTAAACAAAACAATGTATTGTTTAAAATCTGTCAAAGGCTTCCCAGAAATCCACTTTTTCCAATGTTTTCTGTCTAGTTGAATGTTTTTAGTATAATCAACATCGGAAGGATTGTAAAATAGGGCTGGAGAAACACAGTGTCATGTTATAGCAGCATTATCTATAATAAACACTATAAAAAACTTGAAGTAAGGAAGAATGGCTTACTTGACCTGGTTCCATTTCATGTATGCACATTGTTAATTAGGAATGAAAAGTTTAAATCCTGCTTTCGGCCTTCTTTCCTTTCTCTTCTCCTTCCTCTCTTCTCCCCCTCCTCTTCCTCATCCACTTCTTCTCCCCCGCTTCCTCGTGCTTGTGTCCAATGATGCAGTAGTGTCTCAATGAGCCCTTGGCCGGCCAGAAGTCTGGATGCCCAAAGGATTCCAGGGACACTCTCAAGGCTGCATTGAAACAGCTACAGAGCAGTTTAACCTGGATTGATTGCGTAAGCATATATTTGGTAAATACTTAGGTTGTTCAATTTTGATATCTGGCTCTGTGTCCCACCAACCTTTCTCATCCTAGTTAATACAAGTTGTGGCCAATGTTACTGTCTACCCCTCTTTGCCACTAATAAAATGCTACTAGATGGGTTCTAGCTTTTTTCTACAAGATACTGAAATTGTTATCCTGATCAGTAATTACGATGCCCTAACTCACAACTCATAATTTATTTACCTTATTTTTATATTGCCTTTCTCCCCATAGTGACTCAAGGCAGCATTGCAATTATGACATCACAATTCAATTGTATGATCATTACACATCCAATGAAACCAGGTTGCAACGCCTTGGTCTTTTCAGCCTTGAAAGACGGCATTTAAGAGGTGACTTGATCGAAGTGTATAAAATCATGCATGGGATAGAAAGCGTGAATAGAGAAAAAATATTTTCTCTGTCACACAACACTAGGACTAGGGGGCACTCCCTAAAGCTCCAAGGTAGGAAAGTTAGGACTAATAAAGGGAAATATTTCTTCACCCAGAGGGTCATTGGGTTATGGAACTCACTTCCAGAGGAGGTTGTGACAGCGGTCAGCCTGGACAGCTTCAAGGCAGGATTAGACAGATTCATGGATACCAAGGGAATCAATAGTTACTGAAACGGACATCCAAGTGCCACCTCTGTGTTGATGGAGGCAGGCAGGATTTCCCCGGGTACTGGTTGTGGGGGGTCGGGAGCAGGTGAGGGTTTTGCCCTCCTTTCTGCTAGAGATCCCCGTGTACAACTAGTGGGCCACTGTGTGACACAGAATGCTGGACTAGATGGGCTGAGGCCCAATTCAGCATGGCTCTTCTTATGTTCTTATGTTCTTAATGACCAAAAGTACTTTAAAAACCTAACATTTCAGCAGTGCTACAGGTTCTTGCAGGTGGTTGTCAGAGAGTATGCAGGAAGAAAATATGAGCTCTCTTTGCTCATCTTTCTATCCTCAAATAACATGGAAAATTTTGAACAGGTAGGTTTTGGAGAGTAACTCAGGGAGATATAGCTACAGCGACACAGCTACAGAAATGTAGCAATGCCTCATATAGAGTTATCCTTTAACTCTGTATTGTATTTATGCCAATGATGGGAAATAAAGAACAACTTTAAAAATGTGTGGGTTTGTGTTTTATATTTTCTTAATTCAGATCACTAGATAGTAGTTAATAAATGAACTAGATATAAATCCTGATGGGATGTCTAGTATTACTATATTTTATTTGCAATACTTTTACCCCACCCTTCTCACCCCCGAAGGAGGACTCAGGGCGGCCAACAAGGCAACAATGTGATGCCTAATACAATATAAAAACCATAAAAATAACATTTACAACATTTAAACAACATCACAGTACTCAAGTTAAAAACAATGTTCCGTCCACAAGTCAGGTTAAAAACAAGATGCCATATTTCTTCTGTCAACTTGCCAATCTTATACTAATCCACATGCTGAATTCTGCTACTGTGCAAAGGCCTGGTCCCATAACCATAACCAGAACATATTGATAAAAACATGGATATATAAATGGAAATGTAGCTATGTCTCATGACCATTTGTCTTGACACAAGATCTCAGACTCTGTTTCTGTTTATCCTAATCTTAACTCTTGGTTTGGTAAATAGGCACAATGCCCACACAGCTGTGGTATACAGTTCCTCTAAATAGAAATAACCTTTTGAATGCTACAAATTCACTATCCATTATTTAATGTGCAATCACTTTTAACTCCGCTCCACATTAATTTTAACAACCAATCATCATAGGTTTAAATTAGCAAAATATAATGGATATTCCATCACAGAGGCAAATAATAAATCTGTAATCTGGCTAGATATTTAAAACTAAACCCCATTGAATTTAGTGGAATTTTCTTCAGGGAAAACATCTAAATATTAGGATAAATGCCAATTAGTAGAAAACCACAGCAACCCCATTTTGATTCCATTATATTAAGATAGAAAAGTAAGCAAATGGATCTCGCACTTGGAGAAAACAATCTTCTAATTTTTATACTACTATGCTGTCTTATCACACAAATGTCTCAGGAAGACTTATGATCCTAATAATATTGGAACACAAGATTGTCTCATTTGAGGGGATAATGTATAAATCATATGGATTCAGTGATGGCTAGTGCTTTTTTAAAAGAAGAGGCTGGATGGTCACCTGCTGTGGTTCTTTCATTTTGTGTTCTTGCATGGCAGAGGGTTGGACTAGGTGGTCCTTGTGGTCTCTTCCAACTCTATGATTTTGATTCTGCCACCACATGCTAGTGTGGTGGCAAATCTACTCTATATTTTTTAGTCTGAATAAGTGTTCTATACAAGAGATTCCTACCGGTTTCTTTAGACCTCACCACACTTAACTTTTATAGCACCCTAGGATACTAAAGGGAGCAGTGATGGATAGGGCATGCTGCCCACCACACAATATCACTGGACTTTCTGTTGAAGCCCCACCTCCAACCAGAGTGGAAGCATTGTAGGATACTATGTTGTACTAGCTCCATGGAACCAGCACACTTCAGCGATGCTTCCCCCTTGTGATAGGGAAGTGTCACCACTCAGGAGCAGTATCATGCCACTCGGGAGCAATGTGCTACTCGGGAGCAGAGCAGTATTTGTTTTTGACCCAGTGAATGGAAAAAATAAGGAAAGTGTATAGTTAGTGGTTGAGTTCTGAGGGCAAGGGAAAGCATGTGCTGGTGAAGAGCTGCAGTTCTCAAGACTACACAGTAAGCCCTTTTCACTTTGAATAAGGTAGTGATATTTTCACTTATGCATTTAGGATGGAATAACAGGGCACATTCTTTGCAGCCTAATTTTGATACTACATTTGATTCTATATTGAATTTTTAGGGCGTTAAGGGTTCACCAAAAGTTGGAGAAATAGAAGAATCCTGCATGGAACTTCTGAGGCAATGCATATGTGTCAATTTTAATAAATAATTTGTATTATTGTGTGTATGCTGAGAGATTTAAAGTGCAAATGTATTTGCAAGATTCACTTTTTATAGATCCCCCCCTCCCCAAATAGCACACCTGGATGTTGTAGTAAGCTGGAGGGGAGGGGGAGTGATTTGACTCTGGCCTAGGCACTAGCTGAGCAACCTAACCAGGAAAAGGTCCATCTGAAGGAGGAACTGCACAGCTTGAAAGTACTCTTATGTTGTCACTACCTGCTCAAATTGTGTTTTTTTTACCTAGAGTGCTTGGGGCCAGTTGTGGGCCTTTCTTGACAGGGATAACCTGTCCATAGCCATTTACTCATAGGTAACATCTGACAATACATTTTACATGGAATTGTCAATGAAGATGACTTAGAAGCTGAAGCTAGTAAAAAAAAGTCCAGCAGTTAAATTGTTATTTGGAACACCATGAAGAAACCACCTAACACCTATTTTAAGGGAGTTGCACTGGCTAATAATACATTCCTGGCTTAAATCCAAGGTGCTGCTGATAACATTTAAAATTCTGAATAGTTTGGAACCTTGGCATTTGAGGGAACATCCCTCTTTCTAAATGATTGCTCAGCAGCTTCATTCTAGTATGAAGTTCAAACCTGCATTTTTATTAAAACAAACCTTTTGAGTCTTAATGACCTCATCCAATTTATTTGTATAAATCGCTTTCTTCTGTTAATTTTTGCTTAACTAATGCTATGGTATGCTTTCAGAAACTCTGAATTATTCTTACGGTTTTACAAATTTGACCATGTTACATTTTTAATCGTTCTAAGTTATTTTATTGTAAGCTGCCTAGATATCTCATGAGATGAGAGAGGATAGAAACACTGCAAATAAATAAATAAATAAATAACTGTATTTGTATATGTTGATACGTAGTCTAATCATTATCCTGTCAAATCAGCTATTGAGAGAGCAAAAATGAGAGAGAGGGGGGCACTGGGGTGTGGGAGAGAAGCTTTGTGTCATGACCTTTTGGTCAGTAGTGATCTTAATACAGCTGACACCCAGCCAGCTGTACCACAGTCCCGGTGCAATGGGTATATTTGCCTTTTTGAAGAGAGTTTCTATATCAGGAGTGTTAGCCCAGTATATATCTGCTATTTTTGATCATGCAACATCTGTAAAATAGAGACTTTTTTCAATAAAGTCTTTAGTCTACAGCAATGGTTTTCAACCTTCCTTATGCCGCGACCCCTTAATATAGTTCCTCATGTTGTGGTGACCCCCAACCATAACATTATTTTCGTAGCTTGCTACTTCATAACTGTAGTTTTGCTACTGTAATTAACCGTAATGTAAATATCAGATATGCAGGATGTATTTTCATTCACTAGACCAAATTTGGCACAAATACCCAATAAGCCCACATTTGAATAGTGGTGGGGGTACTGATTTTGTCATTTGGGAGCTATAGTTGCTAGGTTTTATAGTTCACCTACAATCAAAGTGCATTCTGAACTCTACCAACAATGTAATTGAACCAATGTTGGCACACAGAACTCCTATGACCAACAGAAAATACAGGGAGGGTTCGGTGAGCATTGACCTTGAGTTTTGGAGTTGTAGTTTTCCTACATCCAGAGAGTACTGTGGACTCAAACAATGATAGATCAGGACCAAACTTGCTATGAATCCTCAATATGCCCAAATGTGGACACTGGTGGAATTTGGGGAAAATAGACCTTGACATTTGGGAGTTGTAGTTGGTGGGCTTTATAGTTCATCTACAATCAAAGAGCATTCTGAACCCCATCAATGATAGAATTGGGCCAGACTCCCCACACATAACCCTCATGACCAACAGACAATACTGTTTTCTGATGGTCTTTGGTGACCCTCCTGAAACCCCCTCACAATCTCCCCCCCCCCCCGGCGTCCTGACCTCCAGGTTGAGAAACATTAATGTACAGAATATTAAGGTATTGCTTTTTTAATCTTGACTTTCCAATTTAGAAACTGCTGTGTTGACATGTGTTTCTTTCTTTTTGTTTTGCCATATCAAATTTGTTTACTTCTTCACAACATATTTTCCATATCATGTTTGCCAAAACATAACACTCGTTCTTCCTTCCTACAGTACAACTGCTTTCCCCCCTAGTTTATGTCCTAGTTCTGGAGAACTCTTCTTCCATTTTTAAATATATATAAATTTAAAAATACAGGCAACAAAATGAGGAGCACACATAACAATGGAACAAGATTATAATTGAGGAAGAAATGAAACTTGGTGATTGTAATCTTTATGGTATATTAAAGTATATATTTAGCTTGTAAGACAATTGAGTAAAGTAGCCTAAGGAGAAGATCACAAAATGTTAGAACAGTTTGGATGTGTATGTTATGAGCCAGATCATAATTGTAATGTATATATTTGAATTTGACTGGAATGTGAGTTTATGTATTACTGATAAGCAACATCAGAGAATCCTTTCACACCTCAAAGAGTATCAGTTTTATTACAGGAGGAGCTTTTGTAGACTTATTATATGTAAATAGGCTAAAGTCCTTGAAAGCTCACACTATAATGTATCAGCTAAATTGTAAGGTATTGCAATATCTTCTGGCTAGATCCTTACTGTGGTATACTTTTGTTCAAACTGGTATAATAAAAGCACATATGATTCAATAGTTTGTTATATAAGAAAGTATGCATTGCTTTCTTCCACACAATGACAACTCTCTTAAAAAACGCCTCTTCAATGTCTCCATGAAACATTAGTGAAGATGGGAGGGAAGCACTCTGGCAGACAACTGGCTACAGCTCCATAGCCAGGAAAAGTGAGAAGAGATCATTCTACAATATCTTTAGCACACTCAGATTTAGCAGGATGGCATGTTCTTTTTTTTGTCATGTAGCCCCAAACATGGGACAGGGGAGCATTGTGCAGTGAGAGTGTAACTTGCCTAATGTTATCCAGTGGGTTTCCATGGCTGTGCAGAGTTTGAACCCTGGTCTCAAAAGTCAGAGGATCTTATCCCATGCCTTCCCCGATTTAAAATATTTCTAAGTCATTGTGGCAATGAAAAGTGACTGAGCCCATCCTATGATGCAGGGGGACTTCCTGTCTGTGCCTGTCATGATTTGGTGGTCAAACATCATCATCAGTCCAAAGAAAGAGAGGGGGCAAGAAGACAGTCTGAGATCATCCTCTGGACTCAGAAATTGGGATGTTTCATTCTGAAAGTACAAAAACTCATAGGATAAGACCTGTCCAAATCACCTGTATTGAATTGACATGGTCAAATGGGCTGTCCTCTGGGCAGTCTCCTAAGCATTAGTGAGTCCCCAGTACTCTGCCATAATACAGCCGCTCAATTCTTTTCAGTCATATTTATTTTACATTTAAAACTAATAAACATTGCTACTTTAGTAGATTGTTATGTTTCTTTGTGTTTAATAATGCAAATCTTGAATCAGTGAGCATACAAACTCTCGTGATGTTGAAGTAAACCTTTTTTTAAAAAAGGGAGAGAGGGCAGATAATCCACTCATTCATAGTATAAGGATGAAAACTGTTAGCAATGGAGAAACCAGTAAATTCTGATGAAATGGGATAAATAATAAATAATGGAACATTGCGATTTGTACCACTACTGTACCATAGTTACATGACACTACCCCATCCCCCCTCCACACACACACACACACACACACACACACACACACGGGATAAGGTCCAAAGTCTGAAACTATACTGGCTTTCTATTTAATACAGTTACACATTTTGAAATTATTTCTGCCAGATTCTAGCATAGACATTAGGAGTAAAAAATAAATAAGTATTCAAATCCCAGACAATTAAAGCTTTTCTCAGGTGTTGGGGAATAATCTTTAATGTTGGGAATATTTGCATGTAGCTAGCTACCCATTATAAAAGACACTGAAAGACTCAATGAATTTGCCCAATCATAATCATAATAACCATAATAGAAGCAACCCCAGGAGCCATCCAGTCAACCCCCTTATGCCATGCAGGGAAAGCACAAAGTACCCCTGGCAGATGGTAATCCAGCCTCTGTAGTAAAAGTAGTAATAATAGGAATAGGAACAATTCCTTTCTGGCATGTACAATAAAAGCATCCCCAATGGCTTGCAATCCAACCTTAAATATAATGATAACAGAAACCCTATGGGCCATCCAGTTAAACTCCATTCCGGAAAAGCACAATCAAAACACTCCCTGAGCAGTGGGAGGTAAATAGGTTTTTGGTACCAAAGAAGGCCAGCGGGGAAGTGGTGTGTGGGTGGACAGCGAGAAAAGAGTTGGGGTGGCAAGAGTGGGGGGTGAGAGGAGAGGGTTTGTTCCCCAGGAGAACAATGCTGTTGCTGCTTCATCAGCTCCAAATTTTAATTTCCCTGCATTTCACAGGAGGAAGAGGAGGAAAGAAGAGGAGGCAGGGAGCAGCACCATAGAGCCCCCAATGGAGCCCCAAGGGCTTTGAAGAGAACAGCTTGAGAACCCCTCCATTAGAGCAGTTGAAGGGGGGGGGGGGAGATATGCCTTGCCTATGAAGATCTTGGTTTTTTTAGATGTGATACTCCAACACATCTTAAAAGCTAAACAAACAAATAAAATGCTAGAACAAGTGTCAGAAAATAGCAAAATATAATGAGCAAATCACACTTATGAAGCAATCGGTTTCCATTCTTCTCCCTGCATTTTTATTTTGTTTTATTTAAATTTTGTGCAAATTGTTTTTCGTAATGGCACCATGTTTCCATTGTAAAACACTGAGAGGGATTTCCTGCCCATTCTCATTGTCCATATATTTGTTCCTGGGTGGGAAGCTTTTCAAAGCAATGGCACTGAGCCTTTCTGTGATTAATCTGGGATGCCACCACAGTCATAAAATACTACCCAAGAGTCTCCTCTGAAATGAGGTTCTCTCAGGAAAATGAACTCCTTCGTGATGAATCACTGACATCTGGAAATGCTTTTCTGGTGGCTACTTTTATGTTTATGACTTTTTCATATTAAACTATTTCAAAAATTATATCGCAAGGTATATTGAAACCTAATTGAATAATACCTCATTCATTTTATCTTATATCTGAAACTATATAATCTCTGGACATTGTGGTTTGATTTATTTGACAGGAGAAACTAATGCAGCTGAAGTATATTACTGTTACTTTTAGATTAGTCCTGAGTCCTTTCTATGTGGCTGTGACCTTTTTGCTTGGGGGGAAAGAGAAGCAATTTCATGTTGGTCCAATGAGGTGCACCTGGTTTATGAGGCAAAGGAGACTCATATTCTGGTTCAGACCCAGTTGTAAACAGTAGATAGTGGCAGTAATCAGTTGATTCACCTCAGCCCATATCAAAAGGGTGCATCCATCTAGCTTGATGAGAACTAGAGCACTATGTTGAAGAAAGGGTTCTGCATTTGTATTCAGACAGCTACTACATGAGGATTTCAATTCCTGGACTAAAGTGATAGTGTAGAACTGTCATATTAACCTGCACATGAGCTATCATTTGAGATGTTCTTGTTTGTTTGAGTGATTTCTTAGTAATAATTAACAGTTATATGTGATCTATTAACTAATACGTGCATTATTATATTCATTATTTAGAAAATAATTCTAAATTTAAACAATAGATGTTGGCCTAAACCAAATTGTTAGTTCCAACTACAGTCATTATGTTAAAAGAAACAAAAGTTTACACACTTCTATAAACTCAATTCATTCAATTGGGAATTCACAAATGCATTTAGGTCTTCTATCAAATACAATATTTCAGATGACAAATTTTCAAGATAGTCTCTACCCACAAAGCTGCAATAGAAAGGATGTGACATAAAAAGAAAAAAAGGAATTGGGAGGGAATAAGAAAAAAGCAAATCCAGGCATTTTTTCTGAAAGTTATACAGTTGTCCTCCCTGGTTGTGAATTGATAGTGATCTCTCAGTTCATCCGACTAGCAGACTTGTTGATTACACATATATTGTCATCTTGTCTACTAAATACCCTTTGTAACATCCAAACATCACTGCAGATATCTTAGCCTTGCTGCATACAACCTTTTAGCTGGAAATGTCTTGGTGGCTCACCCTAACATGACAGTTGTTTGGAGGAATCCAGTACAGGCAGTTCTCAAGTTACAAACAAGATAGGTTCTGTAGGTTTGTTCTTAAGTTGAATTTGTTTGTAAGTCAGAACATATACATTTTGTAAATGTAACTCCAGTCAAATATAGTATCTTTTAGCTTTGGATAGCACCATTTTATGGTGTTCATTTTTCTGTCTGTGCCCCTATCTGAAGATTTCACCACACTTTCTGTTCCTGTGATAACTGGATTTTGAAAACTTTGGCTACTTGTAGAAACAAGGATTGGTGATAAAGCTTCAGTTGGGACACTGTTTTTCCATGATAACTTTTACAGAAGTCAATTTTCCTTCCTAGGAGTAGACTTATCCCATTTCCTGTTGTCTCATCCCCCGTTCTTAACTATGAGTCATTTGTAAGTTGGGTGTTTGCAACTAAGGCGCTTCCTGTATTTCCTTGTGACAGGGCACACTCTATGCAAACAATCGATGCCAAGGGGAAAAGTCAGCTACTGTTATGTAGCTGAGGAAAAGAAGCCAGGTTTGGAATGGAAAAGGTTGCTACTTCTTTCCCAGTAGCATAAAGGCAGATGGTTAACAGCACTGAAAGTTCTGCCCCATTCTTGCCAGCTGCTGCTTGGCTGTGGTTGTCTTAGGATCTCATCAAATGGGCTTTAAGCCCCATCCTAGGTTGCTGCCAAAACACCGCTAGGACAGAGCTTGCCAGAGCCCATCACATGATGCAGGGCTATGTCCAGTGGGGCTCAGTGCTGGCTCTGTGCACACTGCATCTTGGCAGCATGCTAATCAGCAGTCCTGAAAACACAGGTGACCACCCATGTACTCAGAGAGTAAGCGAGGGACACCTTGGAACAAGCTGGGGACACCTGATGGTAAGGGGGTGATGCAGTGTGCTGCCTGATGGTTTCCAACTCTGCCACGCTGCTCTATGGATTCCCATACTGTCCCCCAGCTCAAGTGTCTCAATGTGATGAGACCCTTAGTACCATCTGCCTACCTTTGCATGGTTGGGAGAGAAAGAAGTGCCAGTACGCCCAGATCTCTGGGATCTCCAGAGTTATCTTTATTTGCTGTCTTTTACTGGAGCTACAATAATTAACATGAACTGGCATTAGAAGCAAGGAGCATCCATCCGTTGTGTTTCATGTCTCTCCCACCTCACCATCATGTTCAAAATAACTGTCCCATTTTAGGTAGGATGCATGTTCTTTGCTTTGGTATATCCTGTCATTTATGGAAGTAGCTTAAGGACATCTCAACACTTGCTTTTTTAAAACAAAAAAATCCTGAAATCATACCTGGTCTGGTAGAAACACTTAAATGGCAGGATTGCAGTGAAAGTGGCTGACCAGAATAACTTAAATAGACTTTAAACTAGCTAAAGGGCTTTTTTGAATTGATATTTTGGTGTGTGGCTCCCTTCATGATGTTAATTATCAACAGATTCTTTCTACGGCAGATCCTATTGTAACCCCTCTCCAACTCTTCTCCATCTCCGAGTCATTAGAGCTCACCAGAAATACATAAGATTTGTTTCTTCATTCTTTGCACGACTATCCAAATTTTGGAATTGTTCAGTTATATACATAAGCACTAACTGTACTACTCATATACCCTACCTTGTAGAGGCTGCCTAGTCAGCTGAATTTCCAAACCACTCAAGAGGACAGGAATGGAGAATATGAGGCCCTCCAGGATGCTGTTGGGCTACAACTCTCATAACTACCCAACATTGGTTATGCTGACTAGAGTTCATGGGAAATGTACTCCAACAACTTATTTTTAATCCTCCCAAATTGAAAAAATCCACCCATAGAGGTGAGAAGCATTCAATGAACTATTCAGAACAATTAAAACATACTATTTTACAGCTAATCTTTTCTGGGATATTCTGGCTCAGTTATTAATTTGCCCAATGAGGTGAGCCTTTAAGGTCAGAAGCCAAATCACTTACGCTTCTTCCTAGGAACATGACATAGGCAAGAGCAGCCTAAGATGTACATACCTTAACCCACAAAGGCAATTCCCCTGTTCAGACCACAAGCTGTCCATGGCCTTAAGCTTTCCAGTCCCAGTTTGTTCATACTCATTGTATTGAAACCTAAATTCATTGTATTGGAGCTTCTGTTCATGGAAATAAATATTTAATCATAAAAATAATCTGTCCATGAATGGAAGTACTGCTTTCTGTGAGCAACATTTTACAACTGGAAATAGATGCCCTAGAAATTTAGGACCCAGGGCAGTTAGTAAAACTTAGAGATATTCCTTTTTTTTGTACAGAATAAAAAGTTAGGATACAAGTCTCTAAGTTTATTTTATAACTTCAAATGGTTTTGTGTTTCACAAGATTGTCTTTTTGTTTTGTTTTTTAACAACACTGGGACCATCATGAGGATTTATATAGGGAATTTGATTTCAGTTTCCAATGTAATGCAATTCCCGAATGCTGCTTTCTGTGGCTAAATTCCATGTTGTAACTGAATTCATTCTTATAATGTTTTGTCCTTTGCTTTATTGTTGTCTCAGCTAATTACAGCATTTTACAACTTACCAGAAAGTAAAGAGAAAAGAGTTTCACAGAAAATTTACCACCATTTACCTCCCATAGTGAACTTATAATAATTCCTTCTGTTAGCTATGTTACTTGGTATAGGGCAGGGTAATCCATACTTTCTCTGCATACTTTGATGAGCACTTGGGTTACCTAAAATTACAGCTCTTGACACACTCAGCTAGAAGCAAATCTAACAGAATTCATCACATTTATTTTTGAGATGTACAATTATTTTGAGATGCAATTATTTTGCGAAGTCCTTTAAGAAGGACTTAGGACTTTATTGCATGGGATACACAAATTAGCATTGATAGTCTCTATTGCACAATTCCATGGGCTCTAATTCTCAATCTGCCCTCTCCCCATCATTAACCCATCCCCTGCTACTAATGGGCAAAACACATGAATAGCTGTACAAAACTCCAAAACTCCAAATGGGCTCACTCAGTGGTTTCATGTAGAATAGCATGGGAGATAATCTCGAGCTTGCAGGACTCCACAAGTCAATTGCCAGGGGTCCAAGCAGGTATCTGCCAGCACCACCTCCTGGGTCTGGCCTTCCAGAAATGAGCAGAGCCACTGTAGAACATCCCCCCAAGTCTTCTCCTGGTGAGTCAACCCAGAAGGATTCTGGTCAATTGTACTGAAAGCCACTGGGAGAACTAACAGTGACACACTCCCCCTGTCTAGGTCATCTACCAAGGTGACCAAAGCTGTCTCCATTCAATAGCCAGGCCTGGAACCAGATTAAAATAGATCTAGATAATCTGTTTCATACAGAAATATCTGGAGTTGGGAGGCCACCACATGCTCCAGAACCTTTCTCAGAAATGAAAGGTTGGACACTGGCCAATAGTTGTCCATTTTAAAGAGGTTCAAGGTTTTTTACACATAGGCCTCACAACTGCCCCAACTTTGGGCAAGTTTGAACTTTGACTTCTTCTAGTTGATTCTGCCAATCCCCCCTCTAGTCTGTTTAATAAGCCAGGAAGGGCAAAGATCTAGATTACATTTGATAGCTTTCACCTCTCCAAGGAACCTGCCCACATCCTCAGCCTGCACGAATGGAAAATTATCCATCAACACTTGACAAACAGGAGCCAAAGTTACACCCATTGGAACTATATCAATAACAGCATCCATGTCGGAATGGATCTGAGTGACTATCTGCAAAATGCCTCAAAATTCTTTATAGCAGGCTGCAGAGAGGTCATGTATTTCTCCTTGGGGACCTGTATGTAATAGCACTTTGACCACTTAAAACAGCTCAGCTGGACAGTTCCTTGCAGAAGCAATAGTGGCAGGAAGGAACGATTTCTCTGATGACTCCATT
Source organism: Anolis apletophallus (assembly GCA_030556195.1). NCBI lineage: Eukaryota > Metazoa > Chordata > Lepidosauria > Squamata > Anolidae > Anolis > Anolis apletophallus. The sequence goes on from JARBWK010000002.1 coordinate 80,863,191, forward strand.
GCTGTGGAGTAGTTTTTCAAATACACTCTAGCCTGTGCGCGGTCAGATTTACTTTGAGTTCTCCGCCAATGTCACTCTAGTCTCTGTCTCACATCTCCGTGAGAAGACATAGATAAATATAAATTACAGCAGAATACCATTTAACTCAGCATACAATTAATGCAATACTTAGATACTGTATATTAAACCACAGTGCTCATAAGTATCATTGTGAAACTGACATTAGAAAATTAGAAGGAATTACAGATCTAAATATGAGACATCTGAGAAGTTGAAAATTCAACAAATGTATAGGTTGAACATATGGGTCCCTTATGGGCTTTTCTTGATTAATGTCAAAGTAAAATTAGCAAAAAAAAATGTGACCATCACAGATGAACTGGGCAGTGAGAAAGAAAAAACATTAAAATTAGAATAGTGGCAGTGGAAGGAGAAGAGAGAGAAAAACAGCTTTGCTACACAAAAGTTTCACAAACTAAGATTTATAAAAATTCAGCTTGTGATCTTGACTTAACCTGCAAAACTCTGAAATGCTTACAAAGGAAAGAAAGGGACAAAGCAAGAGATGAGAGCAGATAGTGCAGAATGGGGACCCATTTGGAATGTGAATGAGCAGGGACAAATATTTGAAAAAGAGCAGACAGCTGGAATTGACAGTTGTTAATGCCAGAAAAATCAAGGGAAGCCTATTTGGAGAAGCTTGTGAAACCCGTTCATATCATTTTGTTACCACATGTCCTCTCCTTCCCATGCAGAGTGAGGGCATAACTTTCCATTGCAAAATTTTGGGTGGTGGTATGCATTTCACAGACTCTTTTTTTGTACTGTGGATGGCTTCTCTCAAGATGGGAGAGTTCTAAAGGAAGGGCTCCCAATAATGTTTCCAGTGTTGTAGGAGGAATTGTGAGGTTCAGGTTCAAATTCACACTGAGTGGGAGACAGATTAGATTACCTTGGACCAGCGACTCCTTTTTACAAGATTGCTTTGAGGATAAAGTGGAGTGGAGAAGAGCAATCTACACCAGCGGAAGAGTGGCAGGATATGAATGTAGAATCATAGAGACCTCATGGGCTATCCAGTCCAACCCCCTGCCAAGAAGCAGGAAAATTGCATTCAAAGCACCCCCGACAGATGGCCATCCAGCCTGTTTAAAAGCTTCCAGAGAAGGAGCTTCCATCACACTCCGGGGGAGAGAGTTCCACTGTTGAATATGTGAGAGTTCCACTGTTCCTCTCACATATTTATACATGGTTATCATGTCTCCTCTCAGTCTTCTCTTCTTCAGGCTAAACATGCTTAGCTCTTTAAGCCGCTCCTCATAGGGCTTGTTCTCCAGACCCTTGATCATTTTAGTCACCCTCCTCTGGACACATTCCAGCTTGTCGATATCTCTCTTCAATTGTTGTGCCCAGAATTGGACAAAATATTCCAGACGTGGTCTAGCCAAGGCAGAAGAGAGGGGTAGCATGACTAATCTGGATCTAGTCACCATACTCCTATTGATGCAGGCCAAAATCCCATTGGTTTTTTTGCCATTGCATCACATTGTTGGCTCATGTTTAACTTGTTGTCCATGAGGACCCCAAGATCTTTTCACATGTGCTGCTCTCAAGCCACGTGTCCCCATTCTGCATCTTTGCATTTCATTTCTTTATGCCTAAGTGGCTTTCCAAGTTGAAGTGAAATATTAAACAGCACAATTTAGTCTCTGTCCCACTCTTTCTGTAAATTTTCCTCATTTATACATACTTAATATCTCAAACTCTCAGTTTAGAACAGGACTTTTTAAAAAAAATTCCCACTCGTGACCCTTTTCCATCTGAACATTTCTACATGAACCCCAAATATACAGGTATCCAAAACAGGCATAAAATTAAACATTTTCTGAAAATAAACCAGCATATGCAAGGCTTGCTAAACAGGCTGATTTCTCTTTTTGTGGAGTACATCTGAAACATTTTCTGCAGAGTCCACTGTAAACACTGTACGTTGTTGCTAACAGATTTGTGTAAATGGGTGGTGTTTCGACATCTTTTACTGTCGTCAAATGTTTCATGACCCCAACACTGAGCTAAGGGGGGGTCACATTTGGGGATATGACACATAGTTTAAGGATCAGTGATCTAGGACAATCCAGTGGTGGTTGCATTGAGCAGTCTGATTTAAAACGTAGAAGGATAGATCTTAGGCTTTAAGTCTGAACCTATTCTGTGTGAGTCCCATGAGCTTGAAAATCCAAGCACATGAAGGTGAAAACCAGAGCATTCATCAGGAATCTCTCCTCCCAACCTGCAATGTCTTTTGTTCATCATCACTTTAATCTCACCTTTCTCCATGTTCAATCTACTCACTGACATTTCATTCCCACCCATGACTGGATATTGGGAAGACACCAATATTTCATGCCCTGCCTTGACAAGTAGAAAGATTGAGAGGCAGCATGACACACACATACTAACAGAATGGAAGAGATAGGAGAAAGAGATGGGGAGGAGATGAGTGCCACCATGATACAGAAACACTTCTGGTTGTAGCTGCATCATATAAATGTTGCACAAGACAGAAGACATAAAGGAATTCCATAAGCAATGTCTTGGGGAGGCTGTAATGAGTGGCAGGCTAGCTAGGGTGTCAGCTTGCCAAATGGTAAGTTGGTCCCCTTAAACATTATTGAATTTGCATTTAGTATCCACATACTAAGAGTAATATGTACAATATATATACACACTCTCATTCCTAAAATAAACATTTATTTCACAAGAATGTCAATTGTACTTTTTCCACTTAATTTCAGATTGAAAATAAATGCTAGCCTCATAGTTGTGGGTGGGTCCCATTTGTCCCCAGCAACCAATATTTCCAGACTCAGTCTGCCACTGGCTGCACTTGCATTCTTCCATAGGATGTTCTTTATGAGGTTTTGTAGAATTCCATTTTCTTCTCTCTCCCATGGTGTGAGACTGCTGGGTGATACTGCAGCAAGTATCACTGCAACAATACTAATGCTATCAGTATTAGTGCTTTCTCATTTCTATTTTATTGGAAGCAGATACATGCATTAAAAATATGGATCCTTCTATACTTACCAGTTCAAAGCCATCTGGAAGCTATGGTGGCTGCAAAACATACACCAGCAATGCATTCTGCAGCAGTCATCTAAAGGTATATAATGCATGTTCAAAGTCTCAGGAAAGTCTGAGGTCAACCAAAATAATGTGCTGCAGCAGGTGCCAGTGCATCCCAGATCCAGAGAGAAATTGGCTCCACAAAATGCAAAGCACAACTGTCCCTGCTGAAGCACAGTAACAAATCCTGAACTAGGGTTGCTGAAAAACACCCCAGGGGCATGACTGGGAAGCAAGGGGCTAATTGATCCTTGATAGGGAGAATTGATCACCTTCACTGCTAGCTATCACTTCTGCCTTTTTCACCTCCTATGTCTCTTTGTATTGATGTGCATCTCTATGGGAAATGGGGAGAGGGGGCATGCAAAGCAGTTTGCATCCAGATTCTGTGTAAATTTCCTTTCTGGCTTCAAACCAGCTACAGGCTTAGCAATCACTTGTGCAGTGAAAATGGTTCATCCCAAACCAGCTCTAAACTGGATCATCATTATCATAGGACCTTCTCACATGGGTAGTGGGTGATGGTGCTGTTCATAATGGCGAGGCATGGAGGTGGCCATTTTGCCTCGCCTTATTTTGCTTGCTTCGCTGTCCTCTCATCTGTTGCTGCCTTCCTCCACCTTCACAGTCATTGTAATGTGTACCATTGTCACACCTCAAGGGCCTCAGGCATCAGTTTTGCTTGAGCAGAACTTCAGCCAGGACGGTTGCAAGGTACTTTCTAAACCAACTTGTTTCACTCCAGAGTTTCCCCCTGGGCCCCTCTGCCTTTCCCGTGTGAAACCGGTCTTGAATGCATAACATGACTAGGCCAAGGTTATTCAAACGAACCTCCCTGATAAGTGGAGCGCTTCGGAGATGCTCAAGTCCGACTCCCTTTTGGCCAGCTGCAAGTTGCTAACGAGCTATGCACTCCAGAGAGACTGAGGTAGCAAAACATATAGACAATCATCAATCATGGAACTTTGACACTCGACGTACTTACATCAAAGCCAGAGAACCCTATAACTGCCCAGAGATGCCCGTTGGGGGTATCTCATACCAACATCACGTTTGGAGGATGCTTCTGTGAGTGAGGCCACTTCGGGCCTTCCAGAAGCCGTGCCAGCCAGCCAACACCGGGCTGCCTTGATCCTGCTCACTGCCACGTCTCTGTGTCGTTCCTGGGTTGTTTCTGCAAAGACTTTCAAGCTACTGAACCTTATTACCTTTAAGAGGACTTTCCTTGCCATTGTAAACTGGTTGGGAGCCGTTAAGAGACTTTCCTTTGCATCCGGCTTGTTTTCCTGTTTCCATCCGCTTGGATTCCTGTTCCTATCTTCACCGCTGACTCCTGTTAATTGCTGCTATTTGGAGGCTCTATAGTATTGCCTCCAAACACTTTCCCATACCTTTTTATTCACAATAAATCCCGTTGTAGCTCAGCTGCTGTGTGGTTTATCCAGGGAGGTCAGGTCCCAAGGGCCCAAGGGGGCGACAACCATGTTATCATCCACCTCCTCCGCAATTGAGGACTTCAGATTGCGCTCAGTCTAAATCATCCCCTGTGACTTTACCAGCCTGGGAGATCCCCTTGGGAGCACATGACTTTGATGGTTTCACCTACAGGTTCACTGGAACACACAAGCCCCACCTCACCATGACAAGATGACAATCCATTGAAGGGAACTGGATTATAGTATCAGTGTAGAAGCGCGCTATGTGTCCAGGGAGTTTTAGTGACCCAAAGAAATGGGGTCACCTGTGTATTCCTGTTTTATCTTGCTTCATCTATTTTTTCCTACCTAGATTGATATTCTAAGGGAGGACTCCCATTTAAGTCCTGCCTTCTTTTTCTTCTAAGATACATAGATTTAGTATCCCTTGCTTATTTTCCTATTTCTAAATGGAGTTCCTACAATAAAACCTCCTTTAGTTTTTGTCTTTGCTGCTTAATCAAATGACACCCTTCATGCATATCCAGAGGATTTATTCCTTTCAAGTAGCCTGCCACATTAAATATGAATGCTTTCCAATGGACATCACCTCTTCCCAGGGTTTGCATGCTAGGAATGAAGGGAACTATGTCAGAGTGCTTCCAAAAACAGCACCTGGATTTTCATAATTTCCACACCTAATAATAATCTGTATTAGTGACCATGGAAAATCTAATAGGATCTATATGCTATAATTTCTGGACTGTTTCTTCTATTTATCTCACAAATGAAGATTGTTAAGGCCACAAAAATAGCTAATTAACCCCACTGAAATGTTTAAATTGCTTGGTTTCTGGAACCATTTTATATCCAGTATTTGTGATAGACGACACAGAAGAAAAGTACACCCCTGCTTTATTATAAATGTGCCAATGTCAGCCAACCTGCAGATGGAGGGTAGAATTGGTCGGAAATGTTGCCCTAAGGGGAGAATGTTGAATGAAGAAATTAAGGGTTCTGTGAATTATGTTGTTATATGCAACAAAGAATCCCATAAAAATCAGAACAAAAAAACAGCCATTTTTAACAATTCCCACTCCAGTTTTCTCATTGGCTCTGCTGTTTTATTTATGCAGCTAGACAATTCAAATGCACGCTGTCTCTTCCCTACGACAAATAAACCAGCAAGATTGAAAGAATAATGAAAAGATATGCTGGTGGCAGAGGAATCATTGATCTTCCTTAAACCAACATTAATTTTAGAAAGGCAGCTGGAGAGTCATTGGTCTGTTCCATACAAGCTGATGACAGTAAACTGGAAAACAAAAGCTTGATATCCTTCCATGCGTTACTTATTGTAAGACGAATTTTATAACACCTTAGCTACTGGCTGGCTGTAAATTTCACTTCATTAAAAGTTTTCACATCTGGACATAAATATGCACTCTTTAGAGTAATTAGCTCTTGGAGTAGTCTGCCTGCAATATATATGACAAGAAGCCCCTACAACTTCTTTTACTGATCACGTCAGTAATAAAATTTCCTGGAGTTGTAAACTTGAAGGGAAATGATCTCCTGAAGTTTGAGCTGGGAACAAATTTAAAGCAAGAAAAATTTGACCTTACTGGGCTTTTTCCCAGTCTTATTTATCCAAATGGCAAACAGCCAAAAATATGCTGGGCATTACCTCATGTCCTTATTAAGCAAATAAGTAAGTATTGTATTGTCAGACCTCACAACCTCTGAGGATGCTTGCCATAGTTGCAGGCGAATTGTCAGGAGAGAATGCCTCTAGAACATGGCCATATAGCCCGAAAAAACCTACAACGCAGTATTAATTTAATTTTTTTCTCATTTTAATTTGGCTTTATTAAATTCTTCCTGTGAAGGTTGCTTCATTTTCTGAACAACCCCGAGATTGTAAAAATCCCCACCACTATACTAGACCTCAGTTATCTGTTTTTTTATGTAATACAGTCACACATTTTATATTAATTAATGCCTTAATTGTAAACGAACTGGTTAAGGTTGGAACAGTTTGTGAACAAAACAATAGTACAAACATGTCTAGCTTATAACATAGGACTGTCTGCTTTTTATAAACTTTCCCAGCAATTGAGGCTTGATAGCTGCTCCCCCCCCCCCCCAGCAAAAAAGATCTCTGGTGGTTATCAATGTTTTATACTGGGTGGGATCATGGTGAACCTGGACCCACTTGTTCTTTCTTCCCAAGAGCTGTAGAGATGACCACCTCTTTTGGTGCTGAATCCATCACTGTTATGATGGAGATAGTTAAAGCCACTACCTTTTTACATATAAAGATGGAGGACATTGCAGGCCTGCATTAAAAAAAGAGAGAAAGAATCCTACATCTTTGAGGCACCTAGCAGCTTGAGGGCCCATCCAGATGGGGCCCATATCTTGGGTCCTCTTGCATTTTTACTGGAGGCATCCAAAGGACACCTCAGGTAAAAGTGAATTAATTTGGGATGAAGCAGGAAAACCCTGCTTTGTCCCAAAGACTTGGGTCTTTCCAGCTGTGGGTGCTCCTGGAGCCCCAAAACCCAAGACAACTCCCACCCCCTCCCAAAACTCCCCAGAAAAGCCTTAAAAAGTAAACATTACTTAGCAGCCCTTTCCTGGTGCATAGAAATGATGCACCAGGAGAAAAGGGGGGAGGAAAATCATTGCTGCCCCCCCCTTCTCCTGGTGCATCATTTCTGTGCACCCAGTAGAGCTCCGGAGGAGGAATGGTGGCTAGATAAGTACATTTTTGGTTTTAATGCTTTTCTGGGACAGGGGTTGCTTTGTGTCTGGGTGCCCTGCTGGAAGGTCCACCAGGGTATCTGGACACCCTGCCCTCTGCCCCAGGAAAGCATGGATGTTCAGAGGAGGTGTGCGTTTAAGAATCCTGACAGGATGCAAGTTAAATTCATGTGTCAAACTGCCCTGAATCTTCTTAAAAGCACAATGTATAATCTTCACATGTTTTTCCTATGTGTAAAATAACGGTAATACAACCACTATGACTGTGCCAAGATGAATATATTTAGAAATTGACAGGTATTGCAAAGCACCAAGAGTTGCCCACTCACACTTCGTAACTTTCAAGACCTTCCCATGCAACAAATTTTATTTATTTATTTATTTATTATTCCAACTTGTATACCACCACTTCCCGAAGGCTCAAAGCGCTTTACAGTGCGAACAAGAACAATATACATAAAAACCAAATTAAAACAAAGAGAAATCACCAATCAGCAGGATTTGAATGCTGGGCAGATGGTGCTTGTCTAACCCTGTAAGGTCAACCATCTAAGTGAAGGTAACTCTAATCAAACCTACGACTTGAGGACCTCCTGCCACCATCCAAGCTTGCTAGCCTTGGCAGACGAACCTTTGGTTTAAAGGGTGAGGCCAGTTCTGTGCACGCTGCGCTCCACCAGAAAGATCCATTGCACAGGCTCAAAGGACACATCCAACTTCCAAAAAAGCCCTGTTAGTCATCAATGCGCTTGTAGAAAACGTGGGATGAGCCCTTCCTGAATCTTTGTTTGCGAAGAAAAGCCAAGAGATACATTACAGAGGTTCTTAGTGTCCGCCGGAGTTTGGTTCCAGAATCCCTCATGGATGCTTAACTCCATGGATGCTCAAATATACAATAATATGAAATAAAGGTTTGCTTTTAAAACATGAATGGTTGCATCTGCGGATACAGAATCTGAAGATACAGAGGACTGACTGTACTCTGTTTATTTTCAAGTATCTCCATGCATGACACTCTTCAGAGTGCAAAACTACCATACATACCATCTATTACGTTCCATTTATATTATATTTCTTCCCTAATATTTACTTAGCATTATTTGTCCCCTAGTCATTCTCAGTTTTCATTGGACTATTTAGGAAAGAATGGGGTTCTTTCAAGTATGTTAGTATGGACAACTTATAGATTGAGCTCTGGCCATCTCACCACACTGGGGCAAATTGCCCCTTTGCAGTACTTTGAGGATGCTTGGCAGTCCCCACCCCATTGACCCTCCCAACGCCATGCAGGATGCTTCCTCGGCAACTACAGAGAGGTAAGTGTTTGCATATGCATGGTTGACACCTCTCCCACCAACAGAACCAAAGATGACACAATCACCGAGTTGGGAACAAAATTTATTGATTACAGGAACGAGAGTTGGCTGCCATGCATGGATCCTGGATCATGATCGGGCAGCCCACTGCTGACGGATACTGCTATATTTACCAGGGTGCTGCTGGTGCAATACCAGGCTAACATTAACTCGCCACCCTTGGTAACCACCAGACGGTCCCCCATTCCGCTGGGGGGTGGGGCGGAGGAAAGAAACCAACGCAATACAGCAGTTAAATAAAAGCAATATTCTAGGTCATTGGTGTGATGCAAATAAGAGTACTCATAAAACATGAAATTAGGACGCCTCACAATCCAGTCTTGATTGAAAATAATGGTGAGTCCTGAAGTAGAGCAGTAAATATAACTCACGGAAATCCATCGGGTACACGCTGAGTTCTTTCTTACAGTATGGATAAACGGAAAATGTTCCAGCACCACCCAGGTAGGTTTAGTTCACAATAAATCCATAATATTATTGTATACAAGTGTCTAAGAGGTGGAAGTGTCCTGCTGCTGGTCCGGAGTAATTCAATTTAAAGTCAAGAACTCACTCAAAAGTTCGGATCTTAGGGTATTTTAATCCATTCCATGGAGCCTTCCTCCTAGCAGCTAGATGCCTGGTTGCTGCTGTTCCTGCTTCCTGTGCCTCTTTCCTTCTTGCCTGTAGCACCAGCCCTGTGGGAGTGAAAAATAGCAGCTGGCAGACCTGGTTCCTTCAAGGAGGAGGCCCAGCCTGGTGTATGCTGTATAGGCAGAAGACATAATGTCTGTGCTGGCCCAGAGCAGCCTTAAAAAGGCTATCGAGCAAGGAGGGAAGCAGGGGCCTGCTGCTGATTGGCCAGCCGGCCAAGTGGCAGAAAACCCTCCCACCGAGCAGGGGGCTTCTGGGAAGAAAAATCCCCCTGCATACACCATGGCTGGCGAGAGGGTGCCCACCACCACAACGGCCCTTGCCTTGTAAGGCAAGGCATTTTCTACTGGAGCTACCCACATTTTGCGGCAATTTTCCCCATATGCATTGCTGTCCTTTCCCCCATCTGTAGTGCAAGGCACCTTGTCCAGTTGTCCTTGTCTGATGGGGGAAGGAAGGAGAGCACATATGACTGCCAGTGAAACAACACAGGATCTAGGAACATGTGAAGAGGTCTTTAGAGAATAGATTTAAAAACAAAGGAGTTACATGAATTGAATATTTATTTTTGGGACAGAATTCTTGAGTTTAAATCCCTGACCATCATGAATTCCACTACTTGCCCAAGAGACAAAGAAATAACAAGTCCACTTTTAGTATTGTTTGCTTTTTAACCCCCCCCCCCCCAACTGCTGTAATAGTCCTTGTTCTTGAGCTCTTCTTAGCATAACATTCTACCCAGTTGAAACTGAAAAGAGAATTACATGGGCAATGAAAATAAAAGGTCTGTTACTGAAGAGATTGGAAGCTGAATAGTTCAAGCTTGTCAGAAAAGAAATAATAATGGAACCTGTTTAAATGGGTGACAACTTCTGGGAGACATATGAAATAATTAGAATTATGTCAGAACTAAATGAAAAGCACATTGATAGGCTTCCTTTTTCACAGGCTTTGGTTGAATAGCAATTTTAGGTTGTTGAGTCATGCTGGAAAATAGGAGACAATGAAGCTCTAAGGAGGAAGGCCAGTTTTCAGCCCCTGGAACTCTCTGCAAGCCACATGGATTATCTACTGACAAACAAAATCCTGTCATAAACACTCCAACATCCTCCAGTATAATAACAATAACAGCAATACCTTTTTACCCACTTCTTCCCAAGCTTAATTTTCTTCCTATCTCCTGCTTTTGACTAGGAGAGGAGGCCCTGAATTCTATGAGTTGCCAGCACCTACTAAAATTTAGTTATTGGGAGTCATTGAGGATTTCATAGCATTGAGCCATGGCAGTTAGTGATGTCAAACTGCAATATAGATGCACCCTAGGTTTCAGACTTTGGCTACAAAATCTCAGGGTCTGAGAGAATCCACATTAGACAACTCTATTTAAGGGCAGTACTTCGCCTGCACTGAAATATACACCCACCTTCTGATCTTTACTTTTTGCAATGAACACACCACTCAAAGTCAATTTTCTTATCTAAGAATACACAAGGGCTTCTAGAAAGGAATATCCAGTGAAGATAATCTCAACCAACCACTAGTGTTAGTGACTCAGAATCATCTGATCAGATATCCAATCCCTATAATCACCTATCATTAAATTCACCGCAGTTAAATATCTCTTACTGTATATGTATGTATTACTATCCAATCAGTTTTTATGTACTCTGTAACATCATACAGACTTATTTTCAAGCAGGAATGTAGTATCCCATATATGAAATACAGGACAACCATGTGTACAGCCAATAATTGCACACTCTAAGCTTCAAGTTTCATGTGATACCTGCTTTCGTCAATAGGTGCCAAAACCACAAAATCAGAATCCACAAACTGTTATTCCAAATTGTTTAATTAACAAGTGTTTCTGTATATTTTAATTTCAGATCTAAGATACCCCATGGTTCTGTTAATCTTTGCTTCCCAAACTGTGATGCTTTGTGTCCTTCTTTTAATCCTTGCAGACTTTGAGCCTTTGTTTTAATTACCTTTTAAATAAATGGACATGGAGATAAATACAAATTTGTTGGCTAGGAAGAGATTTATGTTCCCTCTTTTCATCTAGCTTTTATGAGAACGGGAATCTTTGTCTCCATTGGAGTATTTTCCCATTGGATATTTTGGGCCAGAATTCTCACAATATCTTACTATTACCCATGTTGGAGTGAGGCAGATAGGTCCTTTAGGCTAAAACATTTGGAGGACAGATGATCCCTCTGTCTTTTTAGCAAGATAATTTGACATAATTTCACACTGAAAGGGAAGTCATAAAGCTAAATCTGCAGCAAAAAAATGTGCAACTTTCCATATATTGTTGGTTTTCAGTTTACAGTGGCTCTAGCCAGTATTGCAAAGTTGGAAGGATGCTGGGAGCTGCAGTTTATTGATGTTTATAGGGCCTCACAATTCCCACCCTTGGTGAAACCAATGTGTGTCACATCTAGAATCGATGGGTTGTTGTGAGAGTTGTTGGGACTAAGAAGTCCCATTCATTTCAGCGGTTCAGCTCTAAGTAGGACTAAAATTGGATTTAGTCTATAGTCTGCTAAAACTGTATAAAAGTTCCAGTTATTGAAACAGTGATTGAAAGGCTTATTGTGTTTTTTGTTCTTGAACTAGGCCATTTCATTGCAAATGCCCAAGAAGCTTGGAATCAATTGTAGATTTGTAAATGATTTGTTTGTTGATTAGAAATTGTGAAATCAAACATCTAACACTCTGAGTACTCTTATATTTCCAACTTGATCTGTAACCTCTGCAAAAGGAAATATTGGGGTGGGGAGGAGAGAGATATCAGTGATGCCATCTGAATGTGTCCCCTGGATATAACTCATGTAGATAGGAAAGAACATTAACATATATAGTGTTTTTCTCCAATTGCATACCATGTTATGATTCTTAAAAATTATCTTTTCCCCCATTTTATTTACATTTTCCATACCTATTCTTTAAAAATGTATTTCTATGCATTTTTAGTCTTTTTGAAAGTCATATAAGGAGTTAGGCAGAATGAAAAGATTGTAGGAAACTTATCACTGTTAAATATAGATTGGTTTTTAAAAAATGCAGAAGATGCATATTATTATTTGTATTATTATTTGGGACCGTTCTCATTAAAGTGTAAGCCTTGTATCTTCAGAAGTATAGCTCAAATTGAAGAAAACACAGATTTGCTTTTGCAGAGATGAACATTTCCCATACTTGATGCTATCTTGTCACTTCTTACATTTCCTTATAATTGCCAGTATGAAACTGGCAATTATAAGTTTCATCTAATATTTGGTCTAATAAAAAAATGGGGGGAAAGGGGGACAATTTTGGTTAAGGCAAACTTCTGTTTCCATAGAGATCTAACATCAGTTCATTAATTTGAACTTCACTGCCACAGGTGCTTTGAAGTCTATACTGTTTTTAAGCTCTTCTGTGGGGAATACATGGTTTGCAGGTCATATCGGTAACTTCTGTCTGGGAACATATTGTATGGCTGAGAGAATTAAGAATTCACACTAAGAAGGAGAGGTTTCTAGCCCTCATGGTCTCAAAGGTATTTCTGAAAATATAATAGCATCACCAATGCAATAAAAAATATCCTTGCAGCTGTGTCATATAAATGTTATATAGGACAAAGGACAGCATGGAGCCCAGCAAGAACACAACAAGCAATAGCCCATTACGAGATGCTGCCTGTTTTCTCTGAGAGGATATCCTTTATGAGAGCTTGCAGGATTCAATGTTGTCCTCATTTCACATCATGTTTGTATGAGACTGAAAATGAACATTTGCAAAGGATAATAATTCCATATTAAAAATATAAAATAATTGCAAATTGCCCACAACTATTATCTGCCATTCTTGAAAATGGTAAATAAATTATCTTGTTAGGGACCGCTCAAATTTGAACTTGGTGTCACCTTCATTTTATGATACATTTCTCTGTGAAAAGCTATATTACATCTTGAGCATATTGTAAGTATTAAAAGCTGTAAAATGCATAAGATTGCTATCAGGAATTAAGTGGCAATCAATCAAGTTCGATTTAACTATAATATAACTAATTAACTATAATCAGGTACTGGCTATTCTTGCTACAAGATTCTGGCAGTGACAGCCCAAACATGATTATTCTAGATTCTAAAGCTATTTACTGCTGGTCTGAGTAGTTAAGAGGCAAAATTTTATTTATGTTATGGAATGATATTGTTGGAAAGCTTTAGGACTCAAAACAGTTTGGCTAAGACTTTATATTAGCCCCACTCAGGAAAACCAATGGTAAAGGATTATGAGATAATTAACCCAAAATATTTGTAGGGACAAAGTTTTTCCCATTGCATTGTAAATCAGAATTTGGAAGGACTCCATACTTTTCAACAATTCTCAGATGAAAACTGAGATCCTATCTACTCTACCATATAATGCAGTTTCATAATGCAATTCAACTACATTAAATTGCATTATAGGCATCCACACTACAATGTTCAAAAGTAACACCAGAGTGTGGCCAAGATGGCAAAAGTTGTTAATGAGGAAGAACAGACAAGTAAGGAGTAGCCACAACAGTTTGCTTTTGCCTGTGCCTACAGGGAAGGAAAACATTTTGCCCCTTTGGTCTCATGTTCCCCTGCTAAGTTAATTGAGTGCAAACAACTTTTATAGTTTGAGTTCAATTTGCAACAATTAAAATATGCTGTAGAGAATGGTGGAAAGTAAGAAGAGGAGAGAGAAACTGGGGCGTTTTTTTATTTTTAAAAAAGTGGTATACGGATGATTTATTGGAACTGTTCCTGACAAGTCAGTGTGGTTGGAGTGCACTTATCCCAGTACTGTCTACAATTGCAAAGAATTACAGACCCCTGGGGTTTCAGGGTGGTCTTTCAAGCTATGACACTAACACTTAACCAAAGGCTTGCATTAGTTAGCTCAGAGCAACAGCTTGTAAATAAGATGTTAGATATAATGATATTACTAGTCACCTCTTACTGTTGGCAGTTGATGAGCTCCATGGGGCTCCTTTTTAAAGGTGAATACAAACAATAAGAAGACAACTCCCTCCACGTTTCCCCTTCCTTGTGGGATGAGGTTGAAAGCTAATGCTATTTTTCTAAATAACTTGTTAGTTAACAAAGTGACTTTTCTCCTTATAATGAAGAAACCTATTTGCCAGCTTTTCTTATTATTGGTGGAGGAGGTTAGTTGTATTTTAATATATGGTAATGACTTTGAAAAAAGATGCAATTTGATTCCCCCTTTATTCCTTTATCTGATTTGTTGTCAATCCACTGTTTGAGCTTCACACAAATCTACCATTTGTCAAAATATAAGATCCTGCATTATTCTTTTCCATTTCTGGCTGAATAGCTTAAATTTGGACAATATTGTGATTTTGGTATTTTAGCAACTACATTTTGTGCCAGTGTCGCTCAGGTTGCTAGCCCTTGTGACCCTATAGTTGCTTGTCTTTCCATCAGTTCTGGGGCTCAATCCCAGCTGCTGATAGACAAGACATTGTGGCGCTTTGTCTTCCTGGCTGTATTAATAATATCTAAATAATTTACTTTTCCCCATTTTAAACCCAGTTTTCTCCATTAAAATCAACTGGTCCTCTTTTGTCACATTTTTAGTCAACACCATCATTTTACCTTATGATTCTAAGCCCTACTACAGTCTTCATATTCTTTTAATAAACACATTAATGTCTTAGCCTTTTCCAAAGGATTTTCCATAAAAGAAAAATCACTAGGTCAACTACATAAGCTCTCAGTTTTAAAAATTGCCCTTTAATCTTCACTTCTTTCATTGTTTCATTTTCTTTTATAGCTCCATTAAGAACTTCCCAAAACCAATATAAAAAGTAAAGGCGACAAAGGGCAACTCTGTCTAATCCTTCTTTGAATATCACAAGGTTTAGTAGCTCCCCATTTATCAAAATCGGAGCTTTATTAATATTATAAATTGCTTGTACCCATGAGATAAATTCTTCCCAAAGTTTCTTTTCTAACACTGTCAACATAAATTACCAGTTCACATTATCTAAAACTTTATTTGCATCCAAAAAGCATTGCTGTTGTTTCTCATTGTGTCTTTCTAATTAGTTGTATTTTAAATAGCCAAACTATGACATCATGTGGATTTTTTTTGTAAAATTAACCAAATTTGAGTTATGTTATAAATTCCTGTTGACATGGTAATTATAATGGATTGGGGTGGGGGTGGGGGTGACCATACTGGCTTTTTCTGTTGAAGTTCTGAATGGAGCACCATCTCTAGGGACACAGCTTCTCCATCTCTAATTTAAATGTATAATCATTTCCATAGATGAAGTGACTCAGTAATAAGAAAAACACAACCATCTTCATGTAGAAATAGTTAATTCCATTCATTAGGAACCCTTGCTCCTATTTATATGAAATAGTTAATTCCACCATTATAGCTGGCTCAATTTTGGTCAGATTCAGGGCCCATCCAAACAGGCCTTTAACCTCCTTCTAAATGACACCTCCGGTAAAACCAAATTAATTTGGGACAAAGCAGGTAAACCCCGCTTTGTCCCGAATTAATTAGATACCTGGTAAGATCCGGATTTTTTAAATAATATCTGGGTCTTCTCAGGTGTGGGCCCAGTGTGGATTGGGTCAGGGAACCATGTTATGTGATTCCTGGGCCCAAATCAACACAGCCATCTTGTATTTTTCCGACTCTATGAGTTCGGAAAAACAAAAGGGCACCCACCCCTTCCCAAAACCCCAAAATAAGGCCTTAAAATTAAACCTAGACACTATTAAAGTATTGCTGGAGTCCTTGTGAGGGGAGATTTTTCCTCCCCCCCCCCATCTCCTGGCAGTACTCCTGCAGTACTTCAATGGTGGCCAGTTAAGTTGTTTAATTTTAAGGGATTTTTTGGTGAGGGGGTCTAGATGTCTGAGGGTGGTTCCAGACAGCAGTTTAACCCAAGCACAATCACATTTCTTAAACACAATTGCGTCCAGTTTGAAGTCCAGACACCTCCCCCCAACATCCACATTTTCCAGGGGGCGGAATATCTAGATGCAGGGTACCCCGACACAACACAACCGGCCCCAGAAAAGCATTTTAGAAAGAGAATAACTTACCAGGCCACCATTCCTCTGCTGCCGGAGCTCTCATAGTGTGTAGAAATGACATACCAGGAGAAGGGGGGCCAGGAGCAATCTTCCTCCCCTCCTTCTCCTGGCACATCATTTCTACACAACAGGAGAGCTCCAACAGTAGAGTAATGGTGGCCGGATAAGTCATTTTCTTTTTAAAATGATTTTCTGGGGTTTTTGAGAGGAGGTGGGGCCTGTCTTGGGCTTTTTGGGCTCCAGGAGCCCAAGAAACCTGAGATAGCTGTGTAGATGGGCACCAGAAGTTGTGGAACTTGATCCTTGGTCACCATCTACACTGCGCCGGCAGCTGGAAAGACTTGGTGTATTCTGAAAGACCCGGGTCTTTCCAGCTGACAACTTTTTATAGAACAAAGCAGGGGTTTCCCATGTAAAAACGAATGCTTTCAGGACAAAGCAGTGTTTTCCTGCTTTGTCCCAGAACATTAGTTTTTACATTGGGTGTCGATTGGATGCCCTACATGAAAACAAGAGAGGGCATGTACTTTAGATGCTGTCTAGATGTGCCCTGGGTGCTTCCTTGCCACAACTTTGCGCTTCTACCATTTTAAAGTTGGTATTTCTTTTTTTATTGTTCCACGTGAATGCGGAATGCATACATTATTTGTTATTTATAAAGTACATTTTCTTACTTAAAAACATGTGACAAAATGGGGGTGAGGTTGGGTTCTGGAATGGATTCATAGAATTTCAATGGGAAAATTTCCACTTTGAAATAAGACTGCTTTGAGTTAAGAGCTCGGCCATTTAATGAATTAAACTTAAGGTATCACTATAGTTGTCTCTAAAATAGTGCTTAAATTTTGAACCAATATGAATCACATTTTTTTCTATGGGGCTAGAAGATGCATTAGATTATATATTATGAGAAAGAGACTGGGCAATCGTAAATATTTGTTTAATAAACTAAAGAACTCCAGTTTAATTCTCCAGATAAGGAATAACAAACAGCAAGCCATTAGAATACGTAAGATCATCACTCAAAATTGATGAATCTAATTTTCCATGCATTTGAGTGCTCTTTTGACAGGCAGATAAAAGGCTTAGTGCTGCAAAATTAATTTAATGTACTGGCACAGGTATGAGAAAAACAGTATGATCCTTACTCGGAGATATTTGATATACTTGTATATGAGAGAAAATGATTTATTATTAACTATAACATGTCTTTAAAAGAAAATAAATACATATAATGGGATATATTCAGAATGCTTTCGAATATTTTCAAGTGCAGGATTTTTAATGAAACATGTTCTCTTTTAAACGGTCAGTGATTTCACAGTGTACAATTAAAGCACTATGATTCTGCTTTAACAGTCATGCTTGCATTGTATGAAATAATGGGATTTGTAGTTAAGGGGGGCATTTAGAATCCTTGGCCAGAGAACTTTGGTGCATGACTAAATTCCAAACCCCCAGGATTCCATGAGATGGAGCCATAGCAGTTAAAGTGGGATCATAATACTATAATTGTGTAGTCTGACCGGTCCCTATAGCTCTGTGTGTGTATTAATTGAGGTATGTGGTGACTTTGGATTAACTCTGCTATTATAGCTGATCAGAGCAGACAGGCCCATAGCCAGAAATTTAGTTGAGAATAAAGGGAATGAACATCACAGTTAAAGAAATGTTTGATAAATGGTGAAACTTATAAAAAAAGTTGTGACCAATCAATGTAATGTCCATTAAAAATAAAAAGGAATGAAGAGGTAGTTCAAGAGCAGTCCATTCAGATCAATAGTCAGCCCAGTACTGGCTGTTTATTTATTTATTTATTTATTTACTTACTTACTTTATTTATATTCCGCTCTTCTCACCCCGAAGGGGACTCAGAGTGGATTACAGAACACATACTTGCAGACAATCCCTGCAGTTCAACATATGACATGTAAATATGTGACATTTATCATAGTACAGTACAGTACATACATTTTTTTTACATTTATACATATACTAGCTGTACCCAGCACGCGTTGCTGTGCCCTATTTAGGAGATGCGAGAAAGTCTGAGTATGTAAGGGTTGGAATTGATGTTACTTATGGTCTTGGTGGGGTCATGGCTGTGTCGTTGTGGGTTGTTCTGGTGGGTGGGATGTTGAAGTCCTGTGGAGTTGTCAGTGTGTGGTGTTGCTGGTGTTCTGCAGAGCTTGTGGATATACAACGTTTTTTGTCTTTCCGTCTGCTGTGTTGATGTAGAGGTTCTGTGGTTTCCCAACTCTGGAGCACGCTACGTAGAGTTGTCTGAGGGAGAAGCATTCTGTGTCAAGGTCTATGCCACAGATTTGTAGTGGTTGGGGGGATGGGTTGTGATAGGAAGTTGTGTTGTGTTGTGTGGGTAGGAAATGCTGGAGTATTGTGCCTGGGACGTGTGTGTATTTGGAGATGTGTGTGGTGGTGAGTAGTGAGTGGAGTCCTGGGTTTTGTGTTGGGGAAGTTGTCAGGTATTTGTGGGGTGTATTTTGTGTGTGTTGTGGTGACATAGTTGTCTCAGTCTGTGTGCTGTGTGCTGATTGTGATGTGGAGGGGGTGTTGCGTTTGCCAGTGGTGTTTGTTGTGAATTTTGGTTGGGGTGGGATTTTGTGTTGCAGGATTGGTTTTTTTGGTGGGTTTTGCAAGTTTGTGTTATTCTGGCGGTATGTGTTTGTCAGTGGTGCCCGTGTCCCTGGTGCCCTATTTGTGTTAGTGTTATGTCCTCCTGGTAGTTGTTATGTCCTCCTGTGTTAGTTGGTTGTACTGTGTAGGTTTCTGTTTAGCAGAGGTATGTATGCATTGTGTGTGTTGTCTGTCTGTTGTGTTGTGGGTCTGTAGAGGTAGGCATCGCGAGTTGTGTGGCTGTCATGTTGTGGGTGTGGTGTTTGTAAAGTGGAGGATTGGTGGTGTGTGGGTGGGATGGTGCTTGGAGAAGAGTTTGTGGTGTTGAGTGTGTAGTTTGTTGTTGTGAGTGTACAGTGGTAGTGTGGTGTGGATGTATGGTGTGTATGTGGGGTGTGTTAGTTGGTTGTACTGTGCTGGTTTTTGTTTAGCAGTGGTATGTATGCATTGTGTGTGTTGTGTGAGAGTTGTGTTGTGGGTCTGTAGAGGTAGGCATCGCGAGTTGTGTGGCTGTCATGTTGTGGGTGTGGTGTTTGTTAAGTGGGTATCTTTTGTTGTGGGTGTCTTTTGTCCTGTGAGTGGTATGTATGTGCTCTGTGAACATAGTTGTGTATCTTCTGCATATTGGCGTTGTGTGGTATTTTGTGCTGGCCTGGTCTTTTGGATTGTGTTTCTCGAGTGTGGTTGTGAGAGTTGTAGTGTGTGGTGGTTTTTTTATTTTGTTGTTGCGATTGTGTGGCTGATCGTACCATGGTCAATGGTTTGTGGTGATTACCAGTGGTCAGTTTTACTGGTTTGGCCAGTGTAGGCGAGGCTGAAGGAGCCTGTCCTTTAGGCACTGTGTGTCCTCAGCAGTCCGACTGGCTGTGGTATGTGGGAGGCTGTCCTGAGGTGATTTGTTTTGGCGGCAGTTATTTTTAAGAAATTGTCATGCGCAGGGGACAGGGGGCGGGGCCAGCCCGGGGGAAGGGGGTGGAGTGGTTTTGGGGGTGGCAGGGGGAGAGGCCAGGCCGGGGGAAGGGGGTGGAGTGGTTGTGGGGATGGCAGGGGGCGGGGCCAGCCCGGGGGAAGGGAGTGGAGTGGTTGTGGGGATGGCAGGGGGCGTGGCCTACACTGGGAAGCGGCGCCGGCATTTTGTGTGGGCCGATGTCGGCCAATGGGATTCGCTGGCGGCCGTGGAGGACGCTGGGAAATGTAGGTTTTTTTAACGTTGTTTTGGGGGCCTTCTAGGTTTTTGGGGGAAAAGCTTCTTTGCTAAAATCTTCCTTGCCTGAGGCCTATTTTTTGTTGCCAAGTTTGGTGTCTCTGCCTTGGAAGGTTTCTCTGCCTATGGCAGTCTTTCGATGACGGGTCCTCCTTTATATATATATATAGTTGGACAAACAGAGGCAAACTTCCTGGCCACCAAGGGGAGCTGACGCACTCCTCATCTCTCTCAGTGTTTCCTTCCAGCGTCCCTTTGTTGTTTCTTCCGCATTCCTCAGCCAAAGTTTTGCCTCCTCACTTTATTTATTTATTTATTTATTATTCGCTCTTATATACCGCTCCTTTCGGCAGGCTCGGCGCGGTTCACATAAAACATATAGCATAAACACAGTTTAATAAAACAGCAATAAAATCTAAAAACATATAACATCTAACCAGGCATCTACATAACAATATCAACTACATTCCAAGGAGCGCTAACTCAAGGTACCTTTATCTCCTACTTGACAAATGTAACTGTCTTTCAGGCTGCAAAGGTTGGTAGCAGGCTACACTTAAGGTCGAGAACCCACCTCGACCCGGGCAGGCCTTGAACTCATGACCTACTGGTCAGATCTTATGCAGCTGACACTTAGCAAGCTGCGCCACATTCCCGGCTGTTGGATTTTATGTCATTGGGTGGTGAATCTACCATAGGTTTGGCATCTTGAAAAATACTTGCAAAATTTGGGCCAAAAACTTGAAGGCAAGGAGTCAGGGCCAGGAAAATATTTGGAATACTCAGTCTTAGCTCCTCGTTCCTATAGTATTATGTGCAAAAGCCAGTACTGTAGAAATGTAGTACTCCTGAAGTACAATCCAATTCTTGCTGCTCTTTCCTATGTGCACAAGTATCCACACCACCACCACAACACCACCAAGTTAGAAACACATAAAATCTCTGTCAACAACAAATTCCAGAAAAGTCTCATTGAACAGGTTGTTCCCCGCAAATCTAGCTATTAATGAAAAGCTGGTGTCAAAATTTCTTCTGCTACTCAATACATTGTTGAAATCCTTTTGTAATTCCATGTTACAGTACTACTCTATCCATGGGGATGTTTCCAGAGTTTGCATGGATGCATGAAACTGTGGATAATAGCAAATCCTATTGAAATGAACGAACTCTGGCCCAAGAATGCCAAAGACCCACATTGGAGGACTTAGAAAATTCCCAGAAAAGCCATATTTTGTAGATTCTGGATAAATGAAACCATTGATATCAGTCCAGCTGTTACAGGGATCATATCAGAATTAAAAGCAGACCCAGTACACAGAGTCATGGTTTGGTCATAGTATGACTTATAAATACCCTGCTGGCAAATGGTACTGGTCTTTCAAAGATCAATCCAATGCTTTTGGCACTAGCACGAACTAGTGACAGTCTACTAGTTCAAACAATTCTACATAATAGAAACTAATTAGCCAAAAGGTTTTAAAATATATTAGAAATCCATACTACATATTCTTAAGGATATGTGGAAAACTAGTTCTTGAAAACTTGAAATGATGCCCTTGAATTGGGCTTTTGATGGCCTGACAGTATTAAGCATGTTACGAAATGTCATGTCACCAAACAGTGTATACCAAACTTTTGAATACATACTTCGTGCACTTTAAAGCATGCCAGTATTCTGTAGTGAGCCACAATTTCCCAACAGGCCATGCTCTCAGTCCTGCCTCCTTTGCAGATGCATCTGGTGGGAATGAGAGACAGGGCCTTCTCATCTGTGGAACTCCCTCCCCAGTGATATCAGAACAGCACCCACCCGCCCGGCCTTCAGAAGGAAAGTGAAAACCTGGCTCTGAGGTCAAGCCTTTGGAGATTAATTACAGTGCAATAATAGCTACGGAATTATGTGCAATGACTTTTTGGAACAGCCCCAGATTACGACTGTGGGTAGTGTGATTTTTAATAGTGATTGGAATGTTTTATAGGTTTTTAATGTGCATTTAATTTTAATTTTAAATCTTTAATTTAACGTATTTTAACTGTTTGTTGTTCAAAGGCATTTAATTGTTGCCAGATGTAAAGCTGCCTGGAGTCCCTTTGGGGTAGAGAAAGGCAGGATACAAATAGAGTTAAATAAATAACATTTGAAGCATTTCTATGCATCCCAGCCATAAGAGTTGCTATCAGGATTGCTCCATGATACTATGCTGAGTGAGACAAAGGACCAGTTGCCTAATTCTCCTATGCAAAAGCCACCTGGCTGGCTGTGCATACTTATTAACAAATACATATAGCTGGACAGTTGTTTATGCTGCTTCACTGCAACTGAATATGGCAGGTAAGGGAAACCCAGGAAAGTGATCTGTTGCAGTTTCTAGCCTCTGTTACCTGAAGCAACAGGTTCAATCTGCTTAATTGAGAGCAGCTTGGGATGCTATAAAAGTAAGGTGTCTATATCCCAGGATACTGAGGAACTATTCTAGTAGCATCAGGAAAAACAACCGCCCACCAGCAATGAATCCATTGCTGCACTTACAGTTAAAAGTTTGACTGATGCATGTGCGAACAATAAGGAACTTTTGTAAAACGGTTTTTTTGCTCTCTTGCTCTCCAAAATGGTGTCTTTACAACTATGCAGTTTGGCCCAAGTTTGGCTCAACATTCATCCAGTGGACTTCATTTAGATACCAAACAACAGCCAGTTTGCTTGGCTTAGGGTACAACTGCACTGTAGATTTAATACTTTAATTGCCATGTCTCAATGCTATGGAATCCTGGCTGTTATAGTTTGATGAGGCATCAGCACTCTTCGGCAACAAAGGCTAATGAAGGATTCTGTAAAACTACAACTCCCACATACCACAACATTGAGCCATGACAATAAAAGTGATGTTGAACTGATTTAATTCTACAGTGCAGATGTACCCCTAAACACAATCATCCTGGTGGGAGAGGTTTTTTGCACAATGATAACCAGATATTTATTAGTTTTTTTTGGTGATTCTGTGAATGTTACATTTTCAAGGCAAAAGACCTGTGAAAATACTTGATGGATGGTCTGCAGAGGACTTTTAAAGATCAGAATAGATGGATCACCCTTAGATCCAGCTGTGAATCTCAGATGTTTCTTCCACAGATTTATAAAGCTAAGTAAAGCTTTTCAGCTAAGAGAACATTATTGTATGCATAAGAATGAGCAGCACAAGAGCATTAGGGTGACCTCGGGTGCGTCTGGGACACAGGATGCAGGCTCCCTTGCTGTGTTCTCTCTCCAGTCATGTCAGAAATGAGCCACTGATGAAGCTTATGCTTTATTGATGCTTTTTAAATTAATCTGATCATTAGAACTCAGCCAGTAGTCCTAATATCTTTCTAGTCAGAGAGCATTTAAAATGTGTTTGTATAATTTTTTCCTACCACATGCAAAAATCATACAAACTAGCCACACACCTGACAGAGAAGGAAAAGTTCTGTGCCAAGGGGAAAGTGGGATATAAATTACATGCAAATATATAAAACAGATAAAAACAACAAAAGGGTGTTTACATTGTACACATAATATGAAAAGATCAGCATTAGAATGTCCTTCAGAAAACACATCACTTCTTAGGAATGTTTCAATTTCCCTGCCCCACATAAAATTGTTCAGTTAAGGTACTGTGTTAAAAGCAGGGGCGGGGAAAGTGGAACCAAAAGGGCACATGCAGATCCCCAAACACCACTTTTGCATCTCCTGAAGTGATCTCCAAAGTCACCTAACTTGCTTGAAAAAACCAGTTACTTAATTCTACCTGTCTAGTGAAGTAGGACTACCCTTGCTCTGGGCTGACTATGTGCCCGTTTATTGCGGGAACACCTGCAATAAAAGAGGTGCTGCCCAGACAATGTTCTGGACAGTCCAGAATTAATTCACTACAAACCAGGAAAACCCTGTGAATTAATTTGGTAGTTGATTTTTTTCCATGCCTTTTTGGAAGGTGCAGAATAAATCCACTAAATAAGCCCGGTAAACTGTGGGAATACCCACCTGTCCCTGAAAGCTCACAGACCCCTTAGAAAAGTAATAAACACTTGCGTGGCCTCCATTAAAAGCCTCGACCTGCTTTCCTGGCATGTAGAAATGATGCACCCCCCCATCTCCTGGCGTGTCATTTCTACGTGCCGGGAGAACCGGCTGAGGCATCTAATAGAGGCCACATAAGATTTTATTACTTTCCTAAGTGACCTGGGGGCTTAGGTGGAGGGGGTAGGGCCTCCACACGTTCTCTCGGGCTAGTCCCAAGAGTACGTCTGGACACCCACCCCAGAAAGCGCACGCTTTCTGGGGTGGGTGTGGACAGGCCCCCAAAAAGTCTGCATTTTTTAAAGCGCAGATGCTTCTGGAATAAATGGCTGTCTGGATCTGGCCTATAAGCAAGTATTGTGCTATGACTCTGGGACACATTGAAAATAAGCATAGTAAAAATTGTATACTGTTACCGGTATATATACTAAGAAGGATATTTTTTGTTGACATGACAGTTTCCTTCAGTCCAAAACATCCCTCTTTTGGGTTCGTTACTTTTTAATTTATTCATTAATGATCTGGATGTAGGAGTGAATTCTGAGGTAGCAAAGTTTGCAGACGACACTAAATTGTTCAGGGTAGTTAAAAATGAAACTGATTGTAAAGAGCTCCAGAAAGATCTCTTGAAATTGAGTGAATGGGCAACAAAGTGGCAAATGCATTTTAACCTAAACAAGTGTAAAGTCATGCACATCGGGGCAAAGAACCCCAACTACACCTACAAATTGATGGGGTCAAAGCTTTCCGAGACAAACCAGGAAAGGGATCTTGGGGTCTTGGTGGACAGCTCAAGGAAGATGTCTACCCAGTGCGCAGCAGCAGTGAAAAAAGCAAATTCTATGCTAGGCATGATCAGAAAGGGAATCGAAAATAGGTCGGCAAATGTTGTATTACCTCTCTACAAATCGATGGTAAGGCCACATTTGGAGTACTGTGTACAATTCTGGTCTCCGCACCTTAAGAAGGATATAACGGAACTGGAAAAGGTACAGAAAAGGGCAACAAGAATGATCCAAGGGATGGAGCGGCTCCCTTATGAAATCAGGTTGCAACGCCTTGGTCTTTTCAGCCTTGAAAGACGGCGTTTAAGAGTTGACTTGATTGAAGTGTATAAAAACATGCATGGGATAGAAAAGGTGAATAAAGAAAAATTATTTTCTCTGTCACACAACACTAGGACTAGGGGGCACTCCCTAAAGCTCCAAGGAAGGAAAGTTAGGAATAATAAAGGGAAATATTTCTTCACCCAGAGGTCATTGGGTTATGGAACTCACTTCCAGA
This sequence comes from Anolis apletophallus, assembly GCA_030556195.1. NCBI lineage: Eukaryota > Metazoa > Chordata > Lepidosauria > Squamata > Anolidae > Anolis > Anolis apletophallus. The sequence goes on from JARBWK010000002.1 coordinate 80,888,783, forward strand.
AGAGGTTGTGACAGCTGTCAGCCTGAACAACTTCAAGGCAGGATTAGACAGATTCATGGATACCAAGTGTATCGGTAGTTACTGAAAAGGACATTCAAGTGCCACCTCGGAGTTGGTTGAGGTAGGCAGGATTTCCCTGGGTACTGGTTGTGGGGGGTTGGGAGCAGGTCAGGGTTTTGCCCTCCCTTCTGCTCGAGATCCCCGTGTACAACTGGTGGGCCACTGTGCGATACAGAATGCTGGACTAGATGGGCTGAGGTCCGATTCAGCATGGCTCTTCTTATGTTCTTATGTTCTCCCCCCCCCCCCAATTTGCCCTGCATCTGATTTTCAGGGAATACTGAGTGTTGGCGTTTGGTGGATCTAAGGCAGTCAGTTGAAAACTGGAAATGGTTGTACAAAAATGGTTGTATTGAAATTCCCTCTTTGTCATAACAATTTCATGTACAGAAGTCCTCTTCAGTCTTCAATCTGCCAAATGTAAGTGGATCTGAAAGCAGAAGAAAGTTACATTTTTCTGACAGGCAGCATGGTGTTAGATACAGGCCTACATTTAGAATGATCAATACTAAAATATCAGTTGCTAAGCTTCTTAAATCTGATCATCAGATTTTACAATTCCTACGTCCCAATATTTCTTACCAGGTGCAGTTATTTGCGATAACCTAGTCAAGGCAAAAGTGAAGAACATCATTTTCTAAACACATCTGTGACTGGTATGCAAATTCCCCCATAACAGTAGTCATATGAGACAAAACTGAAAGCTTCTCCAGCTGGGAGGAGACATGGGAACAGAGGGCCATTTGAACAGACACTGTTGTAAGTTACCATTTTATGTGGTCAATTGTCCATCCAGAAGAAATGGCTATTGGCTGACTAATACATATAATTCACTTACAGAGTAGTTCTACCCACTGAAAAGAATTGCAGCCTTGGTAGTTCTTCATCCATAGGCACCTTGTCTCTACCAGTCTCAAGCTCTTTCTGAACACTATTTCTGCTGTTACAAAAACCCTATCTTGCATTTTATGTATACACGCTCAAGCAGATAATAAACATATTCAATAAACTGGGGAAAAAATCTCAAACTATGATACCTGCCAGGATCACAGCTCAACTTTACAATTACAAGGCAATTGCTACAGTCAGGTAATCCTAGCTGACCTCATTTACATGACAAAACTTTCTAAGGAAAGATGGCAGTATTGTCCCTTGGCTGGGACCAATAAGTATACTTGACTTTCTTGTAACATCATAGACTCATAGAGCTTAAAGAGAGCACAAGGACCAATCAAAGCACTTCCAGCAGATGGCCATTCCACCTTTATTTTAAAATCTACAGAGAAGGAGACTCCACTACACTCCAAGGCAGCATATTCAATGGACAAACAGTGCTTAGCAATGGGGGAGGTGGTTCACTAAATACAGTCAAGGTAATGAGGAGCAACAAACTCAAAATGAATAATGCTGTTGTATTAAACAATGAATGGCAATATGCAGGTATATCACATAACATACATGTATACAACTAGCAGATCATAGTATAACATAGATATATTAACAGTCATCAGTGGGGAACCTTTCCCCTAAGCGTACTCACGCTTTATGAGCCCACAATGGGAATGTCTCTGCACATGAAAATATAAAGCCCACAGGCAAGTCTCTTTCCCACAAATGGGGGGACAAATGTCCAAATCAAAGAGTGCCCAAGGAGGGGCGGAGAAATATGAAGGGTAGATCCATGCAGAGGGATTCCAGGGTCGACGATAAGGGGTATCCAAGTGCCGTATCATTTCGCCTTGGGCGGCTTCTTCCGGACCCAGGACTCGATTGCAACACAAAGTCGCGGCTGGACGATTTGGAAACCATGATATCATGACATAACAGTAAGTACATGGCCCCATAGTGAACCCACCAGGAAAAGAAGGCAATACATACCACTTTTTCAAATTATTCAAGTATAAATGGCTATATGCCAGTGGTCAGATCATGGACCCAAACCAGGAGTGAAAGGAAAAGATTTATAGGTGGAACTAACTCAGATAAACAATCATCAGGAACAGCTGCTCATGTGGCCATCACTCTTTGCTTAAAGTAATAGCTCATTTATTGTTAATTTGTCATTGAGAGGGGGGGATTCGCATTTTTAATCGGATTCTCCAGTCCCTTTCGAGCTGCAGTAACCGCTTTTTCACATCTATGTGCGGTTTTGGAAAACCCGGTCTAGAACAGT